>CM017443.1:27084516-27192077 GCA_007726485.1 Eragrostis curvula
TGAAACTTTTCACAATATATAGTTTTCGGGTACAAAGATTTTGTCTTTACCTTTCCAAAAGGCAACATGCTAGATGAGCGGCATAGGACCATTGAATAATAACTAGCTTTTGTGTCGATCAAATAGGCGGAGTAACTTGCTAAATAATGTGCATGGCAACAATTTACATAACGCCTGCTGTGTAATGAAGTAAGTGGCACATATAACTGAATTTATTAGGAATATTAAGAAAAAAGAAAAGAAATCCACCAGCGATCCTGGAACACGTCCTGAGTTCTCATCTGGATTCCGGTTCTCCCAAATCCTTATTTTTGGGCCCCAAAAATTGCTAAGTAGTCTCATCCATATCTAAACGATATACAGACGCCTAACTGCACTAATAAACTGCCATCATTCTCTCCATCCCTCCCCCCGGCCCCTAGATCTCACCCCCTGCAAGGAGCGAAGGCACCGACCCCATTCTCATCTCCGTTGCAGCTCCGGTGCTTGCTCGTCGTTACATGAGGAAGTGCCAGGGCGGTGCTCAGGGAGGGCAGCATGGGATCCTTGGGCAACAGTGTGGTGGCCAGGAGGGGGACGTGCAGCGGGGGGCCGTGCCAAGACAAGGACGAGGTCACTGGAGCTAAAGGCGGCGAGGTTGGGGGCCAGCGGTTGCAAGCTGGATGCGTCTGCTGTAGAGGGGAGTTGGACGGGGGCACACATGCATATTTCAACAAGAGTTGGAAAGTGTGGGTTGCGTTCTGATGAGCCATTGCACAGTGGGCCAGCGAAAACAATAAACTGAATGGTTTGGATAAAATGCAGTACACTTCCGCGATCTGCTCAAATAGAGGTACTCCTGGCATCATCAGACAGAAGGGCGTCAGATTTAAAATTGAATAGTAGGTTTTGCCTTTGAAAAACTGATGTGGAGAACTCACTTTGTTCAATTTCAGCTTCCCAGATGTCAAGAGTGGTATTTTTCCAAGCAGAAGCTGTTGTTCCTCTACAACCAACTCTAATGCCGACGCAGGAAGGTGGGTTGCTCATTACAATCCTGCTGCATTTCATCAGAAGAATAGTGTTCTTTGCATCACCGCTGCATGGTGAAACTGTCACCCAGTTTCACTTTCCAGATGCCGGATAATTTGATTAGTTAAGCATTGTTTCACTAGCTATATGTCGAGGTTATAGGACCTCGATAGATTTGTTACGGGGGCGAAGGGACCAAGAATACGATGGTGAACACGAGACAAGGAGTTTAGACAGGTTCGGGCCTCCCGGAGGATAAAAACCCTACGTCCTGTATGTCGTGGTATTGATTGTGTGTGTTTGAGAGGAGATCCCTGCCCGCCTTATATAGTCGGGGGTACAAGGTTACATGGAAAGAGTCTTAGTCGGTTACATCATGGAAATACTTGGAGTACAAGGCAAGAAGCCTTTCCAATGTCCAGCCGAGTAGTAGAACCTTCCATCTTGTATCGTGGGCTACTCGGTTTTTTCTGGGCTGGTCCGACTACCTTTGTCAGGTTACTCGGCCCTTTGGACTTGAGGGTACCCGGGGGTCATGGTAACGACAGTAGCCCCCAAGTGCTTTTTGATTGATCCAGTGAATTGCTTCCGACTAGTCTTCTATCCATGTAGGAATTGATCTCAAGTGATATTGAGAAATTAAAAAGGACTTGACCTGAATCAAGTTTGAGGTACTTGACCTCGGGTGGACCAAGGCCAACAGGGCCTTGAATTAGGCATGCTATCAGTTGACACCCAACTCTGAATGATATCAGAAAAATTGGATAAATGCTTGTTGAAGCAAGTTTGTATGTAAATGCCGTGTATAGAACAGCACTCAGCTTTCAGAGCTGATTAAGTCCATAGAGGAGATTTGAATAAAGTCAGCATCCGAGTTTGTCGGCTAGGGCTGAAAGCATACTATGTAAATAGTACCCAACTGACTGAGTCGGCCTAGACTGAAAAGCATGACTTTTATTCAGTTGAAAATGATGAATGCACGATCAGTGCATCATACTGATGTAGCCCCTGAGTTACTGTGTAATTCGTAGAATTGTATAGTAACTCAAAGTAAGCTTGAATCAAAGAAATATGATCTTGATCCGAGTGAAAATAAATTCAACATCCGAATCTGTCGGCTAGGGCTGAAAGCATACTATGTGAATAGTATCCAACTGGCTGAGTTGGCCTAGGCCTTGAAAAAGGCATGTCTACAAATTTGAAAATAATGAATGCACGATCAGTGCATCATACTGATGTAGCCCCCGAGTTACTGTGTAATTCGTAGAATTGTATAGTAACTCAAAGTAAGCTGAACCAAGAAATAAGATCTTGATCCGAGTGAATGAATGCACGATCAGTGCATCATACTGATGTGTTGAAAAATAGCATCCATTATATAAGGAACTCATGTTTTCCTGCGCACAAGGCAATTAGAACAGGAGGTCACAATGAGTCTCAGCCAAGAACTTCTCATTCCGAGCTGGTGTCTAGGTCCATCCAGCTAATCAGCCAGGGATGATTACAACCCGTAGCCCCTAAGCTGTCTCTCAACGAAAACAATTGAGATTCAGAAGAGGATAAATTCTAGGTATTGTCCGACTTAATTTGTCAAGGATATAAGACAACCCGTGTGCCTGGCAAGTCTACCGAGAGAATGGTGGAACTCACGCAAGTGAGTCCACGTGGACTAGCCCCCGAGTCTGTGGATAATCAGAATGATTATGTGCAGACTCAAAAGAGACATAAATCCGAGTAATGACTGATGATACAACTGAATAAAATTAGTGGAACTCACGCAAATGAGTCCACGTGGACTAGCCCCCAAGTCTGTGGATAATCAGAATGATTATGTGCATACTCAAAAAGAACTAGAAGCATTAAGATTACTAATAATGCAGTTGTTTTGAATTTTAGTGGAACTCACGCAAGTGAGTCCACGTGGACTAGCCTCCGAGTCTGTGGGTAATCAGAATGATTATGTGCAGACTCAAAAAGAACTAGAGACACACATACTGAAATCTGTACTGTTAGACTGAAAAATAACTGAGTGTCATACAAATAATCTGAGAGATTAAGTGTATACTCTAATAATGCACATTTAAATTTTATCCGAGTCATCCATCCTTATCCACCGAGTCACAAGTTTACTGTGACGAGTTTGTCGTTGATGCAGGAATCTGGACAGGCGCTTTTCAGATCCTGAAGCAGAAACATCAGATCATTTTCGTCCTTTCAGATTCTTCATCTGGGCCTTTAAAACCAAGTCTTGGTGTTGGCAGCTGAGAAGATTGTTCCCGTAGAAGGGGAAATGGATGTCGAAACGAGCGTGGAGAAGACTGTAGTCACAGAGCCGACGCTCGCCCCTGATGGTGGTAGCCAAGAGAATCCAGAGGAGACCAATCAAGAAGTCGCCGAGTCATCAGCTCTGGTACTCCATCCTTCTCCATCGCCCGTGGTGGAAGCTCAGATGATGAGCCGAGAAGACCCATTAGTCAACCGGTCTCAAAGCTTGGGCGGCGCCGGCTCTTCTGGGCCTGACATGGAGGTTGAAGATCTTCCTCCTCCTACTATTGAATTTAACCCAGCCTTGTTCGAATTTAGAGAGAGCCAGAAAAAATCTGGGAGCCTTTCTTTCGAATTTGCTGGAGAAAAAGTAGTCATCAACGAGGAGGAGGATGAAAAGGAATTTGACCTATCAGAGAACCAGCTGATTGACTTGATTGACACTCAGCAGGTGAAGTTCTTGACTTGCCTTTCTTTTTGTACTAAAAAGGGGTCAACACTTATGATGTGTGATTTTTTCAGAAAATTATTGCTAAAAGCCGAGAGAAGACTAAGTTCTTCAAAGTCTTAAAGTCTGCGGTCGACTCACTCCATGAAGACCTGACTGCTAAGCAGCTGAGGATCCAGGAGCAACAGGAAGAGCTGGCCAGACTGAAGGCTGAGTTATCAGCTGCTCATAAGGAGAAAGCTGAGTTTGAACTCGCCCTTGCAGGTGATGCCTTGGAACCATTGCTTATGAGGTTTTCTGAGTGTGTGGACTCATCTGACTTGTTTTGTTTTGTAGCTCAACCCAAACTGACCAAGGACGACCTGGATGAGCTCGAGCTGTTGAAGAGAAATGCTCCTTTGCTGAGAGAAAGCGTGGCCAAGGCGAATCTTGAAGCTGAAAACAAAGCTAAGACCTTGTCGGCAGCTCTCTGAGAAAAGGACGCCCTCAAGGTTGAACTGGACAACTTGAGGACTGACTCGGACCTCCTCCTTACCGAGAAAGAAGAGATTCAAGGTAAAGGTCATGAATAAAAGTCTTTGACCAGTTTCTTATATCTTTGCTGAAAGACTTTGATTTTGCAGGTGAACTGATGACTTTGAAAGGAGAAAACACTTCTCTCATTCAAAGTGCCAAAGCTGTCTGCCAGTTTACTTGGCCAGTGCCTGAAGAAATGCCCGAAGGTCCTCTGCATGCAACGCTGGCGCAAGTCCCTGAAGCACTGAGAGCTCATTGCAAGTCAGTCGCCGAGTATGCTGCTCGTCATTCCTTAGGAGTGGTCAAGTCGCTGTACCCCAAGATTGACTTGGCATCTTGCAAGGAGGGCTATGCCAAGGGCACAACCATTGAACGGGCAAATCAGCTGTCAATGGAGGCCGGTAGTTGTGCAGAGGAGTTGGTGAAGGATGTTCCTTTGTCGCCATAGTTAGGGCTATTAGGGATTCCTGTAAATAAAACAATTAAGTAGTCGTATGCAGGATTGGATACTGAATATTTTGATGCTACTAAGCTCTTGAGGTGGCCAGGTGACTAATGATTTGCTTTTTGTCGTTAACTATCTTATGTTTATGCACTCTTAGCCGTTCCAGCAGTATTAGACCGTGGGTCATCATATGCGTAGGAGTTAGCATGGGAGTTTCACAATCAGAGCAGTTGTAACAATTTATGTATGATATGAGATGAGTGTTTGTCAGTCGAAGTTTTCTGTAGACTGTTTTCAGAGACCGGTTGCCTCCTTATGTTTATGCACTCTCCGTTGGAGCTTCACAATCAGGATGGGCAAGGCTTACTTAGTCATTCAGAAGAGATCCGAGACATATACTCACGTATTGATTAGCCTCCTGGCTCTGTTGTGTCTAAGGTAGTTGGTCATAACAGAGCCAAAGATGAAGTAAAGAAAAAGGGATTTCATTTTATTCATGTGAGGCATAAATAAGGCTGTTGTACAAGTATGAGTTGCAAAAAAAAAAAAAAATTAAACAAAGAAGCGACGTAGCTGATCAATGTTGTGTGTATGTGGGAGAAGATGCCCATTCTCTCGGCGCAGTTTGTACGATCCAGGCCGAGTGACTTCGTGCACGACGAAAGGTCCTTCCCAAACCGGTGATAGCTTGTGTCGGCCTTCGGTAGACTGGATCTTCTTGAGAACGAGGTCACCTACTGAAAAGGCGCGATCTCGGACTCGGCGTTGGTGATAACGTCTCAGCTTCTGAAGGTATACCGCAGACCTCCGAGACGCATTTTCTCGCAGCTCTTCTAGTTGGTCAACGGATTGAGTTAGCTGCTCGTGAGATGGCTCCTCCCGATAGTTGGTTACTCGGGGAGATCCAAATTCTAGTTCAGAGGGGAGAACTGCTTCTGCTCCGTAGACCAAGAAGAAAGGCGACTGTCCCATAGGACGGGTAGGAGTGGTTCTGAGTGCCCACAATACCGCTGGGAGCTCTTGAACCCATCTGGAAGCGTAGGACTTAAGTCGATTGTACAAGCGAGGTTTTAGTCCTTGCAAGACCATACCATTGGCTCGTTCGACTTGCCCGTTGCTTCCAGGATGGTAAGTGGAGGCGTGGCATAATTTGATGCCGACGTCCTCGCAGAACGCATCAAACTCTTTGTTCTTGAAATTGGTGCCGTTGTCGGTGATGATCCTGTTGGGAACGCCAAACCGGAACACTATGTCTCTGACAAAGTCAATTGTCCGGGAGGCACTTAGGTCACGTATCGGCACTGCTTCGATCCACTTGGTAAACTTGTCCACCATAACTAAGAGGTGAGTGAATCCACCTTGAGCCCGTTTCATAGGCCCAACCATGTCAAGCCCCCAGACCGCAAAAGGCCAGGTGGGAGGTATGGTTTGTAGTGCTTGTGCCGGCATGTGTATTTGCCGTGCGTAAAACTGACAGCCTGTACATTTTTGAACAAGGCTGGTGGCGTCGGAGACTGCTGTTGGCCAATAGAATCCTTGCCGTTAAGCTTTCCCAACTATGGTGCGAGATGCTGCGTGGTTACCGCATACACCCGAGTGGATATCCTGGAGAAGCTGCTGGCCATCTTTCCGAGTGATGCACTTCATGTAGATGCTGAGTCCTTCGACATCTCTTCTGTCGGCACTTTTTCGGAACAACTCGCCATCGATGACTTTATACGCCTTGCTTTTTCTGAAGAGAGATTCATACTCCTCCTTTTTGCTAGGGAGTTTTCCGTGTTGTATAAAGTCAAGGAACGGGAGTCGCCAGTCTTCTTCTTCCGGGTTCTCGGAGATGTCTACAGCCATGGCTTCCGCATCAGGCTGTGGTTGCAGCGGCTCCTTTGGTGGAGCTTCCGGATCCTTCTTGATAGAGGAGGCGGTAATGACTTCCATGAAGACTCCTGGGGGAACAGGTTCCCGACCGGAGCCTATGTTGGCTAGTCGGTCTGCCTTTTTGTTATGATCTCGGTGGACGTGCACATAATCAAGTCCTTCGAACTTGTCCTCAAATTTATTGACCGCTTGAACGTAAGCTATCATGTCCTGGTGAACACAAGACCAGTGTTTCTTCAACTGGTTGATAACCAGGAGAGAATCGCCCCGTACTTCGAGATGTTGGATGCCGAGTGATGCAGCTATGCGTAAGCCGTGCAAGACGGCTTCATACTCGGCGGCGTTATTTGAGACTTTAAAACGTAGTTGTAGAGCATAACTCAACTCATCTCCACTAAGGGAGATTAGTAGGATGCCTGCTCCGCCGCCTGAGAGTTGCAACGAACCATCAAAATACATGACCCACTCTTCAATCTTTTCGGATTTGGGAGGAAGTTGGGTTTCTGTGTACTCGGCTACAAAGTCGGCGAGAGCTTTCCCTTTTATAGCCATTTGAGGCTTAAATGAGAGTTCATAGGTACTTAGCTCAATGGCCTACTTTGCGATTTTGCCGGTCGACTGCTTATTCTTGAGAACATCCCCGATGCCATGAGAGGTTATCATGGTAATTGGGTGATCTTGGAAATAGTGAATCAGTTTTCGGGAGGCCATCAGCAACCCGTAGGTGATCTTGTGGATGTGCGAATACCCGACCTTTGAATCGGACAGAACTTCGCTGACAAAATATACCGGTCTCTGAACTTTCTGAGCTTGACCGGCTTCTTCTCTTTCTACGACGAGGGCGGCGCTGACTACATGAGTCGTCGCTGCGACGTATAGGAGAAGAAGCTCGTGTGGGTCCGGAGGGACTAAGGTCGGCGGTGAACTCATAAACTCTTTTAACTGGACAAAAGCGTTCTGAGCTTCCTCGTCCCATACGAACTTGTCTTGTTTTTTGAGGAGTTTGAAGAACGGAAGTCCTTTTTCGCCGAGTCGTGATATGAAACGGCTCAGAGCCGCCATGCACCCTGACAACTTCTGGACATCACGCTGGCACTCCGGGACCGGCATCTTCAGTATTGCTTCGACTTTCTCGGGATTAGCCTCGATGCCACGATGGGTGAGGATATAGCCGAGTAATTTGCCGGATGGAACACCGAAGACGCACTTGTCGGGATTGAGCTTCATTTTGAATTCTCGCATGCATTCAAAGGTGGCTCGAATGTCTTCGATAAGGTCATCTTTGTTCTTAGTCTTGATGACCACATCGTCGATATATGCCTCGACTTTGCGCTGCTCAAGAAGACGGGCCAGGCACTTCTGGATGCAACGTTGATATGTTGCTGCCGCATTCTTGAGGCCGAAAGGCATTGTTAGATAACAATAAGCGCCAAAGGGAGTTATAAAGGACGTTTTGAGACAATCCTCCTCTTTGAGTCGGATTTGGTGGTAGCCAGAGTAGCAATCAAGGAAACTCAATAATTGACACCCAGCAGTGGAGTCTACAACTTGATCTATTCTAGGGAGCCCAAAAGGATCTTTTGGGCAAAACCTATTGAGATCTGTGTAATCAACGCACATGCGCCATTGTTTATTCTTTTTCCTAACTAATACAGGATTAGCGAGCCAGTCGGGGTGAAACACCTCCTTGATGAAGCCGGCTGCTAAAAGCTTAGTTACATCATTTCTAATGGCTTCTCTGCGGTCTGGCGTGAAGCGTCGCAGTCGTTGCTTGATGGGTTTGGCCGTCGGGTCGACGTGAAGAGCATGCTCGGCAATTTCCCTGGGGACTCCTGGCATGTCGGAGGGTTTCCAGGCGAAAATGTCAATGTTGTCCCGTAGGAAACTGACGAGCGCGAGTTCCTATTTAGCATCCAAAGATGTCCCGATGTTAGCCGTCTTTGTGGGATCACTCGGATCGAGAGTAATCTTCTTGGACTCGGGTTCAACGGGTTGGACGCTGGATTTGGAAGCCTTCTTTGAAGGGACCGAGTTATCCGCGTTATTGGCGTCTTCTTCAAGGCTGAGCATTGCCTTGCCGAGTTCTGCCTCTTGGGTCGCCGCGAGCTGGAGTGACTCGGCTTCACAAGCATAGGAAATCTTAACATCAGAGCGGAGTGTAATGACTCCTTTTGGAGCTGGCATCTTCAGAACTAGGTAAGTATAGTTCGGAATAGCCATGAACCTGGCCAAAGCTGGCCTGCCAATGATGGCGTGGTAGGCTGACTCAAAGTCAGCTACTTGGAAGCAGATGTATTCTTTCCTGTAATTGTCGGGATTGCCGAACTGAACAGGGAGAGTAATCTGTCCGAGTGGTAGGGCTGAGGTGCCCGGGATGATCCCATGGAAGGGGGAGTTACTCGGCTGGATACTTGACCTTGGGATTTTCATATCGTCAAGCGTTTTGACAAATAGGATGTCAAGAGCACTCCCTCCATCTATGAAAACTTTACTCAGCTGGACGCCATCGATGATCGGGGAAAGGATCAAAGGATATCTGCCCGGCTTGGGGATGTAGTCTGGGTGATCTCGTCGATCAAAGGTGATAGGTACTTCGGACCACCGTAGATAGTGAGGTGCATCAACCGAGATCGTGTTAACGGCTCGGCTGGTGAGCTTCTGCTTGCGTTTGGACTCATATGCATCTGGACCACCAAAGATGTGGAGGCATTGCTTAGGTTCTTGGTAACCATCTTGGTCATCTTCATCCTCAGCCTTTGGGTCTGCCTCGGTCTTCTTGTTGGTGTAGGTCATGAGCCCCTTGAGCTTCATGCAGTCGCGGAGTTTGTGAGAACTCTTTGGGCCGCCATGAAAGATGCAAGGCTCGTCGAGGAATTGCTCATAATTGGTGGGCTCTCGGGGCCCACGCTGCTTCTGAAACCGGGACTTGTCGGCTACAGCGACTAGATCGTCGCCCTTGCGCTTCTTGTCCTTCGAACCTGATCCTTCGGGTTTGTCCGACTTGTTCTTGCCATCTTGGCGTCTGCGGTAGGAGTCTTTGTCGCGCTCAGCGCATAACTCATTCCCCGCAGCGTATGAGTCGGCTAAGGCCAGCATCTCTCTAACAGAGCCGGGATAGCCTTGACCCATCTTGTGGAGTAAAGGTTGGTCGGTGCAACCGTCGATAAAGGCCGAGATGACCTCTGTCTCGGTGATGCTTGGTATCTCGTTCTTCTTCTGCGAAAAACGCTGGATGAAGTCCCGAAGGGACTCGCCCTCCTTTTGCTTGATCATCTTGAGATCTCTGCTTTTGGCGGGTCTTTGTGCCGTTGGCTTGTAGGTATCAATGACTGTGTGGCGGAGCTCATCCCAGGAGTTGATAGACCCGGGTGGCAAATTAGCTAGCCAACGTCTTAACGGTGGAGCTAGCATGATGGGAAGGTAGCAGGCCATGACAGCTTTGTTGCCGCCAGCAATGTGAACGGCGAGAGAGTAGGTATTCAACCACTCGGCCGGATCTCCTTTTCCATCGTACTTCTCAACACCTGGCAGGCGCATTGACTCGGGGAATCGCGCCGAGTTGCGGAGCCGTCGGGTGAGAGCTTGTAGTCCGTCGATGTCGGCTGAGTCATCATCCGAGTGACGGTCGTTGCGTCGGGGAGAGCCGCTACGGCGTGGAGGTGTGTCTCGGCGTTCATCGTCGCGACGGCGCCTGTCATGGTCATGGTCGCGGTGTTGGCGATGACCGTCATGGTAACGATCTTCGTCACGGCGTCTTCTCTCCTGATCGAGGTCCTCTTGGTTGCGGCCGTTCCTGCGCTGGCCATCTTCTCGGCGATCTTCTCGGCGTCGGTCGTCCCGATGTCTGTCGTCATCACGACGCCGGGCGTCACGCGGTCATTGTCGCGGTCCCGCTCTTCTTCTTGTCGGCGGTATTCTCGCCGTGGGGCCTCTCGAGGAGGCGTGTCCCGAGGTGGAGTTCTCCTTGGTGGCGATCGCGCTGGCGGGGTTGGTGACCGGTTAGGGGAGCGACGTCGCGGCGAGCGGGATCGTCTGGGTGACCGTCGTCCGGGTGACCGTCCGATGCCGAAGCGATCATAGTCATCCTGTCGTGCGCGTTCTCGATCTTCTGACCTTTGGCGGCGTATGGCGTTGATGTCTCGGCGAGCATCAAACCCAGGTCGGGCTATCACCTGGCGGTGAAGATTCTGCTGGGGAGGTGCATCCACGGCTGCCGGAGTTCGTTGCCGGTTGTCACTCGGATTTTCCAGGAGCCTGCGCCTTCTGTTGGACGATGAAGAGCTGGGGGCCCGAGAAGGAGTTTGACTCCTCAGGAGGGTGGCAGCTTCGGCGTAACACTTGGCCTTGTCGAGCAGAGGCGTGATGGCTGCTGGCGAGAAGTTTGGATCGTTTATGGCCGCCTCGACTTGGTCGAGGATGGTCCTATTGGCAACCATGTTCTGCTCCGGTGTCCGAAAGGCTTGATGACCGTTGACGTCAACGAAAAGTGAACGTTGGAGATCGCGAGATCTGCCGTTGTTCCTTCTTCTAGGAGAACGAGCGTAGTCGTCAGGATTTTCGTCTTCTTCAGGTATCGTGCCGAGGGCACCTTGATTGTTCAGTCGGAATTGGTGAGCCCGAGCTGCGGCTGCAGCAGAGGACTCAGCGTTCATTGCCGTTAGGGCCGCCGCGGCTGCTTCATCAGCTGCTGTCGTGGCTGCCGGGGCAGGAGTGACGGTGTTTGCTGCCGGTGGTGGTCCTCCCGGCGGGGGTCCGGGTAAGTTGGCCGCGTTGCCGTCTTGAGCGGTCAGATCGCCTATTACGGCAAAGCACTCATACGGCATGGGCGAGGATGAGCCGTCCGAGCTGTAGCCCGCGTTGGTCGCTTGATCTGTCGGCTCGTACATGGAATCCCAAATTGAGGTATCATAGGTGTCCATGTGATCTTCCCGGATGCAAGCAACCAGGTTGAAGGACATGTCTCCCTCTGATGCTAGTAGATCCTGCACGTCTCCCCGGAGAAAAGTATCAGCAGAATTACGTAAACCGAAGGGAAACATACCATAGCGCTGAGCCGGATAGTAAATCAAGCTTGGCCAGTTGGATCTGAAGCGGATGTTCTCCAGAGCAGATCTTATCTCGGCTGCCGAGTAGTCCGAGTAGGACTCGATCTGGAGCCTGGAGAAGCCGGACTCTAACTCGGGAAGAGAAGAGTCCGACTCGATTTCGACCCCGGTAGTCGGCGAGTTGACGGGGACGAGGTTGCCGATGTTGTCGGCGACGAACTCCAAGCTCCCGAAGCTGAGCCGAGCGCCTGGAGTGAAGTTGTTGACGAAGCGATCCATCGTACTCGACGGAGAGGATCCCGACGCACCCCCTTCCTGGCGCGCCACTGTCGAGGTTATAGGACCTCGATAGATTTGTTATGGGGGCGAAGGGACCAAGAATACGATGGTGAACACGAGACAAGGAGTTTAGACAGGTTCGGGCCTCCCGGAGGATAAAAACCCTACGTCCTGTATGTCGTGGTATTGATTGTGTGTGTTTGAGAGGAGATCCCTGCCCGCCTTATATAGTCGGGGGTACAAGGTTACATGGAAAGAGTCTTTGTCGGTTACATCATGGAAATACTTGGAGTACAAGGCAAGAAGCCTTTCCAATGTCCAGCCGAGTAGTAGAACCTTCCATCTTGTATCATGGGCTACTCGGTTTCTTCTGGGCTGGTCCGACTACCCTTGTCAGGTTACTCGGCCCTTTGGACTTGAGGGTACCCGGGGGTCATGGTAACGACAATGTGTCACATTTTCAATCATTGGATGTAGATCCAACCATCTAGATCTTGTTGTTCTCTCTGTTAACCTTATCCTTTCATAGAAATGACATGAATGTTCTGACTTTAATAGAAAATTATTACACCTTCAAGAAAATAATGTTCCAAGTGTGCAATTGATTTTTTTCCATAGGAAATGATAAAGAAATACGCAAGGTTCAAGTCACTATAGAATTGTTAAATTTAAAATTGTTCTAGCTTCACAAAAGAAATGTTTCATGTGTACATTTGTTTGTTTCAAAAATGCGACTGAGAGATCTACAAACTCTCAGTCACCTGACAACTAGCAAACCTCTTAAATTTTGATCCATTAGGCCAGCATCAAGATTTAGAGATTTTCTTGTCTCTTAGTCACATTTTTGGAACAAACAAAATGTACATGTGGAACATTTCAGTTTTGAGGTTGGAACATTTTTTTTAGTTGAAACTATAACATTTAGTTGTTAGGTGATGCATATTTCTCAATCATATTCTGGAGCAAATCCTCCGGAACATTATTTTCTTGAAAGTGGAACAAATTTCTATTGTATCTTGAACATTTGTATTATTTCTGTGAAGAGGATAAGGTTAAAAAAAGAAAGATCAACTAGACCCTTGATAGGGATTAGCAAAATCTCGGTCACCTGGGAAAGAGACAACTCCTAAGATTTAATGTCTCCATATGGCGCGGCGGTGGCGCTAGCATGGTGTGACGGGAAATTACTTAGCCATGTCGGGTACTAGATGTGCAAATACTAACACTAATCATTTCTCCCTGTGATAATCTAAAAGGTGTTTTGAAGTGCATGATAAGTCTTTTTTCCCAATCTAGGCAATAAATTTTATCACAAAGGGCTAAGTTATAATGTTCATTTTCAAACTATCATCGGTGACACAGGGCCCATTAAGATTAGGCCCGTAGTGACCTATGTGCACTAGTGTGCATGAGGCGGTGATCCGGGTAAAAAGATGCGTCTCTCATGGCACCTTCTACTTTCAGACTGGCATCAGCGCACCCTTGTCCAAGGCGGCGGTGTTCATCCGCGACGTGCTGTGCGGCGTTGAGGTGTGTAACGACATCCTATTGAGGTTTGTTAGGGCCTCGATGGCGCACCTCTACAAGCCGGAGGACTGCATGGACTTCGAAGATTGAACCTACCAGCAGCGCCGCCACCAGGACATCGTCGAGGAGATCGAGCAGACAGAGCTGCGCAAGTACAGCGGCCTGCCGGCACTGGGGAAAGAATCAAAACATCGCCGCCAAGTAAGATGCCGACCGGGTGGCGGCGTTCACGGGGGTGAAGCGCGTGTACGACTCCTAGGGCCTGTTCACTATGGCGAACTTGTTCATTGGGGTGAATTCACGGGGATGAATTCAACCATCTAGATCTTCCCTTCTCCTTTTTAGATAACTAGTATGCCTGCCTATGCATTTGCGCTGCTAGGTTAAACTATTTAAATTGAATTATTTTTTACATTATTGCAAGATTTAAATTTATAGTATTACTTTTATACTATAGTTTTTATTATACTATAGTATTACTTTTATACTATAGTATTACTTTTATACTATAGTTTTTATGGTAAAAACAACATTTTATTATTATTACTTTCATAGTATTTCTAACATAGTTGTAATTGATTGGAGAAAATTTTCACCGAGTCTGTCAATTTGAGTGTGGGTGATGATATTTTCTTGCCACTCTACGGAATACTGACATATTATGTCAATCAGAACATATTTGCATCTGTTATTAAACCAAATAAACTGAATATAATTGATGCTTTTCTATGCAGTTTTAATAATACAGAACTCTCACCTTTTTTTTTCATAATTTATTTCGTTACACTCTCTCTCCTTATTCAGATCTATTGTACTTTCAGGAAATAAACAATACTTTTCTAAAACTTATGAGTATAGTTAAACACGATAGTGAACTATCACATATGTACATTTAGTTAAACACAATAGTAAACTATATCGTATATATAGTAAACTATCCATATTTTAACCATCATATACGTTTACATATTTGTTGGCGGTCGCTATGCCCCAAAGATTAAAATCAATTAATTCCACAAGCGCACAGAACACCATTGTAGCATTTCACCTCGAAGGATTTCGGGGTATCGTATTTATATTTCCGCAGGGAAGCATGACGGATATAGACAATCAAACTTGATAGGAAACACGCTCACATAACTACCGACTATTCCTTAGTCGAGGGTTAACCAATTGATAGATAGGTATAGGAGTGATTCGCACTATCAAAAGGAGAAGGTCGTTACGCCGCCAAAGTCATAGGTAAGTAGTGCAGTCGGATAAACGAGTGAGTACAACGATTCCTATGTATTGGTCAAAAAGTATGTCAAGCCGAATCTATAGGAATGATCACCAAGTACTAGTGGAGTAGCCAGGGTTTTCACCATCTCATATAAACTCTACGTTAAATAAATGACTCTCTAGTTACTTCGGGCGGCGCTGCACGCATCTCAGGAGGACATACAGTCAGGTAACCGAGCACCTACTAACAAAGCCGAACGTGGCCGACTTCAAGGGACGGACAGGGCTGTCACCACCTGCCGCCTACGGCCCCCGGGGACTTTGCCGCATCCCATGCTAACTCTAAATCATGACACCACGTCACCACATAGAGAAAGTACTCGACCCTAGTATACTAATCGCTGCAAGTCGAGCAACACAACAATACTTAGCATGAGAACCAAGCAAGTGTGACATGAAACCCATAACTAGATAACAATCATTTTGTACTTAGGAACATCGAGATTCATAGCTAATTAAGCACACTCGTACAATGATTGGAAGGGAAAGGTACGAGCATAAAGATGACTTGACATGAGTGAAGGTAGAGCATGACCAATATATTGACATCATAAAGTACTTGATACAATCGAAAAATAAGATACAAGGGACTCGATCTTACCAAACTCCGAAAGCCAACTTCCGGAATCAGGGCGAGTGCCCGACTCGACTCTAACTCCGACTACATCCTACTTCCTAGACTCTAAATGGCGAAACTGAAACTTCTGGACTTGATCTTGCGAGTTGTCTGTTGTGTGAAGCATCCCCCCTCCTTTTATAGGGGAATTGAGGCGGCAAGGTAGGTCGGCCGACCTGGGTACGTCGGCCGACCTTACCGGGTCGCTCGACCTTGGGGGACACGTCGGCCGACGTGGGGAGGTCGCCCGACCCTTGGATGAGGTCGGTTGTCCCCTCTACGGTCTTGATCATCTCCCGATGGCAGTTGATAGGCGGATGTGGGAGGTCGGTTGGTCGGAAAATCCTCTGGAGCGTTGATTTGAGGCGGTAGATGTGTGGAGGTGCTTGATTTGTGGTGAAGTGGACGTCGGGCGACGTGGTTGACACGTCGAGCGACGTGGCTGCCATGTCGGCCAACCCCAGACAAGTCATCCTGCCCAGTCAAGGTCGTCCGACCCCCTCTGGGTCGCCCGACCTCCTCAGGGTCGCCCGACGTAACTTGTGTCTTGGCAGCATATCTTCCGGTCGCCATAACTTCGTCATCCGGAATCCAAATTGGGTGAACCATATGTCCGTTTCGATCGTATCGACGAGGGCTTCAACATGGAGAGTCCATTATGGGACTTGACCTCATCTTGTAGTTGGTTCTTGTAGTCTTTTACCATGGTCCAGTGATCTTGTTTAGGACCGGGTGACGTAAGGGCGGTCACGTCACCCGGTGCTTCCTTTGTCCATCTTCTTCACTTATGTGCATGTCATGGCCATGGGGAGATTGGAGAACATGTTGCATAAGTCTCACGGCCATTGGACTTTATTTAGGACCGGGTGACGTAAGGGGTGATCACGTCACCCGGGCCTTCCCATTGTGATTTGCCTCGACTCCTTGCTTGAATTGGTCATGCGCATATTGTATAGCATGCTAAATAACTTTCATGACCAAAGGCTTCATTCAGGACCGGGTGACATAAGGGTGGTCACGTCACGCCGGCCTCGACCAACCTTTTTGGCTTCTTCATTAGCGTCCAATCTTCGTGATGTTCGGGTTTCACCAGTTCTTTATTTAAAACACGCCAAATTGCCTTGTACCCTGCAAAACAATGGTGGATACACAACTTGTGGAACTAGATTAGTAAATAAGCAAAAATATGCACATGGTCTTGTATTCTTACCTTTTTATTACCGGATTTAGGACGGAAATATTGGCGTTTAGAGGCGCCAACAATATTGATATACTTTTCTAAAACTTATGAGTGTATGGTCTATATGTTACGTTCAATCATATTTATCACATATGCATATTTGGTTCAAATAATATTATACAATCTAAATTTTAACAATCATATATGTTTATATAAGTATATGGTCTTAAAGTTCATAATATTGTAATGTTAAATGTGCTATTTACCTTTCATCAGTTATTTTGCATTTTTCCCTATTTGATAGACAGAAGTGTACATATCTATTTCTTATATATTTATTTATTTCGGATAAATATTGTGAATGTTGAACAAATAAGGCATTTGAGCATTTAGAAAATGATTCATTGCGACTTATGTTCCAACTAAATTATATATGGGCCAAACAAGGCTTTGAACCCTATTAAGGCTAATTAACCCAACAATTTAAAGAGGAATTATATTTTACATTCATATATGATTTTTATTTTCATTTCACATATTTACAATTACGTTTGAAATATTAAAATAGATTCCTATTTATTATTATTTTCATTATTCAGAATTTAGCTACTTTTCGACTCATGATGGCATTATGGGTAAATTAGAAAAAGGAGTGTGGGATATTTCTAGCTATTTTTATTATTCGGAATTTAGCTACTTTTTTATACTCATAATGGCATGGTGAAATATATGTGAAGGGTATTTTGGCTATTTTTTTCTCTAAAATTAGTAATTTTTCTTTTTATTTTTCTCGAATTAACGTGGAATTTGTGGGCCTTGAGAGCGAGCGTGATTTCTCCTTTTCTTTGTCAAATATAAATATATAATAGTTGGGAAACAAAAGCATCCCGACCTTGACCTCCAAAGAGGCTACGACCGCCAGATCTTCCCTTCTCTTAATCTTATCTCTGAGAAAAATATTATATTCAAGAGAAAAAAAGCTTTTTTTAATATTCACTCTTCACACGTGTCTGTATATATCACTGTAGACGCAAGCAGCAATAGCTGATAAGTAATAGCTATACACAGCTTGCATGGAATAGCACAACGAAAGGCGATCGGATCATCACACATTCGATCGCGCATTACATTATTATTGCATCTCACGGCTTAAAAGTTAAAAGCATATATAGGAGTACTGTATAGCGTACGTGGCTAGAGAGCTAGCTAGCGACGCACTCAACGGCCGTGCATTCATCTGGCTAGCAAGCTAGCCGACGACGGGCGTCTGTGCGACGGTGTAGAGGCGGTCACGGTTGAGCAAGACGCGGACGCCACTAGTACATTGAGGGCCTTTAGTGGCGGTCGTTTTGGCCTAGCAGCGGCGGACGACGCGAGCGCCACTGCGTTAACGCCACTACTAGGTCCTGGGTTCGGTGGCGGACGGGATCGTCCGCCACCTCGAGTAGAAGACGGTGGCGGACGCTGACGCCACACCGTCCGCCATCGCTTCCACGGCAGGAGTGGCGGACAAAGATGATGTCATCCTGACCGCCACCTATCTGGCAAGCTGCAGTGGCGGTAGAAGTGAGCGCATGACGTCCGCCACTCTTCCGCTGACGTCATGGCGTCTGCCACTTTGCTCGTTTGAGCAGTGGCGTTTGATTATGTCAGTTTGTCCGCCACTACTAGCTGATAACAGATTCAAAATTAATCCAAAAATTCAATTTACCGAGGCCAACAAATTCAAAATCACACACATTTCAAATATTTCATCACAAATCAACATAGGTCATCACAGAATGACATCCAACAATGAAAGTTCGATAATAATAACCAAATAGCATGTAACAACGCAAATACAAGTTCATCCCTCCATATACAAAAACGCCACAATTGTTCATGTGCCCAGAACCTGCACATCCTTCACATCCTTATCATACACCCAACTATAGTCTATCTTGTTCCTTTGAGAGGCAATGTCATCCTTCCAATTTTTCTCAATTATGCTTTGTTGATGACTTATAGCTACTTTCCCAGTCCAACAACATAAGTCTGGGAATTTTGCCAACTTTCCATTTGGATTAAAATAATCGCCGTCGGGATGGATAAGGTGATGCATGATGAAGCGACATATCCTTGATGTGAAGCCATATAGTGTAGCCTCGCTGAATCCAGCTATCCCTTTCTTAGTAGTGTCCTGCACACATGACAAAAACACACATCAAATTTGGGTTAATGAAAACAAACATTTTAAATATGTGCAAAAGATTGTAAGTATATGCAACTAGTACTTACATTTTTTGTCGAAACTTCGCGGGGCAAATTAGTAAACTTGTGATGCACGGCCAAGGATAGCTAGTCCATCACGTAGTAGCCACAATGGTTAGTCCCTGGAGGTTGTTTTCTACACTGAAAACCAAATGCAACTGTTGTTAGTGTTTTGTTCGCAATATGACAAAAGATTATAGTAAAGATGAGTGCTTAAGCATTTATATGGATTTTACCGGGAATTTCCAATTCCAACCCATTTTGTATGGCCATTTCGGATTGTGCTTCCCTCCTAGATTATGAACGTAATGCTGGTACCCTCTGTTACAAAAGTAAACGACTTTAAGATTATGAACATAAAGAATCAGTATATAGATAACTACACCCATCATTTCTTACTTCTCAATGACTTTGCAGAACATGTCGTATCTCTTTTGATCATAGCTGAGGGAGTCGAATACCCAAACCCTTCCTTGCTTGTGGTTTATTATGAAACAAATCCAGTGATTACTATATAAATAATGATGTATGTCAGTGTCATAGGTTCGCAATCAACAATGACAACAAAATGATTTGGCCAGAAATACTTACTCAAAGTTATAAGGGGCCAAGATGGTATCTCTCTCTTTCCACTCCTTCATGCATTTACCTATGTAGGTCGAACATACCGTTCTTCTATTCTCAATCATTAGCTCAAGAGTTCTTCTTCGCTCTGCTTTAGACATATTTGCGTAAACAGGGGATGTCTCGTCTATCTTCGGGGTCAGGTGTCCTTGGGATATCAGATGCGGGTGTAGGAACCCACATTCTTTTTGGTTATCCTACACAAGAAAATGCATTAGTAATGCTTAATAGTTTATGTTCTTGGACAATGGAAAGACTGAAAGCACTTACATGCACCAAAGAATTATCATTGTCGCGTCGATTGCATGGAGACGATAGATGTGATGGATATCCTCAAATGGCACGTCCATATCGAAATCGTTGGTGTTGAAAATCTTTTTCCCAGGAACCTTGCACGGGATATTCTCAATGTTTTTTGCACAAGCTTTAATGTACCACTCATGAAATCTCTGCATTACCCAGTCACACTTTGTACTGAGGAAGCTCAGAGGAACAAGTGGCATGCCATGCGCATATTTGGGAAAATCGTCTTGTTCGTAATCCCAAGAACCTTCTGGGACACCAGGCTTCATTTTGCGTTTCACCTGAACGGCCTTCACCTTAGGTGTCTCCTTCACCGTGTTGCCCAATCCATGAAAGAAAGCTGCAACGGCAGCAGGATCAAAGGGTAATTTTTTTGCTTCTTTGCTATGAGATCTTATCACTTTAGGAAGAAGGGGTGGGAGAGCCTTGCCTTTCACAATGCCGGCAGCGTCATAGGTCCCTTTCTCTTTGGTTGGTGATGGTTGAGGCGTATGAGCACGCGATGTCTTGGTACCCTCGGGCTCGTTGACTTTGGTTGGTGACGGAGGCGGCGAACGAGAGTGAGCACCCTCATCCTTCTTGTCCTTTATCGGTGACGAAGGCGGCGAACGAGAGCGAGCACCCTCATCCTCCTTGTCCTTTATCGGTGACGGAGGCGGCGAACGAGAGTGAGTAACCTCATCCTCCTTGTCCTTTATCAGTGAGGGAGGCGGCGAACGAGAGCGAGCACCCTCATCCTCCTTGTCCTTTGTCGGTGACGGAGGTGGCGAGCGAGCCATACCAACATCTTGTTGCGGCGGTGAATGAGGCACAACTTCATTGTCGACATCAGCTCCAACTAGAGCAACGGGTGCCAGAGAGAGTGCAACTGGACTCGGAGACACTGTGTGTATCATGATATCCCTCCGATGCCATGCAACAAAATTGTTCACTGCATCTTCTAGAGTGTCAATCCCCTCTTGCTCATCAGGGTAGTCGAGCTCGTCCTTGAGGAATTTGTCGTCAATCACCCGGGCAACAAACACCCTCGCACACTCTTTTGGCATTTGCACAGTGTGAAGTTCGCGACCAGGATACGCAGTGCCTTCTGCAACCTTGAACTGGCGAGTCTTCCCTTTCCTGTCCATTGTCACCATCAGAGAACAAGGTGTAGCCTCAATGATATTGTCCACTGGATACCTCTGAGTATCGGCCGGGGTGGAGCCAACACTGCTCGGGTCTTTTTGTTGGGTTTGGCTACAAGTCTGTTGCGGGCTTTCAGTACTCAGATTGATTTCCAGGACATGCATTGGTTGGGAGTACTCTGGGTTGAGCTTCATAAACCTAAAAAAATTCTTTTGGAATTCCTCAAAAGATTGTTCTTCCAAGGTACGATTGTCGACCTCGGGCTCAACAATACACCGCACCGTCGAAGAGAATCCTCGTGTCCGACCACGATGTTCCACAGTCTGAAGGGCAACGGTTAGCTCGTGATCCGCTTCCTTTCCTTTCAGCTTCTTTGCCTTCTGCGCCGCAGCAAAGGCTTTGGCTCGCTCCAACACAGCCGCCACTAGGGAGTTCTTTGGGACCAACTGCCCGTTACCAAGTTTCTTCAGCCGTGCAAAGAGCCAGTTTCGAGTCCTGACGGTGCATGATTCAAACTCGCTTTCTCTTCCAGCTTTGCAGTCTTCTTCTTCTTGCCTCCTCCATATCGGGATCTTGGCCTTGTAACCACCTGGGCAAAGATTATGATGGAGCACGTTCTTTTTATTCATGGCAATGAAAATTTTGCTCAGTGCCTTGAACTCATCTGAGCTCCTCGACTGGACAAACGTTCTCCAATCATCAGGTGTGATGAAGCCAAATTGCTCGAACGGGCAATTCTTGTCCAGGTTGTGCCTGAACGTACGGAGGCACTTGGCCATGGTCTTCAGAGTAGCGGCCTTGCCTGCTTCAAGAAATTCATCTGGGAAGATGTATTTTTCTTTCATAAATTTCCACAATCGTTCCTTCTCTTGCTCATCAACCTTCTTCCAGTTTGCCCAGATAATCTTGCCTTTCTCCCTGACAAAGACCCCACAGTCATTCCGCCAATGTGCCAAAATTCCCTTCGGCTCGATTGGAGACCCATCTTTTTCGAGCTTCTCTACTTTATGGATGCCAACACTAAGCTTGTTTCGCTTCCTGAGTCTTTTGTTTCGACTCCCTTCAGATGAAGTTGTCGGAGCGGCAACTTCCTCTGTAGGCACTATGGCACCCTTTTGAAAAAACAACCGTCGTCGATTGCTTCGCCGTGGCTCAATCTACGAAATGCAACATGACAAGTTAATTCAATGAGAAGGAATTTAACTTCTTTCGTAGGTGACGTCGAAAGACCCGCTACCTCATCATTCGGATTGTAGTCGGGGTCCGCGGGTCCCTCAGCACGCTGCCTTTTAGCGCACGGAGGGTAAGGCGGCGAGGGCTCCTCGTATTCAGGAGATGACTCGCGACCGCCTTCTTCGTTATCACTGGGAAGCTCTACCTCCAACATGTCGTCCACTATGGGTTCCACCTCGATCTCTTTGTCCATTACTATTTTTTAACCGCAATTTTATTAGTTTATTTTGTTCAAACCCTAGATAGTCCTGTACACAAGCAAAATTAATGTCAGCATCAGAATGAGGATAGCATTATCATTCTGCGAAAAGTAGACTTCCCAGAGTCGCACGGCATGTCAAGCCAAATGATTTTCACTTCGCACCAACATGACACGTCGACTCTGGGAAGTCTACCTATGGCTATCCTATTTCATCATTTGCCGAAAGGGACTGAAATGTTTGCTCTCAGTGCGGGTTGCCGAATTAACAGCCATCCAACGCTCTAAGGTCCTTGACTCGTGTGGCAACATGTATCCAATATCGTAGGATATGGTCCACGTTAACAAACTCGTCTCGCTTAGTCCGCACTCATCATCGAGCAATGGCCTCAACATGTAACGAATATCATTGCAGTAGTACAAATGTCTCAGCACAAATATCGGTGACAGAGGAAGGAAAGGGAAAAGGAGGAGAAGAATGAGAGCATGCAGTGGAGGGCAAAGAATCAAGTGGCAATCAAAATCAGAGGAATTCAAGCTCTAGTAGCCTGCAGTGGCGGTGATCGACCATTGTGCTAGCTCAGAATCACTAAGTAGTGAACAGAATCATGGAAATAAGCATCATCGGGCATTGCACTACTGCTCAAAAAAATAAATAGATGATCATGTCAACTGCATCATCGACCATGTTCATAAGAAACAACAGATGATCATGAAAAAATCGCAAAGAAGGTCATGGCCAAAGTGCACATATAGATTCTCAGAGTAGAGCTAGAACACATTTCAGTTAACAAGAATGGCAACTGCATTTCAGAGCACATTTCAGAGCAAGAGCACATATCAGTTAACAAGCATGTACATAGATTTAGTTAACAAAAATCAGAGTAGAGCAAGTGTATATATTCAGTTAACAAGAATGGCAGCTGCATTTCAGAGCACATTTCAGTTAACAAGAATGTACATAGATTCAATCCACAAAAATCAGAGTAGAGCAAGTGTATATATTCAGTTAACAAGAATGGCAGCTGCATTTCGAAGAAATGTAAATGTTCAGTAACAATCAGAGTAGAGCAAGAGCAGGCCATCATTTTGAAGAAATGTAAATGTTCAGTTAACAAGTGTAAATATTCAGTTAACAAGAGCAGCACATATAGAATCAAGCAGCAATTTGAGGACATCAAAGCATCAAGCAGCTGCATTTCAGTAACAAATCAGCACATCATGTTCTTGACCACTAACAGGAGCAGCACATATAGAAGCAAGCATCACTGATACACGGTCCTTATTAGCATTGTATTTCCAATTGCCATCTTTCAAGCATCAATCCAGCAGTACAAACAGAAGGAGCAGCAGCAGGTTCATGTGGCATTGTGGCACGCAGCCAGCAAAGAAGGGGCAGAGGGGAAGAGGGGCGTACCTGGAGACGACAGCACGAGGTCCGGCACGGCGGGTCGAGCTCGGAGACGGTGAGGTTGGGGACGGCGACCTCGGGGACGACAGCACGAGGTCCGGGACGGCGGGTCGAGCTCGGAGACGGCGAGGTCATCGACGGCGAGCTCGGGGACGACAGCACGAGGTCCGGGACGGCGGCCGGGTCGAGCTCGGAGACAGCGAGGTCGGGGAAGGCGACACGAGCTCCGGGACAGCAAATCCGGGGGATGTGCGACGAGAGGAGACGGCGAGGAGGGATGTGGCGAGAGGGGATGGTGAGGAGGGCGAGAGGGGATGGCGAGGAGG
Organism: Eragrostis curvula; assembly: GCA_007726485.1. Taxonomy (NCBI): domain Eukaryota; kingdom Viridiplantae; phylum Streptophyta; class Magnoliopsida; order Poales; family Poaceae; genus Eragrostis; species Eragrostis curvula. The sequence goes on from CM017443.1 coordinate 27,108,476, forward strand.
GCGCGCCGAGGAGGGTGAGAGGGGATGGCGAGGAGGGCGCGGCGAGGAGGGCGGCGAGGAGGGCGCGGCGAGGAGGGCGAGGAGGGTGCGGCGAGGAGGGCGCGGCGAGGAGGGCGAGAGGGGATGACGAGGAGGGCGGCGAGGAGCGCGGCGGCGCGAAATTTTGACAGCCTGACGGCGTCGCGCGCGAATCCTCCGGGTTTAGGGTTTAGCGGCGCCGCCGGGCTGGATTATATAGGAGGACAGCGGGGTGGCGGACGGGGATGACGTCAGCCTGTTAAGTGGCGGACGGGTGACGCTACACCCGTCCGCCACTTCACAACGTAAGGGACTGTATTTAAAAATTCCGAAGCCATTGATACTTGAAAGTCTTGACATCCCAGTGGTAAGGCAGCCGGCTGCTATCCTTGAGGTGCGGGGTTCGATCCCCGCCCACCATTTTTTGCAAAAAAATGATTTTATTATTTTTTTAGTTACAAATTTCTTTAAAATATGTTGATAAATATATATGATATATTTTCTCATTAGAACAAAATTATCATTCGTACATATATACTATTGATAAAGTATATATGATGTAATTAAATGGTTTCATTATTATTTCCTATATTTAATTATCAGTTTATTACGCTAATTAAATGGTTTTATGATTATGATCATTTTATTTCCATTTGCAGATAAAATTAATACATATATACCATTGAACAATATAATAGATATGTAATTAATACATATAAAATTGCACATTTAAAATTGACATCATAATTTCAACATATGAAATAGGATGATAGGTAGTACATATATAAAGGGAGTCTCCCAGTAGTAACATGTATATTACAAACATACAATAATTAAAACTAAATAGGATACATCAAACTCATTAACAACACTAATTAGCCTTGAACTACTTTTCCCTTGCAATCTGTGCGTAGGTAGGGCACCACGCGTGAATAGTCTAGTGTTGTTTTGATTAGCGCTATCCGTGTTGTATCTGCAAAGAAGGGCACCTCTTCAAACTGGTTGTACTCTTCTTCAGCTGTAACATTCTCAACTCCTATGATTCTTCGTTTTCCTAACACGATGACATGGTTCTTTGTGGCGGGGTCAGGTGCATAAAACACTTGTGCCACATTTTCAGGTAGTATCCAAGGTTCATTCTTGTGACCAACATTTTTTAAGTCAACGATTGTGAATCCGGAATCATCCACTGTTACTCCTTGTGGGTGCTTAACCCATATACACTTGAAGATGGGGATACGTAAAGACATTCCATAGTTGAGTTCCCAAATCTCTTCAATGTATCCATAATATGTGTTTCTGATTCCCTCACTGTCCTCTGCAAATGTTACTATCCCTCTGTTTTGGCACTGGCTCTTATTGTCCTTTGCCTTGGTGTAAAATGTGAACCCATTGAAGTCAAACGCTTGCCATGACGTAACAAGACTTAGTGGACCATCTGCCAATAGATGCATCGTTTTTTCTTCTGTTGTTTCACCAGTTGGTATGTTTAGTTCCTTCAACCAGGTAATGAAACAAAGCTTGTGCTCACTCATGATCAATTCCTCAGACATGCCTTGATTTTCTAAGCGAAGCTGTTGCAAGTGTTGTTCAACGTATGGTGCGGCAATCTGTAACTGATGCAAGATGCTGAAATGTGCTTCTTTCACTCTTTCAAAATTCTCATCATTGAAGGTCTTCCTTCCTTTGGTTCCTTTACCAGTGAGCCTTCCCTCGTGGCGTGACACTGGAACACCTATTGGTTTCCCATCTTTCATGTAATCATTATAGCACTCCAACACCTCCTCTGTTGTGTATCCCTTATCATGGACCCCTCAGGACTTCTAGGATTGCGCACATAGTTCTTCATAACGTACATGTAACGCTCAAACGGGTACATATAGTGAAGGTAAGATGGCCCAAGAACAAGTATTTGATCTGCAATGTGGATCATATAGTGCTCCATGGTATCAAAGAAGGTGAGGGGAAAGCACATCTCGAATTGGCACATAGTCTCTCGCATCTGTTTATGTATGGTCTCCAGTTCGACAATGTCGATGACCTTCTTCGATACAGCGTTAAAAAAGTGGCACATCCGTGTCATGACCATCCTGACATACGGGTGTTTGATAGCCCTTGCAGCGATGGCGAGGAACAGAGAAAGCATCATATGACAATCATGCGTGTTGTAGCCACTTATCTTTAAGTCAGCCATTGAGACGAGATTCTTTACATTCGTTGAGAAACCAGTGGGTACCTTGATGCTGCGTAGGCACTTGCATATTTCTTTTCTCTCCTCAAGGGTCAGGTTATAGCTGGCCGGTGGAAGATAATACTTCCCATTAGGCCTTTCTTGAGGGTGAAGCTCTGGCTTTATTCCTTGCTCTTTGAGGTCTTTCCGGGCGTTGAGCCGTCCTTTGTCTTACCAGGAGTGTCCATCAGGAGACCTGATGTGCTATCGAACACACCCTTTGTGACATGCATAAGGTCGATTGCATGACCAATCTCCAACTGTTTCCAATAGTTTAAATACCGAAAGAAAATCGACTGCTTCTTAAAGATTGCATCCTTTGGAACTTGATCGGATTTCTTCCGCTTTCTTCCCTTGACCGGTTTCCCGTGAACTACCCGGTAACAGTTTACCAGGTTATAAACAAATTTGCCGTCGCGAAGTACTGGTGGCGCATCTTTCTCCTCTGTACCATCAAACTCTTTCTTCATTCGACGATATGGGTGATTTTTTGGTAAGAATCGCCGGTGACGCATGTACACCAACTTACAGAAATTATGAAGGTACACGGATGATGTTTGGTCGACGCATACAACGCATGCCGCCTTCCCTTTTACCTGCCCGGTAAGGGTTAGGCGAGCAGGATTGTCATTGATGGTAACAAAAATAATTGCTTTGAGGTTAAAGTGCTCCTAACGGTACGCATCCCACACACGGACCCCCTCTTCCCACAGCTTCTTCATGTCTTCCATCAAAGGTTCCAAAAACACATCTATGTCGATGCCAGGTTGTTGTGGGCCCGATATAAGAATACTGAGCATTATATACTTTCTTTTGTGGCACAACCATGATGGAAGGTTGAAAATGCACATTAACACTGGCCAAGTACTGTGTGGGTTCCTCGTTAGACAAAAAGAGTTCATGCCATCGGTACTCAAACCAAATCTCACATTCCTCGGATCGTTTGAGAAGCAAACGTTATCAACGTCAAACTTTTTCCACTGTCGGGCATCCGCAGGGTGGCGAAGCTTCCCGTCTTTCTTGCGCCCATCTTCGTCGGCATGCCAAGTCATGAGTTTAGCATCTCTTGAGTTTGAGAACAGACGCTTCAAGCGATCGATTACCAGTAGGTACCACATCACCAGTGCCGGAATTTTTCTGCCATCATCTGCATCATCTTCTCCTTGATTTTCATGATTGCCTCTGTTCCTCTTCTGTCCCTTCTTCTTGCTGACGGTCAAACTTTCATCGTCATTGTCATCAAATTTCTTGTACCGCCTCGCGTTGCAAGTTGGGCATCTCACCTTATCTGCGTGTTCTTTACAGTAGAGGATACAGTGGTTCGGACATGCGTGAATTTTCTGTATGCCCAATGTCAATGGAGACAACAATTTCTTTGCATGGTACGTGCTAGTGGGCAAATGATTTGGTTATGGCAACATATCTGCAATAATAAAAACGAAATTAAACAATGCAATAAAAAAATAAAGAGAAAATATTAAAAAAGCAAATCAATTTCCCCCTCTCTCATGCATATGCAATCCAAAATTGGATCTACAAAATTAGAATAGAAAACCCAAAGGAAAAGAACATAGGACATGAAAGGTTGGCAAACAACATAGGATCTACTTAATCCCCACCAAAAAATCAATGGAATCACCTCAAATAAAGCCAAAAAAGTTTGAAACCCTAGGTCAACTTTATCCACAAAATTGACCCTCAAATTGGCATCTAAACACAAAAATAGTCCAATAGATTGCTATAATTTACCTTCTAGAACAACTCCTAAAAAAACGAGATCAAAACCTTCCCCCCCTTGTTTTCTAATTTTTTCCGGCCGCCGTACGGACAAGAACTCGAGTTCAGAAACAGCGCGCCTATATACTGCTCCGATGCGGTGGCGGGCACATTGATGTCAGCCCCGTCCGCCACCTGTGTTTCACTTGAAGTGGCGGACGTCCGTGACGTCAGCAAGGGTGGCGGACGCGGCTGACATCGCCGTCCGCCACTCTTGCTACCCGGAGAGGTGGCGGTCGCCCGTGACGTCATCCCGACCGCCTCTATGTGAGTAGGTTTAATGGCGGACGTCTGCGATGTCACTTCTGCCGCCACCGAAGTTGCACCTGGCTGATTGCGTCAATCCGTCCGCCGCCTGAAGGTGCTACAGTGCATGAGCCACGGCCTGCAGTGACGCTAGGCCAGGCGTCCGCCACCAAAATTTTATGGCCTGCGTCACTGCAGGCCCTCATTGTACTAGTGCGCGTTTGTTGACCAGCCGGCAGCACGCGCTCGCCGACGAAGTGGGTTTCGATCTTCACGTCCGGCCGCTCGTTGCGGATCGTGGGCACCGCCAGCAAACCGGCCATGCCCACCAGCTCCGGCCACGACGTCTTCAGGTGGTGGTCACCGCTGCTCGCCATCAGAGCTTTTAGCTTAACTGGAGCTGGAGGTTCTTGCACTTGTGGTTATGGCTAGCTGATTTGTGGCCTATATATAGATTATAGAGAGAGTTATACAAAGACGTATGTACTGGCGCCTGGTGTGTGGATGCTACGTACCTGCGTAGCTAAGCAGTAGCAGCAGCAGCACATCGCCGAGGTCGCCCTCTCGCTGGGATTAACGCACGACGTCATCATTGATCCATGCATCGCATTGTCCAAGCTAGTTGTAGTAGCTAGCTAGTAGATCATTATTTACCGGCCGAAGAATCCGCCGACCGGCCGGTGAGGCTGTGACCATCTTCAACGACAAACAGATCGAAAGAGAAGCGCGCAAGTGCGCCCGTCATGCCCACGACACTACGCCAGCCCCTGTAACACCTGAAATAATTAAAAACGAAAACAAAAACGAATTTCCTTGTTGTGGGCCTTTTGGACTGAACCCAGCAATAGTTTTGACCCAATTCGTGAGGGGAGATGGAGTCCAAGTCCAACCCTAACCTTACCTACGTCAGTCACCTCTTCCTCCAATCGTTTTTCCCATCGAAGAAACAGAGGCGGCGCTGCTCCCTTCGTTCTCGTCTCTGCTGGTCAGCACCCATGGAGAAGCTTGCTTGGTCGTCCTCTCTTTGCCGATAGGGAAAACTAGCTGCTGGTGGTGCTGATCGCCTGTCCCTGCCTTTGCTGCAGATTGCTACTGCAATTCGGTGGGCGGATCAGGAGAAGGAAGGAAAGGGAAGGAGGCTAGGGCGAGCTCGCGTCCTCTTTGTCCAGGTGATTAGCTTGGTTAAAACCTCTCTTCCCTGTCGCATTGGTTCAGTTTGGTCTGAATATATGCGAACTGAGTCCGTCGTTCCCAGAATTTCGTTTCAGTAGTTCATCCTCCGTACAGTTGCGGTTTCGATCTGTTTTTCGGTGTCTTAACTGCAGAACCTGAATATCCGACCATAATAAAAGACGTAGATCTTTCAAACGCATATTTATGCGTCTTGTTTCGTTGAGTATATTTGGAGATATCGATTTCTGAACTTTCTGTCGAAGCACAGTTTTCTGTCGGATGGCAGTTGCTGTTCAGTTCTGTCCAGCAGTTATTCGATCCAGTTTTTGGGGACCTTAACGTCCGATTTGGAAAATCTGGTTATAAGAAAAGTTGTAGAGCGTCTCGAGACCTTTCCAACGAGTATTCATACGAATGTTTTCGTTGAGTATAGCCGGAGTTATAGGCTTCTGAATTTTACTGTCGATGTATAGTTCAGTTCTGTTAGTTGACAGTTTTAGTGCTGAGTTTCAGTTTTGCCGGACGTTTTAAAATACCTTAGAAGCTGATTATGTCTAGATCATGATGTCAGTGGTGTAGTGCGTTGTTTAATCTTCGCAGGGAGTGCCTAATCTTCCAGTTTGGCTTCCTGGTTTGGGAGCTACGAATTTTCAAAGTCGGCATCCTGACAGTGTCGGCACATTAAGTCTGTCACTTTGTGGGCAAGATTAGAGACAGTAAACGTCGAAATTAAATTTTGTGCTGAATACGAAAGTTGTAGCCCTTGTTCTCTAGTTTCCAAATATGTATTTATTTGCTATGTTACCTGTTGTATTAAAAAAGATACGAAAATGTGAAGCAGTACCGCTTGTATTGGAAAATTGCTTGTGTGCAGTTTCTTTGTTTGAGGGTGGGGTTTCCAGCGTCGGAAGTTTAAATTCAGTAATTATGCTTTGCTTTGATTTATGTACTGAGATATGAATATGGATAGGTGGTGATCCTTCAAATCGCACTTGAAGCTTGTTGGTTGTCATCGTTGGAGGCAAGTAAATGTAGCGGTGGTTTGCTACCGTTTTGTCTTGCTATTTTCATCACCTACACCTTAATACTCAGAATCATAGCAACTTAATGCTAATCTGAAATTTTATGATTGTTTTTCCCTTAAGCATGATTAATGGAGGCTTTATGTTTGTTGTTGCTATCATTCTAGCATATGTATGGTTATTTCATAATCTTGAAGGAAGTTATTGGAATATCTTTAACGGATTAATTTGGAGTATTGCAACATGCCATGTGCATTGCATCATTCATATGCATTGGAAGTGATGTCGTTGACCTATGGTCACGACCGTACCGGTACAGCATCGTTGGATGCAGCTCCATACCTTGTTGGGTATGCAGGCAGGAGGCATTGGCATTGCATTCATATGCATTCATTGAAGTTATTAACATATCATGTATTGTGGAAAGAAGTTGTTTTTATAGACTCTATTGAGTTGCTTACTTGTTAATTGTGGAGAAGCTATTTGTGGTTACATGAAGATCTTTATTTCATTTATATTGAGGTCTTGTTATATGTGGATTCCTTAAATCGTTATTTAATTGAACTTGTGCTTTAAATAGCTTGTTAAAACAATTTGCTTGCTGAGATGTTTCATCTCACTCTTGCTTAATCTTTCCAGGTACTTGATGAGTGACATGGCAGGATGGGGATAGCAGCACGTCTTCACTTCACAATAATTATTTTTAGATATACACCTCTTTAGTAATGAACAATGTTGGGTTCTTAAGTGTTGAAGTTTATTCTTTTGATGTGGAGTGGTGGTTAAACCTGGAGTCGATATTCTTTCATTCTTGTTAAGTTTATTTGCTAGCTAGTGTGATGCTCATATGGTTATATCTATCTATTCATGTTTTGCTTCCGCGTTGCTTATATTTATAAATAAAATGTTGCCGAAATTTCTATGTTTTTGGTAGTATGTTGTTGATGATGTTTTTAGTAGCATCTCGGGGTGATTGTGGATTCCGGAGTGTTACACCCCCAAAGGCCTAGGGCTTGTACGTAGAATGGTCTGAAGATGGCAGCCCATAGAGCAGCCCACAACGATCGACCTTCTCTGGAAGATTACGGCATAACCTTCCATTCTACAGTTTCTTTTACATACTTTTGTTTAATTACACATTACGATTCGGACACCTCACAACGTACGCATACTTACGCTTAGAAGGCACATACGCAAACCCTTTCTTTATGAGCATATTCGAAAAATGAGCCGGCAAATCCTTGCAATTTACAAAGTCACCGCTAACGTATCGCTGCCGACGGCCACGTCGCCTACCGGTGAAAGCACAACACCGTTCAATTTTTTAAAAAAATCACTCTCACAGGGAGTCAAATCCTGAGACTCTTGTAACCGCTAGACTACTTCGTTACCCGCGTGGATGCATCTCTTTTGAACAAGCAATCCAAACAGAACAAGAAGGTAGTTGAACTACGTTTGAGTGCTGGCACATCTAGAAAGAGAGAAATAGACAAGTTTTAGAAACTAAAAAAGTTCCTTCGCTTCGGTGGATAACATGGTGGTGGCCTGATCGAAGCTGTACATTCGCTTACATTGAGTTCTTCTTCTCTTAGTTGTTGCTTGTTTCTTCTGTAACTCGCTGTAACTTGAACTCTCTGTTAGTATTATCTATGAACAGCAGTGTTTCTGCCTATTTTGCACAAAGAAGAAGAAGAAGAAGAAGAAGAAGCAGCCCACGGCAGCAAGGAAAGGCCAGCCCACACAAACATCCGTGGAGAAGAAGGAAAGAGAGGTAATAATGTCACATAAGCATTTTAAGGCCTCCCGTCCTCAAGTTGGATCAGGTTCGAACGGTCATCGGATTATCTTCTTCCTCTAGACTAGACATCCTTCCGAATCGTCCTACACCCATCTCCAACTGTTACCGCCATCCAAATCTGCCGCGACCGCCAGCCTCTACGCTCGCCTCTGCCAACCACTACCACAATAACCTCTCACCATTTCAAGCCTCCGCCGTACTTTAACCTCGTTCAACAGGTGTACTCCTTCCCCATCGCCCCAACCCCTCCCTGCAACGAATAAGGAAATAAAGGTGCTTGTCAGAGCCTGGATTCACAGACTATAATCTCTTGAACCCTAAATGATCTCGCAAAGGAACGTGCAGCAACCCTGAAGAGTTAGGCATTCATCTACAAAGCAGCCCCTTGTCACATAAGGTCAACAAGTGTGATTGGGATCGTGACACACAAAAATCGTGTACTAATGCTAGCTAGCGTTTGGAAAATAGTTTAGGTTCAGACATGTGTTTATTTTCCATGAACTATTTTCCAGAGCTCATCGTCTAAACTATCATTTGGTTTACTTTATCCCTAACATTTGCCAAATCAGCTCACTTTTTACCTTTTCTCTCCATTCAAATGTTATTTCATGGAGTTAGGTCTAGACAATTTTACAGACTTAGCTCGAACACACATTCACCAAGGTGATGCGAGCCATATCCTTGATAATTTTCAGCACATAGTTTGTTCTAATCTCTCTACATCTCCCTCTACGATTGCATATCCATTCTTGCCAATGTCCACCGTACCCAAGAGTTTGCGCTAATCGTTGTTTTCGTGGGCTAGCCTTATGTATGAATAAACCTGTGTCGAGTTACATTTACAAAACCGCCATGACCTGAGTCCACGTTAGTGAAATCGCTTTGGATTGGAGAGAAAAGATGAAAAGTGAACTGATTTAGCAAATGTTCAGGTAAAGTAAACCAAATTTTAGTTTAAGAAGTTATCTGACTAAGGCCAAACTTGAAGGGAGTAAAGTGGACTTTGTATTAGACATGCAACGAACAATATGTATATGTCGAGAGATATCTAGAGTTTGCGAATACTCTTTATTTTATGGGATATTACACTACTCCGTTCTTTGTGATTTGTCACCGGTTAGTTCCAAATTGAACTAACCCACAATAACAAAAAAAGAAGATATGTGTTTTCCATCTAGATCAAGCTGTTAGGATAGTGTTCATTGCCTTGATCTCCCCGGACAACGTGCTTAATTATAGGGTAGGGCCCCATCCCTGATCTTGGCAGGTTTTATTATGCGGGGAACTCAGAACTCTCAGAAGTACTATGATTCTATAGAGCAAAAGACGTCTAATTGATGGTTGATGCAACCAAAAAACATGATGGTAATAACATGCATTATTCATGTTCGTGATACATTATTCGTGTTGTACGGCTGTTGGCTCTACATATCTCTCTATTTAGCACCAGACGGCCGACAGCTTTTTTATTTTATCTGTATTTCATGGTGCCTAGCCGATGATGGGAATCCATGCGACGAGGCCTTGCGAGTCGCCGTCCTCGAAGAAGATGCACACACGCTCGGGGTTGTGCTCGGGCGGCACACCGGAGCTGATTGGTCTCACCTCGATGGACACGTCTGGCCTGTCTTTGTTGATCTGCATCGCCGCCGCCGTCGCCGGCCACCCAAGCACCTCCGGCCACGAATACTTTCCAGAGCTCATCGTCTTCTCTTCTCTGATGATCGACCCAACACTCCTCCCTTAACCTGCTGTAACAAGATGATACCAGTAGCTTATCTTTACGACTCAAAATAATGTAGGTAGAAAGATAAGGATGTAATAAAATTTATTACTACAAGCTGTTAGTAGCTAATAGCTAGTAAGATATGTGTTTTCCATCTAGATCAAGCATTTGGTATATATATAGAGAGAGTTAGCGTTAACTGCTAAGCAAGCGTGCATGCAATGCATTGGAGGCCACGCCCTTGCATATGTTGCTGGGACTTAATTGCTTTGTTTGTAACTCCCATCGATTCATCCTTTTGTGGTGCTGGTGATCAAGTCGCAACTGGTCTATCAAATTTATATTGCAAACCAGGTTCAACAGGACTGATCAGTCACTAGATAAATTTAGCCGCCGATCTTGAGTGCATCGCGGTGACCGTCCGTCCTTGGTTGGACTCTTGATGTCGGATTCGACACTAATTCTTGATTGGCCCGCCTGGGAGCGAATATCGCTAGCAGCGGTCTCTTGGTACGGTGCTAAACTCTTTCTTGATTGGCCGGCCTCCCGACTCAGTTACTGTGGCTCACTTCAAGTTTATTTATTACTTCAGATGTACCTACGTATCATGAACTTGTTCCTGCTTAAGCAAGTAACAGCTGCAAAGTGAGTGATAAGAATAATTTATATGATTATTGACGCAGTCCTGATTGGATGGACGCCAGTACGTAGCCGCAAGCCCGCAACCAGATAAACAAGCAATTGATGAGCACCGGCTTCCGCCAGCTAAGACAACGATAATACCTCTATGGATGGAGTGTTGTATGATTTTTGGGACAGGGATTTCTCTACAAATAGTTGCTCTCGAGCGGCGTGGAGTATCGTCCCTGCGCCAATTATCGGATAGCAAGAGGCTTCGATGCGATTCGCCGCTGCATATGTACTATTGCTGTAATAATACACTAGTTACTTGATCAGTACTACTGTTCGTTTACGTTAACTGGGTGGAGGGTACACGGAAGTGAAAGGTTTAATGAACCAGTCTGCTCATGATCCATTATATAAATAATGGGGTCATAATGTAGTTTGAATATGTTTTTGAAAATTCTCTGAAAGTGGTTTGTTATGACAGCTGATCATTGTCAACTTTTTATCTGGATCTTTAGTTTTTTTAGATAATGGGAGAAAACCAAGTCCCCACCTTGACTTCTTAAGAGGCTACAACCCACGCCTTGCATAAAATTCCAGAACTTTTGTCTGTCAACACTCACACAAATATCAAAACGAAAAGGAGATATAGTTTCATGGAAATTATTACAAAGCAATTCTATTGTTAAAACGTCATCTATGGTTGCCAAAGAGTTGCATGACCGTCGTCTCTAAAGACCGGCATGCGTCCTTCATGAAGTTGGTGTCATCCTTGTCACACTTCTGCAGCTACGCCCACATCCGCAGTCAGTGTGTTCCTGAAAGTTGACTAGAGGGGGGGGGGGGGGGTGAATAGGCAACTCGATCAATATCCCCTGAAATACACTTAGCAGCGGAAATCAAAACTTGACGGAACTTCCGTCACTTGTCGGAACTTCCATCACTGACGGAACTTCCGACAGCTGGCGGAACTTCCGGTAAGGGGTATTTAGATCGAATTAAACAACAGCCTAAGTAACAGATCTAGTGAATCTAATCCAATCGAAAGCAACCTAATATGATAAGGAACCAGATCACCAAAAGAAATAAACTACAACAGTCGTACCAAGTAGATCTAGAAAGATATGTATGAAAGACAAGTATGAACAACTAAGAACAAGCAAGAACACAAGAACAAAGATTTGTTCACCGAAGTTTGGACCCCTCATGAATGAGCTTCCTACGTCTCCGTTGAGGAGCCCACGAAGAGCCGAGTCTCTTTCAACCCTAATCCTCGCCAAGCAACCACGAACGTCAAACTTAGGTTTGTTCTTCCTTTGATTCGTTTCCTTCCGGATAGGCCTGGGCGTTCGGGTTTACCTGAAATTTCGGGTCGGGTATTTCAGGTATTCACAATTTCGGGTTTCAAGACATCAGACCCGAGCTTGGCCCGAAGAAAACAAAAACCCGATGATTTTGGGCACCCGATACTTCGGGTAGGGGTTCGGGAAATCCCGAGTTACCCGATGAAGCTATCGTACACCGTGGAGACGTGGAGGCGGAGCTCGGCGCTGATATGGTCGCAGGTGTGCGGGCTGCCGAGCCGCCGCCGCGGCGTCGAGCTCCTGACGCGAGCTGCGAGCACGAGGTGAGGGGGTGACGTGGGTCTTAGCAGCATCGGCTAGGGACGGTGGTCGGCGGCGGCACGATGGTGTTGGTTGTCAGCAAGGAGGCTCGCCATGTCCTTGGCGCTCGGCGCGAGGTGCTGCGGGAGTTGGCTAGGGCGGCGGCGCACGCAAGAAGAAGCGAGGAGTTGCGGATGTTGCGTACCTGTTGCTTGCCTGCCTGTTAGGTCATACGGTGCTTGTTTCTGGGCTTGTACGTGGGCCTTAAGCTAAATAAGTATTGGGCTGAATTGAGATAAGAAACTTAGAGTGCTGCAGTTCGGGTACATCGGGAGATTCGGGTTCCGTGAGCCAAAACCCAATCCACCCAAACTAAATTCGGGTTTCCTGGTTTGACACCCGAATTTGCACCCGATTTTTTGGGTTTCGGGTTGTTCGGGTTCGGGGTCGGGTTTTCTCGGGTTCGGGGTTCGGGCTCGGGTTTTATGCCCAGGCCTACTTCCGGAGGTGAATTTAACCTTCACAAACTTTCCACGGCTTTCCACAAATTTGGAAGCTCTATGGCGACGCCTAGCGAATCTAGGGGATGACTCCCCGAGAGTTAAAAGTGTTGGAGATTCTAAGCAATGCTTCAATGTGCTCAAGGTTGGGGATGATGCTCACTAGCTTGGATTGATGTTTCTCACTCTCTCTTTCACTTGAATCTCAATGGGATGTGGAGAGGGAGAGCTTTGTTGCTAGAGGATGTGTGTGTGTGTTTGAATGGCACCAGCAAACTCTCTCACGGAATGAGGAGAGTTATATATAGTAGAGGGTCCAAAAATAGCCGTTGGAGTGAAGGGATGTGCAGTGGCGGAACATCCCACACAAGATATCGGAACATCCACCTAGTCAGAGAGTTTTTGTCGGAACATCCAGAACTTGTCGGAAGTTCCGGCACATCTCTTTGAAGCGAGAACACTCAGTGGCGAAAGTTTCGCTAGGTGTCAGAACTTCCTCCAGAACCTTACTGGACTTGGATTTTTCTCAGTGATGGATGTTCCGTCAGGTGTCGGAACATCTGTTGCTAGTAAGAAGGTTTCTAGCGGAACATCCGACGGGGCTCGGAAGTTCCGTGGCTTTGGGTCCTTTTGGCTTTGAATTGAATTTGATGCTTTGTTTCTCTAGAACAATGGTTTGAAACTAGGATATAGGTACTTGAGCACTAGAAACATTGCATGTAAGAATCGTCCCACCCCTCTTGATAGTTTGGCATACCTAGACTCAATTCCATGAATTTAAATAAAGCGCATTTGAGCCTAGCGAAGCTCTACTCTTGCGTCTTTTCTTTCCTATCATTTTTTAGGGGTAGACAATCCTACAAGGGTACTTCTTCTTCACAAATTCCCTGTTCATATACTCAATAATTATATTAGTCCTTTAATGTTTTGTCATTTATCACCAAAAACCCACAAGGGAGGCCTAGATGCACTTTCAGTTCCTCTGTAGAGTACCTGTGTATTCGTTTTGATCGGTGATTAACAACAATGTCATTCCTACTCAACCATATAGCCCAACTGAAACTCCACATAGAAATTGTAACTTTGATTTAACATCAAATTGAAGCAACCAAACATTAAGAAAAAAATGCTCAAAGCTTAAAGGAGGAGCTAAGCCAAAAGTAAGCTGCACCACCCTCCAAATAAATTTTGCAAAATGACAGTCAAAGAAGAGATGCTGAATAGTTTCATCATGTGTACAAAAAGCACATTTCATACTACCATCCAATTATGTCTCACTAAGTAGTCTTTTGTCAATGCAAAACTACACCTGCACCACATAAATATTTTAATCTTTAGGGGGATCTTAGCTTTCCATATCACTCTATTTTGCGTTAAGTTGCCCATTACAAATTAACGCAGCATACATTGCATGCACCGAGAAGATGCCAACTTTTATGTAAAGCTCCACCTCAAAACATCCTCCCTATAATTGAAACTAACGTGAGCAACCCGAGTAGCCAGATTATGCCAAAGTACTAAATTATTCCCTACCAAATCATGTCGGAAAGATATATTTAAAGGTATTGAACTAAAAATTGTTGCCACTGAAGCATGCTTGTTTCTAACAATGTTGTACAATGAAGGATATTGCTGACTAAAGGTAAAGTTCCCCAACCATTTATCCTTCCAAAATCTGATGTTCTCACCATTGTTTAGATGGAAACCTCCATAACTAAAGAATCTATCCTTAACCTTCATTAACCCAGACAAAAAATGTGAGTCATATCCAAAATCTTTCTTTTGTACTTGGGAAATTGTCTTATTTTTTAGATATTTGATTTTTAGTATTGTTTGCCATATTCCATCCTTATTTTATCATATCTGATAACCATTTACTAAGCACACATTGATTATGTACATTAATATAATTGATCCCTAGGCCTCCTTGGTCTTTCAGTTGACATAGAATGCTCTATTTAGCTAATCTATATTTTTTTTGTGACTATCACATTGCCTAAAGAACCTAGATCTATAATACTTCAATTTCTCCAAGATGCCCTTAGGGACCTCAAAGAAAGAGAGCATGAACCTGACAAACTTGTTAACACCGAGTTAATTAATACTAATTGAACCGACAAGTACCTTTCCTTGCAACTGCTAGTTTTTTCTCAAACCGTTGTTCTATAATGTTCCAATCTGCATTTCTCAATTTCCTAGAGTTCATAGGTATTCCTATATACTTAAAAAGACAATTGCTAGATTGGCATCCAAACAATTGTGAGTAATGTTGTTCACAAAGTTGAGCTTCCCCAAAGCAGAAAATTTCATTCTTATGAAAATTTATCTTAAGGACGGAAATATCGACCTTTAGTTTGACCAGATCAAACTGCAGGCGAATAATCTGTGCAAATGGGAATGAGCCCAATTAACTTCACAAACAAGTGAACAATCATCTCTACCTATATATGTAAAGCTTGTGCAATTCTTTTGAATGTGATTGGTTGGTTCTTCCAGCCATTGGTATCCCAATAACCGCTTCTGTTTTCCACTAACCGTGGACCGATTCAGTCCGCCACCGCGGTGCTGTTCTCCTCTCTCGCCTTCCTCCTGCGCGCCACCCATCACTGGTTTTGCCTCGGCTCTGTCCACCGTGCCTCTAATGCCACTGTCGCCGGCAACGAGGTGATCAGCACTGTTGTAAGGCTCATCCTCGATTGCTCAGCTGGACGACCCACATGCTCTTTCAACGTGTCATGGACACCTGCCGCCGTAGCTGCTGGTTGGATTGGCTAAGCAACTGCGAACCACTAACACAAGAAGAAACTGGAATACTCCTTTGAGCCAGGGTAAAAACTCTGTTACTTGCAGTGAGGCATGGATAACTTCTTATTTGATTTTTACCACACAAAAAAAACTTATTTGATTACCACTGTCATACGTAAATAGTTTTGATCTTCTCATAATATTTTGGGTACTAGCCTTGGTACTCGAGCTACCCAAATACCTAAATTATTATGTAGGTCATAGCACATAGAGTCATGGCATGGTCACATGGCATCCTTTGTTACTCATTCATCAAATACTTTTTTTCCTCTATCATATGATGGTAACTCATTATCAAATTTATTGCATAGTGTATTTTGTGTATATGGTACGTACCGTCAAGTTTATTTCGTTCTTCCTAAAAACTAGTGCTAATATTGGGGTATTTTGAGTACAACCAAATAAAACAGGAATTTAGGTACCTAAAGTTATATATCGGGTATCTAAATTTTAATTGTCATTTCGGATAGCAATTCTAGATAAATTCATAGGCATAGGGGCGTCCCAAGGAACTAAAAATTGAAAAGACAAAAAAAGACCGAACCGAAACATTGGGTATAACCGAACGCCTACCTCTACCCAGTGAGAGAACCTTCACAACTAGGTCGGGCCAGTCATGGTTGATCCTCATCACCACCGGCGTGGCTGGGATGCCCACCAACTTCGGCCACGACGTCCTCTTCGCACACTACAACAAATCATGTCATCCATGACGATTTTGTCATGGATCACTTAAAAACCGTCATAATTCGACATTTGTGACGATTTCAGATATGGTCATGTACTGAGAGTCACGGATTAACCTGTGTGAAGTTTTTACTAAACCGTCATGGATTAACTCAATCCGTGACGTTTCTTGCCCGTCATAGAACAACCTCAGGCCCACGCAAAGAGACCCACGTTGGATTGACTCAACCCGTAACGCTTCTTGACCGTCATAGAACACCCTCAGGCCCGCCCAGCCCAACCCAAACCCAAAGTTAGTGACGAAATAAAACCGCCATAGATTGCTGCCGAGTCAGCCACTCTATGGGCCACCATGGGCCATTTCTTTTTTTGTTTTTGCAAATTATGGGATATTTCCATATTCGGCTTGGCCCACTAACATTTTGGTCTTAGCTCATTTTTTTTATCCATTTAACGTTGTGAGCTTGGCTCATTTTCTTTTTTCATCTAGCCCATCTACAAGCACTTTCCATTTTGTATTTCAAGGCAATCTTGTAGCCCAGGAACATTTCAAAGCTTTCAGCCAAACGACATGCCGCCCCTCAAAAAAAAAAGAAGCCAAACGACATGCCAAGCTAGCCAAAGTCATGTACACAACTGATTAAACATTATTCTATCATATGAATCTCATCATATGTAATAGCATTACAGAAGAAAAAATGAGTGCTGGAATCAGCCCATCTCATCACATTACAAAGAATCTCATCACGTGCAATGAAATTAAGGAAAAGTGAGACGAAACATTCTACCAACCACGTTGGCAAGGAAATAACTTAGGTTTCAACACCATGGTTAACAAACAGGAATTCAAAATTTTCTGCCACTAGGACAAATGTTCACATCCAGAGACTCCTTTGTGTCTTGCTACTACCACCTGAAACAAAAACAAAAATTATATTAGTCTTAGGATCATTGCCTGTTAAATTGATGTAAAAGAAAAATGAATCCAATAGGAAAATGTCGCATATGCCTACTTCATGAAAATACATAATAAAATCTTCGCCCAGAAAAGTAAAGAACAAAATACAGTGACAATATTCAGAGAAGCTGCTAGTAGGAAACAATACAGACGAGGTAATTAAGAAATTGAAATAGTACATCACACGCACTATTTGAGTTGTATCAGTTAATTCGATAAAGGGATTTAACTAACTAATCATGATCACACAGTAAAGCACACTGCCAGGCAACTGGATTATTGGACAAGTTAATCATGTATCAAAGAACATCCACCAAGAAAGGGCAACACATAATGATCAGATTAACACTAATCTGCTATGCCATGCAACAGGGAAAAAATCAATTAGCTGCTAAGAGTTATGCATCGACCTACAAAAACAATTCAGCCAAGAAACTTGTTTTCCTGTTTACCACTTGAGAAACAGGCCATGACATCCTAAGCATGCATGGGAAATAGAGAGAATTCTCACTGTTGTTGTCTCACCCAGAAAACAAACCTGTCTTGTGCTATCAAGCCTAGTACCACCGCTTGATGTAAATCTCCAGACCTGAAAACAAACAGAGCTAATTTAGAGAGTAAACAGACGAACACCAATTCATTTAAAGAAATAAAAAAACACATCATCAAATTAAAGGCAGTAGCCAGTTTCTTCATCAACTATTTTACTAGCAAACAAGTTCAAATTTCTGCATGCTTGGTACTTGCAGTCATGTAGATACAACATTAACATGAAGCTCGCAAGGCTGGATGGCGACGGAGACGGGCGAGGGCGTTGCCGGGGAGGACGAATCGGGCGGTGACTGTCGATGGAGAAGAAAGGGGAAAAGCTCCGATTGGAGCTCGGTGGTGGCTGGGGTGAGGAGCTGCGCGTTGGGAAAGGAAGGGAAGTGTGTTGCGCGCTTGATTTTATAGGTGAGCGAGTGGGAGAGGGACGAGAGAGGCGCGGCGAGTTGCGGCGGTCAAGGCGTCGGCTCCGGTTGTCGCGAGTAATGGCGACGGGACGCGACGACAGGGGATGGGCGTCTGGACGATGACGAGGGCAAGGAGACGGCCTCAGGGCGAAGGATGGGATGGATCGAGGAGGCTGCTTGCGCGAGATGACGGCGAGGCATGGAGGCTCGCCGGTCTTGCGCGGTCGTCGGTCAAAAGGGGCATGGTCACTCTGCCGCGATGGGACGAGACGACAGGTCTTGGGGCGAGCACGCGGTCGTCTGCCACTCGGACGCGACGGGGCGCTGCGGGATGGCGTGGAGCGGCGTCACGGCGGCGACGTTGACCGGAGGTAGGAGATGAGGCTGACAAGTGGGGCCCGCACGTCAGCGAGAGAAGGTGGGGAGAGGGAGTTGGGCTGCGATGATGGGCCGAGGAGGTTGGGCGCAGCCCAGCTGCTGCTGAGGTAGAAAGAAAGAGAGGGGGAGTGGACTGGGCCGGTGAGAGAGGATTCGGCCCGAGAGGAATTAGGAATTAGGAAAAGGTTTTCTTTTCTGGGATTAAACATGAACTCAAATTTGAATGGGTATTCAAATTTGAACAAGGGGTTAGACAGATGAAACACACAAAATTTAAACAAGTAAAACAAAATGCATATGGTGAAATTTGTGCAAGTTTTAAATTCAAGGGTTTTAAATTCGAGGTGAATATGCTAGAGTTTAACATACATTTGTTTTAGTTTGTTGTAAATTCAAAAGTTCAAACTTTTAGTGAATTTTAAATGAAAGCAAACACTTGAGCACTAGTTTTAATATTTAGAAAATTTCATATTCTAACTAGGTTTTAATTTATTTATTGTATTTTGTTTTGGAATTTCGTGTCAAGGTAAGAGTTGGACAAAAATTTAAATTTGGAGTGATTTTTATTCCTTTTTGTTTTGCTTTGAAAATTTGGGGTGTTATAGAGTTGGTGCTATGAGCAATTAAAAATGCGAAATTTGGGAGAAAGGGAGAAGAAGGCGAGTGACATCCCTACGTCCGGCCACCCTAGGCCTAGGCATGCAAGGGATGGGGCGCCGGCAACATGGCATCGACAATGCGGGTTGTGATGGCACGGCTGGAGATCAGGATTTAGGTTAATTTTTTCTTGATTCTTTTATTGATATTGTCTCTCTTTATATTGAGACTGTACAACTTGACTCCCAAGTAAAAGTAATCAATTACGATTTGTAAGACTCTGAGAACCCTAATCTTATCTATATATCTTATATAGATGCAAGCCACTAGCTATCACTAATTGCTATAAAGCTACAACCACATTGAGCCCCATCATCTCAATAATCTGCTCCGTCAGTTCACATGGCTGATTACATTTACACCATCCATTTCCCCATTGGTAGCCAACCAAACAGGTTGATGTGCATTTAACTGCATGCGTTCGTAAAATTAAAAAAAGCTCATTTATTTCTGTTATTCACCCTTCTATAATGGGCACCGATTAAAATTATTGTGGCATTGGAGCGTTCAAGGTCCTCATATCCTCTACAACCCTGCACACCGCCTATTGGATTTGCACTTGACCTGCAGATGTTTGAGTCTTCCTCTCTTCATTCAGTCATAGTAATCCATTACATCTCTATGGTCGCAGGATCCGTCAAGGTTCCCCTCAAAATTGCAAGGCTGAGATGGAGTAGGTAAAGGCACTTCAGATCTCTTGATATGTTTAGGATGTTGAAATGGCAAATTTCAGGTACACCATGGCTCAGAATTAAGTTGCTGCATCATATTGTCTTTTCTTCCCAATTGACTGAACGGGCCATGTCTGAATTAGTTTCTTTTTTTTTTCCTAGGTTCATCGGGCTGCTGATTTTATATGACTTTTTGCATTTTCCAGTTGTCACCGAGAGAACGAACGAAGTAGTAGTCCTGTTCATATAACAATCAGCTCTCTTTCCACTGTCATCCAGATCTCTTTCTCCCCTATATTTATCGATCACATTCATGTCTACACGATTTAGTAGACAGAGTTGTAAATATTTTCTTTTTCCAATGTTTATATATAAAACTTTTGAATGATTCAGTAGTTTTTTTTTATGCCAATATTTTATGAAGAGCTAAGGACTACTGACCTAACTACGTGAAAGTAATCATTTTTTTTCACAAATATATGATTGCTGCCGTGCTTTCAAATTCCATTCCATCCTTTGAATTTTTGTACCTCCTGAATTACTAATTTTGCAATACTAAGACATCTTTTTCTCTATCACTTGACAGACTTTGCATGTTACCTTAAGATGTCATTCAACTGTATGAATCTTCCTGCCGTCATATGTCTCTCAAAGTAGACGTTTTTGAAACACCCTGCAACAACGGGCGGGGTATCACCTAGTCTAACTTAATGGGCAAGGCAACACATGCGGAACACTGCTGTTACAGACTTACAGTAACCAACCTGATTATATTACTGGGCCCTCCCCTAGGCCTCTTGGCAGCCTACTAGGCCCTCAGCCGTATTCAGCCCATAACAATTGGAATAATCTTTGAGAAAAAAGTCTATTATACTCCCTCGCACAATTCACTTTCTCCATTTTTTCACCTTAAACAAAATCATGGCTCATTTTACTTCCCAAACAAATCCATTCAGTACAAAATACACCCGATTCATGTTTTTCTTTTTTGTTCTCGGCATACAAGTGGAATTTGAAGCTCAAATTTTTCATGATGACAACTTCCCCCCCCCCCCCCCTTTTTTTTTTCTTCCAAACTCAGGAGAGATGCACTTCATTATATTAAGAAGAAAATAGGAGATAAGATCCCAGATACAACACACCCCACACACCCTAGGTTTTTTGTTGGGGGATCGAAGGTCTCCGTGTGACGTATCGAAGCCCTCCAACGGTTGATAGAAGCGTCCTGGTTCTGGCGAAGCCCTCGAAGGTAGATGATGCCTTCGGATCACCTCGCGAAGCCCTCCTTGTTCGTCGTCACCGCCTTCTGGTTGGAGCGAAGCCCTCCTTCCTGGTCCGCGGTGCCGGACGAAGGTGTTCTTACTCAAGTTCCCTGCAGTTTGTTGCGCGAAGCTCTCCTTCACCAGCGATGCTGGGCGACGGGGTTGAATGATTAGAGAGGTCTGAGTGCGGTGCAAATGATTCCTCCTTTGGCTCGTGGCCCGAAAACCAGATATCATTACAGGATCATCTCCCTCCATATTTATAGGGGGTGAGATGATTATATTTACAAGTGTGCCATTGGCTGCTTTAGCATGGTTCTTAGCTTGGTAAACTTCAGACTCCTGTGCCGTCCACTTCTTTCATTCTTCCTTCGCTGGTGGCTGTTGACCTTCGTGTGGGTCAGAGGGGCTTCGGTGTAGTCCCAACATTTTTAGAGTACATTCGAGCCTATTAACAAAAGAGAAAAGATCATCATTGGTAACTCTAATCTACAGGGAGGGGCAGTCAAGTAGGATAGCCCATGAGCCCCTGCCAACGACCATAACCGGCATTCTTCTCCAACCAAGATCATAACTTCTGATATGTTAGGTGTTGCACCGTCAAAAACTCACCGATTGCTATGTTTCTAGATTGTCCAAGCTCCCAATACTATAAGGGAATTGAGCCCTTTTCGTATGAATCCAGTAGTTGCTGCACTTACTCTTTCCCACCAAGCATCAAAAGATGATTCGCCCGGCTGTGGAGCAAGTGTTTGGAGACCAACCTGCCGTGGGATATGGGACCAAATTTTCCTAGAAAACACACAATATACTAGGAGGTGGTCAATACTCTCATCCTCTTGATCACAGAGCACACATTTCTCTAGACGAGGCAACCCATGCCGTGCGAGGCGATCTGCGGTCCAGCAACGATTGTGTGCCATATCCTACGGTTCATGATGACAACTCACACTACAACCCATGTAAATTAAGACATATTTTTTTGATGCTATTTACATGATTAAAATTAAATTAATGATATATGCATTCAAACGATACCACAAACTTCAATAGGGTGTATATTGCATCAATTGGAATTGTTTAGGGGAGTAAAGTGAGCCGTCACTTTATTTAGGGTGTGAAATAGACAAAGTGAATTGTTTGAGGGAGTAAAATGGATTTTGTTTCTTAATCTTTATACTAGTTATCACTCATAATGCTGCTCAAAAAAGTTAATACTCATACTAACCCAAATCATTGACTAACTTTATAGCTTTTATGTTAAGCATACAAAAACTATATAGCACCTCAACAGCGAATTGAACGAAACCAAAAGCTGGTGCCCGCAAAAGAATGAGCTGCTAGTTGCCGCAAACAGAGCTGCTGGCCTTTGAGTATATAGGTAGGGTTTTGTAGCTTGATAACAAGCTTGATAATATTGTTGTTTTTCAACTACCGGTAGTGCTGTAAGTATCCACTATCTGGCATAACAAAGCTCCTTTGTAGTACTCCACTACATAAACCTAAGGAATCAACAGAAAGAAGCCAGCTGGGGCAATTAAAAAACTTACACAAGAATATGCATGTCGGCGCGGTTGAATATTCCGCAGGGACCGCGCATATACTATTGCTGCATATACGTCAAATCATTAACATCTACGATCTGATGGCAATGTCATCACGTGCGTGCATGCGATGCCATGCACGTCCCCCAAGTGTTGGCGGCGGAACGTACGTCGCTTTGCTTTCGCTGCTGTATCGTGCAGCCGGAACTGGTTCGTCATACGTCTGCATGTGACCCTGGCGTTTCATGGCTCTCAGAGAGAGCTAGGGCCGTCTCACAGTTAATCGATCTGTGTCAGATATATGTGTGCAAAAAGCACGCGATTAGGACAACAAATGTGCATAAGACATTCGGGAAGAAGCCATTAAACCGGCCAGCATTTGCATGTCTGTTCCTGTGACTACTGCCCGAGTAGTACAACTTATACACAAGAATACACCCAAGTACTTAAACAAATATATCCCATACTGTTAATATACTGGAACCTCGATGTCTTGACACGGCTGGCTGCTGCAAGCATGGTACGGTGGGTGCTACAATTGTTACTACCTAAAAAGAGCGCTCTAGCACATGAAAGGTCAAAGTTCAAAGCAAGGATATTCTACGTCAGATCCGTATATTATATTGAGTTCCAAAACGAAGGGAGGAACTGAGGAACTCTAGTCGACAAGCTTTTGTGTCAGATGCAAAAGCTACGATGCACGTAAAGCGCGCATGCATGTTCGTCTCCACTAGCAGCGTGCGATTAGCTGGCCGGAATCTGGGGTTAACCGCTGCTAACATAACCAATGTAGTTTCAGTTGGACTGTTGCTGCTTGCAGCTAAATAATTCAGCATATATTGTACATTGTACGGCATCTGCTTTGCAATATTTTGATTTTTCTATCTAGAAAAGCTGCTTTTGGGTTCACAGTGTACTATTTGTCGGTACGGGTCTATATACTATCATAACACATATGCCACTCAACATTTTCTAGGTAATATATAGTCAAACTATATTATCATCGGTATTAAGAACAAGAAACATCTTTAAATTTCTAATGGTGCACTCGGTTAATTAAGTATGTTATCATTAGCTAGGGTCCATATAATAAAATTATCTCGTGCATTCGTATGTATATAAGACTGCAAACTGAGCATAGCTCAGTTGGTTAGGTTCATTGTAGTGGAACGAACCTACTCGGATTCAAGTCATAGACTTGGCACGAGTGTTGCATTTACGACTAATTATTCTTTCAATGTGAGGCAACGTCTTCTCGAGGCGCCAATGGTGACTTTGTGAATTTCAGGATTAAGCCGGCATAGCCTTTCGGAGGCGCTCATAGAGGTGGGGTGCGCGCGCGTGTGTTCAAAGAGGTGAAGATTTGTGCGTGTTTTTGAGTGTCCCCGTCTGTACTGGGTTACTTTCCAAAAAAAAAAAAGTATATAAGATTGGTACTCCAGCTTATACTATTTGCTATTACATCACAAATACTCTAGGTAGTTTTCCTTCTATGAGTATTTGATGCTTTACCATTTTGTTGAAAATAAATCCATGATATTGAAAATAAAAGAAAGCTAGAAGGAGTAATGCTTACCAATACACGTAACATAAACCTAAATTGGACCATGTTAATTAAATTTGTTTTTAGTACATCTTATCGATTCAGTGGTACCAAATAACCTTTTCCATTTTTTTTGTGAATTTGTCACTAGTCGTAGTACGCCCAACTTACACCCGACTGATATTAAAACCATCACGAAGTGTCCAAAACACAATTAGTGAAGTGCAATTGGGTGACCAAGGGCCGGATGGGAGATGCATGCGTTTTGTTAACTTCCATCATCTGTAATGAAATACTTCCATTATATCTTGCACTGTTTAGCGTACCATGCTAAC
Source organism: Eragrostis curvula (assembly GCA_007726485.1). Lineage (NCBI taxonomy): Eukaryota > Viridiplantae > Streptophyta > Magnoliopsida > Poales > Poaceae > Eragrostis > Eragrostis curvula. Next base: position 27,132,989 of record CM017443.1, read on the forward strand.
CATCTCTTGTAACGAAACGTGAAAATATGGCAAAGAACTGGCCGTTTGTGGCATATAGCTGACTTATTGCGACCATAACATTAACTGTGGCAATATCATTTTTTTTTTAAAAAAGATAGATTATTTTCTAGGAATTGGCCATTGCAAAAAAAAGGTTCCCTATCCATTATCAACTTGGTATATATGCATTCTGTGAGATATATGCGTAGTCCAAATGGGAGGTTGGTTGACCCGTATGCATCGGGTTAAGATTCCCAACTCTCTTTTGGGTGCAATCATAATGGTACGACCCCCTAGCCTCCGTATATATAGATCGACCTTTGTAAGGTTGTGAGAACAAATTGCCAGCACATTAATTTCGCTTGGCTGGCATTTGATGAATATATGCTCGTGCATGTACCTTGTATAGTGCACATAGGCAATGAAGAAACTAGCTTCGAAGGCAGTAATTAAGCGGTCGATTTGAGAGTAGTAGTGTAGACGTAGTGTCAAGTCCTTGTCATCTTACCTTCCTGATGGAGGACATTTTTAAAAGAAATTCTGAATTTGAATAAAATCTAGTAATATCACTATTTAAAGCCTGTAATATCACTCAACAGATACGCGGGCTACCCTATCTCAATTAACGCGCATAAGTGATCTATATATGAACACATCACTTGCATGCAAGAGTAATAATGACATGGTGTAATAAGAAGGTTTTTTTTTTCTTTTTCATTAATACAGAGGGTTGGAAAATCAACAAGTTTGATATAACAAAGAAGGAAGATAAAAATACATGAGATGTAAGAAGCATAAAGCTCAACGGAAAGACATTCTTCTTGTTGTTGTGCCTACAAAGAGACTGTAAGCAGCTTCCTCCCCATTTTGTTGTTGGTGAATGCATGGCCGATCCCCGGGCTGTGGCCTCCAGAAGTATCGCGATTGTCTGCCACCCCTGGTAAACCCCCACTTTCTGTGGGAGTGGTGGCGCCCTCGATCATACCTTTCGCAGTGGATGTAGTGGTAGCTGCTTGCAAGAGGTTTCGTCTATTTACTATCTGAGGAATACCATGAGATGGCGTGACCTGAAAAGCTACAAGCAGAACTACCATGAGAGCGGCTTTGTTCATAGTGCTAGAGGATTTGTTGATAGCCATTTTTTAGGGAGAAAGGATTGAGGCTATAGCTAAAGTTGCTGATGGAAGGGAGAAGATGAGGTCACGTTCTAGCTACCTCGCCCATTGATGGATGGCTGCAACCTCCTATACTCCATGCCTATTTATAGGAGAGCAATGACAGCATCGACGAAAGATACCTACCTAAGGACGATTCTTAGTACTCCAAAGAGTGTATAAACTATTACATGTTAGTTGCCTGTCTGGCACATGGAGCGAGAATAATCAGAGATCGAGTGTAATGTAATCTTGTAAAATGAAATGCAATGAGAAGGTGTTTCTATGTAATCTATTTATATATATAATTGACAAAGAAAAGAAGCATTCACGTGCACTAGCTTTCAAGGTTTAGAAGTTACCACGTTAATCGAAAAAAAGAAAAGAAAATTACCCACCATTGCTATTATAAAAAAAAAACTACCTAAAATGCCCTTAAACTGGACTACTAATGTTGCATTGACCTTAAACTGGACTCCGACCTCGCAAGCAGGAGGCACGAGATCGTCAAACTTGCCGCCGTCAAAACGACCCTGCGTCACGGTCGAACACCTCGAGGCCCTCTATGTTCGCCAGGAGAACCGTGACCAGGGTGTAGTCGTTGCGCAGCAAAGCCGGCGTCCCCCCGTCGGAGCTCGCATATGGCCGCGGCTAGCACTTCAGCGTTATCGTCTTGAATCCTGGAAGGCCTCAGGCTTTCTGCGATGGCTTCCATGTCTCTGAAACAATACCGCCTCATCTCAACTGCATACCCTCACCATCTTTTCCCTTCATGAAAGATTTGATTTGCCAATGCAAAAATTGAACTTTCGAACCGGAGATAGGAGAGGAGGCAACATGGCGTGGATGGTGGAGCTGTACTGCAACTGCAACGGCTTTGCTGGCCACTTGCCGATTTAATTCCAACAGATATGAATAATGTTTCAGGACATGTCGACGGATCTTCACTTCGCTGGAATCGACTTCGGCAACGGGAGAGTACCGAACGGGCTGGGTGACATTGTCACACATTAGGTCCGACCTGTGTCGTCCATGTGGAGGTTGAAGAATGCAGCGGCGGATCAAGAGCGCTGGCGAGGTGGCGTCAAGGGCGCCATCGAGGATGTCCAATTGTCCATGCTGATTCCATGGTTAGTGACGATAACAGAGATCAAAAGTTTGAGGCCTTCATCGCAAATCTATACCATACTGAAGAAAAAGGTAGAGCCGACACGGGCGTCAATCAGCTGTACTCCATGACCTGATAACAGAAATCATCAAATTCGTTCCCTGTTGCAGTTTTTGTGAGTTTAGGGATTTTGTTGTCGATCAGTGGCCCAGAGCAAGCAATACACAACTTCCCAATTCTTCAGGCAAACAGATTCTCAAAAAAAAAAAAAAAAAAGGGTGGACCAGAGCAAGCAACATCTATCCTACCAAGGATTTGGTACCGTACTAACATTGTAAGATCTACATATAGCTTCCTTTTTACGGATAGGAAGCCACATATCGAGCTCTAGGTTTCATTATACCATTGGTACCGTACTAACATTGTAAGATCTAGGTTACTAACATTAGTCTTAGAAATCATGTTAATCATAGGAAAAAATGCACTATTCCATTCCATGTGTTTTAAAAAATCATCCATATAATACAACATTGCATAGGTTACTAACATTAGTCTTAGAAGTCGTGTTAATCATAGGAAAAAAATGCACTATTCCATTCCATGTGTTTTAAAAAATTACTCACTGCCACCATTATGAAAATGGAGTCAAAAAATACGCTCCACATATTCTAAAACTACCCACTATTGCCATCACAAAAAAGAGCCCAAAATATCTATAAGTAGTTCGCATTATTGTCGTGACAACAATGGAAATAACAATGATTCAAAAAATGTTTGGACAACAACAAATTAACGAGGCATTCAATATATTACAATACAATAGTTGGATTGTTAAAATTAGCCGCACAGGCTCACTAGTTTTGTTTAAAAAAAAGGGACAGGCATGGCAGGCCTTTAGCCTTCGTACACGTAGTAATATTCACCCAGCCTCATGTAGGACCGTGGTAGTAACCGGAAAAACGACCCTTTAGAGTTTCAGTGTTGGAGCTTAGATGGTAGCTGCAGTAACTACCTTTCGTCCAAACTGAAGTTGTCCTAGTGCACAACCATTCGAACTTTGAAAAATAACCAAAATTAACGTGTCAAGTATAGATTTGGCACATGAATTTAATACTAATAAACTCAACGTCAAAACAAATTATATATGTATATATGAAGCATTTTCCTCTATATATATATATATCATTTTTGTGGTTTTATTAACTCTCTCTCTCTCTCTCTCTCTCCCCCCCCTCCCTCTCTCTCTCTCTGACACACACACACACACAACGTCTTGGTATTCATGCCAGTTAGGAATGAATCTACATCAAGACAAACTGCAGGACAAGATGCAACATGTTCCACTAGTAGTCAAGCCGACCGTATACGTGTATGCTCCACCAGTTTGACCATACTATAGGTTACTGGACCAGGTCAGTTTTATTTATGGCACGGCACAAAATAAAGGTATATTATTAAGTCTTGGATATTCAACTTTGATTCCCTAGTTTAGGTCCTTTTAAATTGATCAACTGCACAACTAAAAGGCGGCACTTCTCACCTAACGTACTTTAGACAAAGCAAATGGAGAGAATCAGGAGGGGACATATAACAACATAGCTCGCCTGATGAATCGGGACGAAATGTCGGCTGGGACAATCTACCCCGCACCGCATGAACGATCAAGTACATAGCGTAGTAGTCTAGGCAGAGTTGCAAGAAGGAATATTCCATCTCGAGAAAGGCGCCCCAAGACCACGCATGCTCATGCATACATGCAGTGCCAAAGTGACGGCGGAGCGCACGTGCATGCATATGCATGCATGAGAATGAGATCGCGCGCAACAGCTAATTTCTTATAAGCATGTCTGGTTAGCTAGTTAGGCTCAGCTTCTCAGTAAGGATGGCCAGTGGGGACGATATTTTTTTTATTTGCGAGGAAGCCAGTGGACGAGATGTTTCCAGTTCAAACCATATACTAAGATTTATATCATCGCATATTCTCGTGGATCCAAATATATGCTAGGACCACATTTCGAATCTATGTTGTCTTCGTTAGAATTTAGGAATAGTAGAGAATGCTATATATGCATGTCTATTTATTTTCCTCAAGGAGGCATATAGTATATGGTATACATATTGCGATGATATTAATCCATACACGTATATATGTTTTGTGAAACTACGTGTATCAGGCCGTTTCCATACAAGATGACACTCTACCATGTTGTAGCATTCATAATTCACCATTTTCAGCCGGCGAACAAATTAGCAAATGTCATTTGGGATTAAAAGTCATCACTACATGGCCACAAAGAAATACTCCATGTTATCACTAGTGAAAGATCTCACAAGACCTTGCGACTGTTTATGCTTGAAAGTGATAGTAGACTCATTATTAGTCTATTATACTGGTTCCTGAGATGCATTAGCCATAAGGAGATATGTGGAATATCGAAAATGTCGGTATTACGGGAATATCGAAAATGAAATTACCACGACAGAGATATGTGGAATTGATCGGGAATCGATATTAAATATCGGTAACACAAATCACAGTCGTGATAGGAAGATGCTTGATTTTTCTTTCCCTCGTTACATTCGGCTTTCCCTCGTTAAGATCATGCTTAGACCCACTCTTGATATATTGTCTTTTTTAATTTAGAATATATTATATATATTTGATTGGCTACACTAATATAAAACGGTAAAATATAAACGGTAATTTCCGGTTAAAAACGGAAATTGACGGAAACGATCGGTAAAGTCAAAAATCGTTTTCATTTTTGTTTCCACCAAATACTTCCACTTTTGTTTCTATTTTCTCGGTATACTATTTTCAACTACTACGATCGGGAAAAGTCAAAAACGAACATCGGTTACCCGATAAATTTTGTTTTTGCTTTCATCCCTATGCATGTATTGCATCCATAAAATATCTCTACACATTTTCTATAGAAAGTTCTAAAGAAATATTATGTGTCATAGACACATATTAGTGAGAAAATTATAATTAAAATATTAGTTTGTATCATTAAAATGCATATGCCTTGTCGTAGCAGTTGTCTCCCACAACAACACAATACCACTATAGCGGCGGACTAGTAAAACACATAGCGGCGGTTTGTCATGCGGTCCACCGCTATAGTGGAGCAGGTGGTACTGTTCAACCGGGCCACCGCTAGAACCTATTAATAGCGCTGGGGACGCTACTACGCCGGCGCTACTACGCCAGCGCCACTACACCGCCTCTGGCTCCGGCGTCCAAGGACGCCATGGGGATGCCGCCGGAGGTGACCCCACGGGGCCTCCTCCAGCTCCGCCAGCAAAGGATCCCATGGGGCCGGTTCCACCTCTGGCGGGAAACCCCATCCGGCCGCCTCCATGCACCTCCAGCTCCGGCTCGGCGTCCTCCGGCTGCTCGTCCACCTCCGCGTCCTCCGGCTGCGGCTGCGGCTCCGGTGGCCATGGGGCCCATGGGGAGGCCGGCGCCTCCGGCTCCGGTTCCGGTTCAGGCGGCCATGGCCTCCATGGGGACGCCGGACCGCATGGCCAAGGCGCCGGGGCCCAAGGCTCTGGCCATGGCGACCACGACGAGTCGACGGAGGAGGTTGGCGACGGCACCAGTCGCGCTCACGCAGGAAGCGCGTGCGACGGTGGGGTGCTATTTTTAGCGGCGCGGCTGCGATTTGTAGCGGCGGGTGATGTTCGATCCGCCGCTATAAATAGCAGCGGCGGACTAGGGTTTCACCCACCGCTATTAATGCTACCCATCAAGGACAGCGGCGGGTAGGTGTTGGTATTTCTTACGACACGAATAAAATCCGCAAGCGCACGGAATACCGTTGTAGCACTTCACCCGGGAGTATTCCAAGGTATCGTATTTGTTTTCCCCAAGGAACGGAGTTATTCTACCGCAGGGCAAGTTTTACCCAAGGACAACCAAGACAACTAGCAAATTAGGATCGAGAGGGTGATTATATCTAGTTATCCTAGAGGATAGACGAACTCAAGCTCTACTTGTCTACTTCGGGCGCCGGCTTAGGCCTGGTCTGCCAAGCCACTCCGACCTGTAGCTCTACTATGTACCCGAACGTGGAGGGTTCCTTTGGACGGACAGGGCTGTCACTTCCTGCCGCCTACCTCTACAAACCGTGGAGCACACAGCAAACAAAGGTAACCTCTAGCCTAGACACCACGTCTATGCCGTTGATTACTACTCTAACCTCGGCCCAAAGCTGAATTTAGAAGGCTAGAGCACCCCTTGCGGAGCGATGATCCCGTAAACAAGTATAACAGGAATTACGCCTAGAAAAATAATATTGCTCGCTAGATAAATAATCACCACGTATAAATCACAAAGAGTGTTTACACGCCAAGGTAAAGAAATAGAACTAAACCTCCACCAAAATGGAAGGAGTATTCATTTCTCTCCCTTGCCCTCTCTCCTATTCTACTAGTGTACAAAAGGCTCTCAGCCTAAGGATTGGAGTGGAGCTCTATTGGAGAGTCTTGCGTCTTGTGGTGTGTGTTGAGAGGGAGAGGTGCCCCTTTATTTATAGCCTTGGAAGGTCGGCAACTTTGAGGCGGTTCCCGAGGTCGGTGACATTTAATGCAGGGGGAACCGACCTCCAGAAGTCGGTGATGAACCGCCATAAAAAGATGGGCCAGTGGGGCCTCCCTGGCAAGTCGGCCGACCTGGCCAGAGGGGGTCGGCCGACCTGGCCTGGGCCCCTCTGGGCCTGGTCCTCCTCTGGCTGCTTCCTTGGCCTGTGTACTTGCCTAAACCATGTGCATTGCTTGATCTTGAAGCCTGATTCTGTGGTTTTGGGCTTTTGGACTAAGTTCTTCAGTCCGGGGAAAATCCGTCGATTGCAAGGTCCACGTTTAGTGCATGTTTTCCCCTGTTTTTGTATGGATTGCACCTGTACTTCATAATTCACCAAGACTAGTGGAATTTGTTAGAAATAAACCCTATGTCTACACTTGGTGATGGTGTTAGGTTCAAAAAGGTGCATAAAGTTGACGGTAAAAATGGGTCGTAAGGACCGTCAACAAGATCCCCCACACTTAGCTCTTTGCTCGTCCTCGAGTAAAGCTATGAGTGGAATTTGGGGAGGACTCATCCCTTTTGATGAATGAAACCTGCACACAAGCTATTACAAGCCACACCTTTTTACCTGCGAACATGATGTGGCTAACATGTATTCTTGGATGATTGAAAAGTGGAACGGTTCATGACTCAAATCACCTCGCTTTCATCCACTAAGTACCTTGGGGTTTTTGGAAGTGTTTTGAAAATAAAGCAACATAGCTCTTGCTTCTCTATTGATTCTCCCGAATCGCTCAAAAGTGTATTTTCCTCACCAAGGCATTGATTTGCCTCTTTTATCCTACTTCTAAGGCTTGTATGTGGGGCTCAAGGTAGGGATAAAAAGAAGCATACTTGTATCACAAATATTGCTGAACCAAAAGAGTGGATCCACGGAGAATTCAAATCATACAACCTTGATCAAGAAGTGCATGTGTGTATGGATGTGGAAAGTTTGTATGTGACGACTCCTTTATTGGTTTTTACCTCTCTTTGTTTTGTATTTCCGAGACATGGCTATCATTTTTCTTTCTTTTCTTTTCATGCTCTGTACATGAGCATTTTTTTTTCTCTTTCTTTATCTTGCTCATCTTTTTGTGAGCCTTCTTTTTTTTTTTCTTTTGCATAGCCATGTCCCTCTTTTGTTTATGAGAGAGAGAGGTAAAATGGGATAAAAGTGAGGAGTGTCTTTATTTGGATGGGTGGATGTGCTAACTCCCAGTGTAGGAGTTTTAGCATTTTTGGTGGATCGTGTACGTGATCTTGATCAAGAGAGCATGACAAGTATCTCATTAGGGTCACAAAAGTTTGGAAAAGCTCATTGCAACACAAGCAGCATATGTGTGTAAGTTTGAAAATTGTGATCAACATATGGCATTGGTAGGAAATCATATACCAAAAGAGGAGCAGCGAGCCATGCTATTTTAACTTTTTGAAATAAAATTCCCAAGGACTTTGTAGATTGAGCAAAAGATCATTTCATCGAACCATATCACACTCGCCAATTATCTAGAAAAACATGGGTTCCTATGGATAGGTTGTTCACAAGCAAGTGGTGATGAAGCGAGTAATAACAAGTGTGCAAGTTCATGTTGAGAACAAAAAGGGAGAGCATTGGGATTCATAAGGATGTAAGTAAAAGAAATTTTCCCAAGTTTTAATTGGTCAAGTTTTAATTTTTTTCTTTTCGCATCTCTTGACAGATAATGTAGGCAAAAAGGGAGTGTGGGAAACAAACTTGAGTACCACGAGGAAGCAGAGGGCCAGTGGGACCCACCAGGGGTCGGCCGACCAGGTCAGGGGGGGTCGGCCGACCTGGTGTGGCCCCTGCTGGTGCCCAAATTTTTCACAATTGTTGGTGTTGTCCTTCCCGTGATGGTTCTGAGTGATTTGCTCGTGTTTGTTTCTATTTTCGCGATGTTCTCCCCCCACACTTGCCTTTTTGCCTGTTTCCTTCAAAATAGACAAAAATATTTGGAAACACCAATTGCTCTACCGGTATGCAAGCCCGGGGAGCACTAATTTGATTGAATTTAGCAAATAAACAGGCGCATTACAAACTTGAGGAAAAAATGATGAAAGGAATTAAAGTGCTACTACGGGCGATAGAACGAATCAGAGGATATCATGATAAAGATTTTAACTCAATTTGGAGCATGACATCAAATTCTTTATTTGTATCGGGCTCAAGATAAATTTTTAGACGCTGGCCATTTACCTTGAATACTTTACCTTTGTCGTCTTGGAGTGTGATTGCTCCGTGTGGCAAAGTTTCAATAACCGTGTATGGCCCGTCCCATTTGCTTCTCAATTTTCCGTGCCCGAATAGTTTCACCCGTGAGTTGAATAGCAAGACTTTGTCTCCAACTTTGAATTCTTTTACTCTTATTCTTTTATCGTGCCACCGTTTAGTCCTCTCCTTATAAATGGTTGAGTTGTGGTAAGCTTTGTCTCTCCATTCTTCCAACTCAGCTATCTCCATTTTTCTCTTCCATCCGGCACCTCGAAGGTCCATATTCCATTTTCTAATGGCCCAATATGCTCGATGTTCCAACTCGATGGGTAAATGGCATGTTTTTCCATATACGAGTTGGTATGGTGACATGCCTATGGGTGTCTTGTATGCTGTTCGGTATGCCCATAGTGCATCGGGTAGCTTGCTTTTTCATGACTTCCCCATTTCTAACACGGTCTTTTGCAGGATCCGTTTGATTTGCTTGTTTGAAGTCTCGGCCTGCCCACTTGTTTGAGGATGGTATGGAGTGGCTATGTTGTGTCGTGCTCCAAGTTCTCTAAGGAAGCTTCGGAAGGTCTTATCAATGAAATGAGACCCTCCGTCGCTTATCACTAGTCTCGGTGTTCTAAATCTTGGGAAGATAATCTCGTGGAACATCCGGCGAGCGTGCTTGGAGTCGGCAGCTCGGCACGGCATTGCCTCTACCCATTTGGTCACGTAGTCGACTGCCACCAAGATGTATTCACAGTCTTGTGACTTGGGGAATGGCCCCACGAAGTCGATGCCCCATACGTCGAAGAGTTCGACTTGTAAATTGAAGTTGAGGGGCATTGCATCCCTTGCCGTGATGCCTCCAAATCTTTGACATTGTGGGCATCGTCTGACGAATTCTTTTGTGTCTTCGTACATTGTTGGCCAAAAGAAACCACTTTGCCATATCTTGGCCTGAGTACGAAACACTCCATGGTGTCCCCCGTATGGAGCTGCATGACATTTCTCGATGATTTGTGTGCTCTCGGGTGTCGGCACACATCTTCTGAGCAGTCCATCGGCGCAGACACGGTAAAGGAAGGGCTCACTCCAAAGGTGACGACGACTCTCATAGATGAGTCGTTTCTTGTTTTCTCCCGGTGGTACGTACCCCGTCACTATGAAGTTCACAATGTCGGCGTACCACGGATGTGAGTCCTTGACGTGGAGTAGCATGTCGTCGCGCAAGAAGTCATTGATGGGTAATTCCTGCGGGTTAGTGAATTGCATGCGCGACAAATGATCCGCTACAGAATTTTCTACTCCTTTCTTATCACGAATTTCTAAATCAAACTCTTGGAGCAGAAGAATCCATCTTATCAAACGGGGTTTAGCATCTTTCTTAGAGAGCAAAAATTTCAAAGCAGCATGATCGGTGTAAACGATAACTTTTGCTCCAGCTAAGTAAGATCTAAACTTATCAAAAGCAAAAACAACAGCAAGGAGCTCTTTTTCAGTGGTAGTATAATTCAACTGAGCTCCAGACAGAGTTTTGCTAGCATAAGAAATTGCATGATGCTTCTTATCTCTAGTTTGACCAAGAACAGCCCCCACAGCAAAGTCGCTAGCATCACACATAATTTCAAACGGAAGCGTCCAATCAGGGGGTTGGATGATTGGAGCGGAGATGAGTGCATTTTTGAGAGTATTGAAAGCATTCATGCATTCATCAGTGAAATTAAAGGGTGCATCTTTTGCAAGCAAATTTGTAAGGGGTCTAGCAATTTGAGAGAAATCTTTGATAAAACGGCGATAGAACCCCGCATGTCCAAGAAAACTGCGAACACCCTTAATATTAACGGGAGGTGGAAGCTTTTCTATAACTTCTAATTTCGCCTTGTCCACCTCTATCCCTCTTTCAGAAATCAAGTGCCCAAGGACTATGCCTTCTCTAACCATAAAGTGGCATTTCTCCCAATTGAGCACTAAGTCCTTTTCTTGACAACGTTGCAAGACTTTGTCTAAATTTTCTAAACAATGATCGAAGGTTTTCCCATAGACAGAGAAATCATCCATAAAAGCCTCCATAATCTCTTCGATCATGTCAGAAAAGATATGCATCGTTGAAAAGAAGCAGGCGCATTACATAGCCCAAAAGACATTCGACGATAAGCATAAGTTCCGTAAGGGCATGTGAAAGTCGTCTTACTCTGATCATCGGGATGGATGGGAATTTGATGATATCCCGAATACCCATCAAGGAAACAAAAGAAAGAATGATTTGCCAGCCGTTCCAACATCTCATCGATGAAGGGCAGTGGAAAATGATCTTTCTTTGTAGCCTTGTTAAGTTTTCGGTAATCGATGCACATCCTCCACCCCGTGACGGTTCGTTGAGGGATTAATTCATCCTTGTCGTTATGAACGACCGTCATTCCTCCCTTCTTGGGCACAACCTGCACTGGGCTCACCCACTCGCTGTGTGGAACAGGATAGATAATACCAGCATGCAAAAGTTTCAAGACCTCTTTCTTAACGACTTCCCTCATTGCATTGTTCAACCTCCGTTGAGGTTCCCTAGAAGGTGTGCTATCGGGATCTATGGGAATGCGATGGGTGCAAAGAGCAGGGCTGATTCCCTTGAGGTCTCCTAGCGAGTAGCCAAGAACGGAGCGACGTTTCTCTAACACGGCTAAGAGTTTAGCGGTTTCTTCCTCCGAAAGCTTGTCATTTATGATGACAGGCGTTTCGGGGTTTCCGTGAAGAAAAGCGTAGCGTAAACCCGGTGGGAGTGCTTTGAGCTCTATGGGAGGTGGCGGCGAGGCTAAGGTTTCGGGCAGCTCAAAGGTTTCTTCCGAACCGTCTTCTTCTAAAACAAAATTGAGAGCATCTTCTTCCAAGGACGATTCGGGGGTTTCATGAAGAAAAACTGCCATAACTTCCTCTATGCAATCGTCTACTTCGGGGGACTCCTCGGCAAAAGTATTTAGCGTATGAACGATAGGGATAGAAAAAGGTTCCTTGCCGAGGGTGAAGTCAAGGGTTCCAGAAGGCGATATTTTTAAGAAAAGCTTTTCTATGGGATGGCCTATAAGAACATCAAAATCCAAAACCCCGAAGACGTGAAAATCCAGCGATACTTCGGCATCATCGTGCTTAATGCAGATGTCTCTAACGATCCCCAAACCCTCAAAGAAGTGCCCCAGAGAGGTTCTAAGGAGTTTGCTAGTGGGTGCCCAAACTTCGTTCCCAAACATGGTTAAAGCAAAAGATTCGGACATGATGTTGGCACCCACTAAAGGATTATAGAGAACATCTACCTTTGATCCCCGAATTGAGCTTTGGATGGTTGAGGTGGGATGTTCAAAACGAATAGTATCGGAAGAAAGCTCATTTTCTCTCAACCATTCATCGCTTATGATCGATGTCAACTCCCGAATGGTTTTCAAAAGAAAATCTTTTTCTAAAGGTTCGGGGGTTGGTGCAGGGAGTTTTGGCCTCTTTTGACAAGAGTAGTTCGAGGAGTCTCCAAAATTTTCAAAAATTTCTTCCTCGAACTCAAACGGGAACTCAAGAGGTTCATCATCCTCTATCATTGTTTTTGTGTTAGATGGGGACTCGATTGTTGGGTCTACCATTGTAGGCACCAATTGTTGTGTTTCTTGCACAACGAGTTCCTCATCTTTTGACTCCGGCTCAACTAGTAAATCAGCGGAAAAAGGAGTGTTTTCCACAATGCGATCCAAAAGTTCGTGTGCTTCCGCTATGGTCTTATGAGTAAAAGATCCACCAGCGGCCGTGTCAAGATAAAGTGCGGTATCGCTGCTCAATCCCGAATAAAAATGTTGTAATAAAACGGGTTCGGGGAGCAACAATTCAGGTCCGAAGTCTGTTAATGAACAGAACCGAATCCATGATGCACTCAAGGTTTCCTCTTTTTCTTGCCGAAAGTTAATTATTTCCGCTCGTAGAGAAGTGATACGGGATACGGGGAAGAACGCTAGACAAAATTTGTCTCGCAATTCTTTCCAATCACCGTTCACTCTCTTAGTGGTGTAAGTGTACCATTGCTTCGCCCTCTCATTGAGAGAGAAGGGAAACAATTTCCACTTCAACGTTTCTTGTGTCATGCCATGGATCGATCGGCATGAACACAAATGCTCAAACTCTCGCAAGTGTTCATAAGGATTTTCATGTTTAAAACCCGAAAAGGATAAACCTCTTATCATCGAAATAAAATTGGGGGAAAACTCATAGCCAAATGAAGAAATGGGTTGTGATGATGATGGTGGCTCTAAGAGCTCGCCCCGTGGAGTAGAAAAAGATTGGATGGTGGGTTGTGACTCCATGAAATGTTTTTGTGAGTTTTTGAAATTAAGGGAAATAAAAACAGAACGGTAAGTAAGATAGATTACGAGGGCAAACCTAATTTGCAGCAGAGATATCAACCGTTCCCCGGCAACGGCGCCAGAAATGCTTGTTGGTATTTCTTACGACACGAATAAAATCCGCAAGCGCACGGAATACCGTTGTAGCACTTCACCCGGGAGTATTCCAAGGTATCGTATTTGTTTTCCCCAAGGAACGGAGTTATTCTACCGCAGGGCAAGTTTTACCCAAGGACAACCAAGACAACTAGCAAATTAGGATCGAGAGGGTGATTATATCTAGTTATCCTAGAGGATAGACGAACTCAAGCTCTACTTGTCTACTTCGGGCGCCGGCTTAGGCCTGGTCTGCCAAGCCACTCCGACCTGTAGCTCTACTATGTACCCGAACGTGGAGGGTTCCTTTGGACGGACAGGGCTGTCACTTCCTGCCGCCTACCTCTACAAACCGTGGAGCACACAGCAAACAAAGGTAACCTCTAGCCTAGACACCACGTCTATGCCGTTGATTACTACTCTAACCTCGGCCCAAAGCTGAATTTAGAAGGCTAGAGCACCCCTTGTGGAGCGATGATCCCGTAAACAAGTATAACAGGAATTACGCCTAGAAAAGTAATATTGCTCGCTAGATAAATAATCACCATGTATAAATCACAAAGAGTGTTTACACGCCAAGGTAAAGAAATAGAACTAAACCTCCACCAAAATGGAAGGAGTATTCCTTTCTCTCCCTTGCCCTCTCTCCTATTCTACTAGTGTACAAAAGGCTCTCAGCCTAAGGATTGGAGTGGAGCTCTATTGGAGAGTCTTGCGTCTTGTGGTGTGTGTTGAGAGGGAGAGGTGCCCCTTTATTTATAGCCTTGGAAGGTCGGTAACTTTGAGGCGGTTCCCGAGGTCGGTGACATTTAATGCAGGGGGAACCGACCTCCAGAAGTCGGTGATGAACCGCCATAAAAAGATGGGCCAGTGGGGCCTCCCTGGCAGGTCGGCCGACCTGGCCAGAGGGGGTCGGCCGACCTGGCTTGGGCCCCTCTGGGCCTGGTCCTCCTCTGGCTGCTTCCTTGGCCTGTGTACTTTCCTAAACCACGTGCATTGCTTGATCTTGAAGCCTGATTCTGTGGTTTTGGGCTTTTGGACTAAGTTCTTCAGTCCGGGGAAAATCCGTCGATTGCAAGGTCCACGTTTAGTGCATGTTTTCCCCTGTTTTTGTATGGATTGCACCTGTACTTCATAATTCACCAAGACTAGTGGAATTTGTTAGAAATAAACCCTATGTCTACACTTGGTGATGGTGTTAGGTTCAAAAAGGTGCATAAAGTTAACGGTAAAAATGGGTCGTAAGGACCGTCAACAGTAGGCACACCATCACTGACATGTGGGCCCGTCTGTGTTCTGGGTCCACACGTCATGGACCTGTGCCTCTTTGCAACCAGTAAGCCAGAAAAGAAACGGCCCATCTAGCACGGCCAAAAAAGGCCCACTAGAGATTCTTTATATGCCGGTGCTCAAGCCCTAACCCTAACTCTCCTTCTCTTCTCCGTCCCCCCCCCCCCCCCCCCCCACCTTCTCCTCTCCCCTGTTCTATGGCAGCCATGGAGGCACCTCTCGCCGGAGCGCGTGCGACGAGGTTGTGTGCGGCTCTGTCGAGGGGCTCCTCCGTGGTGCCCTGTGGTGGAGGTGGCCGCGGCAGTCCGGCGTCTCGGCGGCCGCAGCGGGCCGCGTCTCGGCGGCCGCGGAGGGTCGGCGTGGTGGCGGCGGCCGCGGCAATTCGGAGTCTCGGCGGCCGCGGAGGGGCGTCGTAGTGGAGGCGGCCGCGGCGGGGCGGCTAGGGTTTCGCGTGTTTTTTTTTGTTTTTTCAAATCTTTATTAGCGGCGGGTGGTGACATCACCCGCCGCTGGAAATGACCCTTTGTAGCGGCGGCCGATGGTAGTATCCGCCGCTAGTATCCGCCGCTACAGATGGGGTTTGTAGCGGTGGTTGCCGGAGACCACCGCTACAAGGTTTATTTGTAGCGGCGCTTGCGTAGCGGCGGACTGCTGGAACCGCCGCTGCAGTGCGTTTGTGTTGTTGTGTCCCTTACTATTCGCTTGCGTAATATTAATGGAGTTTTAGAAAATGCTTCTTTCCATGAATTTACATATAAAGATGTACACTCATATGCATTATGCAGGAAAGGCAACCAAAAGACTTACCTATATAGCCACGATATGTCCAAGTAGGAGTAACATGCATGCATGCACATGCCCCCCGCCCTACGCCTGCTACTAGTACATTTGTTTGGTCAATCTCAGCTGTCAAGAAGATCTGTTCATGCACATTCAGATCTCTGACACAGAACTGCTTTTGAACCGGTGAAAGTACAGTTGTAAGGAAAAACTATTGCAGCGAGCATAACCAAAAGCTCGTTCACATGCATGGGATTAGCCGCCACTACTACGCTAAGAATCTAGTAACTGGCGCGCATGCGCCGCCATTTTGGTCTGTGCGTATATTCCGTATGCAGTTGGACGCATTCAGTTCCAACGACAACGTCAAGCCACCGGCTCTGCCGTTTTGCCTGCAGCCTTGTCTGAGCTCGAAATCATGGCCCGCCCCTAAGTGCGTTCTAAGAGCCGCCGTTACCTATTACAGTCCTAAACTTGCATGGAGAGCCAGCCAACAGTGGCACTTCGTAAACACAAAAGGCAAAGCAACAACCACAGAGAGATCAAGAAGCATAGTATAAAATACACGTAAGCGGTAGATATATAAGTTGGTACAGAAAGTACAAATGCACCTGTAATAAACTGTACGGGAGAATCTCCAAGATTCACTTTGCGCCTCCGCACTGAGAGGAGATTCCTTCACACAAGATTCCGTTCACAATCGATGCATGTGCATGGTTGAGCATGCGGTATGTTTTCATCTACATGTTCTTACATGTATGGATTAGTTGTTCTACAACCTATAATAACCAAGTATGCTCTCTATTCCCTCGCAAAAAAAAAGTATGCTCTCTATTTTCCCAGGCTAGTAATTAATTTTAAGTTTTCTAGTTACCCATTCCGAATTTTAATGGGTGATGCTAGGACAATTTTTCAGCGCAAAAATGAACTAAGAAAAGTATTTGTTATCTAGCCGTCTATTAAATTAGTTATTTTTCCTTTAAGGTTGGCTAGGTAGGGGCAGTAATGGAGTTTAAGCATGTTATGTGAGTCTAGATCGAGTACATTTACATCCCTATGCATCTAAGGGAGAAAATGCATGTTTGCATCACATGCATGCGCGCACGTAAGATTCATGTGGTAGCTATCTGTGCAAGTTGAATGTGCGCTGAATAGTAGTTATATTTGTAGGAATTGACTGATTGGTTGTCCTTGGGTCCTATCCCATCGCTCCGGAGATGATTTCAAATAATGGGATTTGGTTAAGTTCAAGCATAAGCTTAATTATAAAAAAAAAAAGCATAAGCTTAGAATATCCGAAGATCTTCCCGACAAAATCATAATAAGTATGGCGAGTCCATTGTAAACATCCTTTGGTCAAAAGACTGAAGGACCACGCACATGGACTGACACACTGCTGTGCTCTTTACTTGATCGCTTGCGTTAGATATATAAGATTTGCACGGTGAATATCATATATTATTACTAGTCACCAATTGCTTTTGCTTTCAGAGAAAGATATGATCCTTGAAAACATCCTCCCCCCTCCGAGAACATTGCTAGTTTTAGCTGTCAGAATTTGTCCCAAAATACAACTATACCTCTTTTATTTGTTATAAAAGTTTTTTTAGACTTGTTCTGTCAAAAATACTACTCATCCATTTGTAGTAATCCCCAATCAATTGTGTCCTTCAAAGTTGTCCGGATGAAAAATCTACTGCATGAATTGCATCTACCGCATGCAAATCTGGACGGTTAATGAAGGACATTATAGTCTTTTGATCTATTCTACTGATTTAATGGTTTTATAAGATATCTGAAACTAGCTATATTCTAGGATGGAGGACATTTACTCTTTGATATATTGAGGAACTTTGATGTGTAGAACGTAATATATGCCATCATATATACATATGGTTACGTTAAAGACAACGAATATGTCAGGTGGAATACTATCATGCATCTGAACACAATGTTTTGCTCACAATGAAGTCCCACATAATTGTTAGTATAGAAGCATTTCCCAACAACTATGCTCACAATGATTCTATGATATAATATGGAATGCTGTGGTAGGTGTAATCCAGCTCTATATATAGACCTCCAAGCGGAGAGTGAATTGCACATCAACCAAACCCTTGGCTGATCTCTCTAGCTAGCTGATTTCTCTCCACGTAGCACGTAGTCTCTACACTTCCGTTAGCTTATACTTCTTGCCTACAGCAGCTAGTGTGAAAATGGAACTTAACAAGACCACTAACACATGCACTAGTTCACTACTGCTGCTTGTTTTTGTGCTTTTCTCTCTACTCTTGGCTTCTCAAGGGAGGCATCTGCCCTACAGTAGCGACACCACTATCGTGCACGGCAGAAACTTGTTATCTCACGTCGATGGATCATCCAAGCCTAAGGGGATGATCGAGGGAGCTGTGCCTCCATCATCGGAGATCCACGATGACGAAGGCAACATGGTCAGTGTCGGTGATAACCGCCCAACTCCTAACGGGCACAGCCCCGGGGTTGGACATGCTTTCATCAACAAGAATGACCCCGGAAGGAAGCTTTGAGTTTTTGTGGACTACCCGTCGTGTACTCTCTGTATGTTGTTTCAGGTAGTTAGCGTGTCCTACCGTCATTTGTTTTGTTTCTTTTATATTATATTTGTTCTTGTTGGGGTTTCATGATTTATCTCATAATGTATAGCCTCTTGTAAGTCTATGTATTCTGGATTAATTCGCATCCTTCTGTTTTTGCCATAACTTGATGGTTTTTCTAGTTTCTTTTTGACAAATTAGCCCGACCAATATGGGACACAATTTATTTCAGTGGACGTGTGAATCACAGAAGTTCAAGCTCAATTTAGTTGGTGAGAGGTAACGGGAAGACGTACAATGCTAGCATTATATATACAGAGCTAGCAGAAAAATAACAGCCGTACTGCCGTAGTAGTACGTAGGCTATCACTGAACGTGGACAGCCAGCTCGAGGGTGTTGCCCGGAATCTGCAAAGGTTCAGTGAAAGACCCCCAACATCTCGATATGCATGGTGGAATGACGGGCGCGGCAGCAAACGTCCAACATTTGTAACGGAAAATATGAGATATATATATATCCAACATTAATTGCTTCCATCCTGTAGCTGCAGAACGTATTCAAATATTTCTAACGAACAATGAGAATGTTACAAGACAATGAGGCGCATTATCATATCACATATGGCAAAAAAAAGTCAAGATCCCATTATGAACCTGTTTCCTAATCTTACATGCATTGAATTAACAGTACCGTAAAATTCCCGTCTTCTTAACTTTTTGTACGAAGCGTATATGTAGCATGGTTTATAGCCATCTGCCGCAAAGCCCGCGCATGCCATGCTAAAGTCAGCAATAATTAGGTGTTTATTAGCTTCAGGTTAATTCTTGCGCGTACATATGAAAAAGCGAGAGAAAAAAACGTTGTGGGATCCAAGTATCCAACTACTGGTATGAACCTCACAAGAATTCTCTCTCTAGAGAAAATGTCACACGGAACAGCTATGGAGACCATTGTCACAAGTCACAACATGATGACACTGGTTTTTAGAAACTTTACAGTGTTGGCTGCTTATCAGCGACTCAAAGGAATGTAGCTCTGTCGATTTTAGTTTTTTTTCCCCCGCATATCCAATTCCCTAGGAATATTACGCGGAACGGTCCACCCAATGGTCGATTTGAAGACTAGCATTTGACATCGTGCTATGCTTTAAAAGTACTATTGATCCAATCACAAGTATGAGTTTTAAACAAATTAGCGCAACTAACGCCTACGTTTGTCAATTAGTATGTTCCAGAGACAGTCTGGATGTATTGATTGGCATCGCTAAAGTAAGTTAAAGTTCCCAATTTTGACTAGTATGTATATATGAAACTATGAAAGCAGCTTAAGTTGCAACTTTTCACAATATATAGTTTTCGGGTACAAAGATTTTGTCTTTACCTTTCCAAAAGGCACATGCTAGATGAGCGGCATAGGACCAATGAATAATAACTAGCTTTTGTGTCGATCAAATAGGCGGAGTAACTTGCTAAATAATGTGCATGGCAACAATTTACATAACGCCTGCAGTATAATGAAGTAAGTGGCACATATAACTGAAGTTATTAGGAATATTAAGAAAAAAGAAAAGAAATCCACCAGCGATCCTGGAACACGTCCTGAGTTCTCATCTGGATTCCGGTTCTCCCAAATCCTTATTTTTGGGCCCCAAAAATTGCTAAGTAGTCTCATCCATATCCACTACGGGAAACCGGTTGTTTGCCGGGTGCCCTCCTCTTTGCCGAGAGCTAAACGTCGGGCACTCGGCAAACAACCGGTTTGCCGAGAGCCGCTCTCGGCAAAGACTGGCCACCCGGCGCAAAGAGAGCTCCCGAGAGCAAACCGTCGGCAAAAAAAAACTCTCGGCAAACAAAAAAACTTTGCCGAGAGTCCTGCCATATGCTCTCGGCAAACCACCCAGAGGCTCTCGGCAAACACTGGACTCTCGGCAAAATTTGACGGCCGTCAGAAACTCGCGACGCCATCAGGAAGGTGGGGCCAGATCGGAAGTTTGCCGAGAGCCGCGAAGGACCACTCGGCTAAAAAAAATCTATTTACCGAGCGCGGATGGGCAAGCTCTCGGCAAAGCGGGTGCTCGGCAAAAAAAAATTGCCTTTGCCGAGAGCTGCGCTCGGCAAAATATTCTTTGCCGAGAGCGGCTCTCGGCAAAGTTATTTTGTATGAATTTTTCCATGCATTAGATTAATTCAAATGAAAATCTTGTTAATTACAAAGTTGTCTTAAATCTAGAGATCTACACTTTCTATTTTGGTCAAATGTTCATTCGAGAAAGCGACGGTAAAATTTTTCATAAACTATAAAGGTCCCTTGTAGTTCATAGAAACTTGAATAGGTACATTTAAATTTTGTGAACAATGTGGCTACAATTATATTTTATTAAAAAATGATCAAAATAGAAGTTGTAGGTATTCAAAAGTTACACATCTTTACTGTTGAACACTTTTGAAGTTTGAATTTTATTTGTCAACAAAAAATACATATGAATTTCTTGAAAAGCGAAAATTTGAATTTTAGCGGGTAATCTCGGGTAGAGAATGGAGGAGATTTAATTTGTAGCTCTTTAGAAGTTATAGAAACTATGTAGTTGACAAGTTATAGAACCTTCTTATTTGAAACACTAATTTCAATGAAAAAGTGTTAGATATCAAGAAGTTACGAAACTTTGTATTTGAGTAGTTTTAATTTAAAATCAAAATGTGCATGAAATGAAATTTAAAAAAAAGAAAACAATTATTTGCCGAGAGCTTGCTCTCGGCAGACATTAAGTTTATTAAAAAAAAGAAAAGAATTTGTTTGCTGAGAGCCGGATCGCGGGCTCTCGGCAAAGTCTGTGGATTTGGACTTAGTCGCGCGCGGCCTCGCTTCTCCCCCTTTCTTCCTCCTCTCGATTTGTGTCCGCATCCGCATCCCGCCTCCGCGCCAGCCGCCGCCGCCTCCGCCCTCCTCGCCATCGACCCGCGCCCTCCTCGCCAGCATCCCGCCTCCGCCCGCATCCCTGCTCCCACCTTTGCCGCATCTCGCGCCACCGCCGCCCGCATCCCACCTCCACCAGCCGCATCTCGCGCCGTCGCCGTCGACCCGCAGCTCCCCGCGCTCCCGGCTTTCCTCCACCTCGCCGCCGTCGAACCTCCTCCACCCCGCCCCGGCCCCGCACGCGCCCCGGCTCTCCTCCACCTCGCCGTGCGCCCCTGGATCTGGACGCCGGCCGCCGCGCCCCCGCTCCCCTCCGCCTCGACGGCGACGGGGCGACGGCTCTCGAGCTGCGACGAGCTGCTCCCCGCGCCCCGGCTCTCCTCCACCCCGAGCTGCTCCTCTCAATCTGGACGCCGGCTGCCGCTCCCCTCCACCTCGCCGTCGACGTGTGCCCCCGCTCCCCTCCACCTCGCACCGCGCCCAGGCCCTCCTCCACCTCGACGGCGACGAGCTGCTGCCGTGCCCTGAGCTGCTGCTGCTGCTGCCCGAGTTCTGCCACGGCCCTCCTCCACCTCGACGGCGACGAGCTGCAACGAGCTGCTGCCGTGCCCTGAGCTGCTGCTGCTGCTGCCCGAGTTCTGCCACGGCTCTCCTCCACCCGAGCTGCTGCTGCCCGTCGCCCTGCTGCTGCCGTCGACGAGCGGCTGCCGTGCCCTGCTGCTGCTGCCCGGCCACCGTCGACAAGGTGCTGCCGCGCCCTACTGCTGACTGGCCCGGCCAACGTAGACGAGCTGCTGCCGGGTCCATCCTCGTCGACGAGCTGCTGCCCCGGCGCCTCCCCTGCCACCTGCCCCTCTGTCGCCGACGACCAGCAGGGGTCCCCGACGCCCGGCCATCCCCCACCAGCTAGCTAGGTATCTTTTGATTTTTGAAATGAAATTGCAGACATGGAATTAGAGAGTTGGAAATGAAATTGCTTGGAAATGAAATTGTGAAATGAAATTGCTTGGAAATGAACATGTGCCTGGATTGAAAATTTGGAACTAGAAAATGCTAGGTGCAAGTGAATTTCTTGCAAATATGAATGGCTAGGTCAATTGTTAGATGTTAGATATGGAATGGAATCAATTGTAGGTGAAATTAGAATTGAAAGTGATGTGGATGTTTGAATTTGACCAAGTCGTTTTTTCGATTCAATGTGGTTGCCAGCCATCGTGCCATTGATTCAATTCGATGTGTATGCCGGCCATCGTGCCGATGAAATTTTGCCGAGTGCCCGCGCTGAGGCGCTCGGCAAAGCACCAGGGTTTGCCGAGTGCCTGGCGTCAGGGGCACACGGCAAACCCCCCTGACGGCCGTTTGGGGCCGTTACCCTCCCCGGGCTTTGCCGAGGGTCTTCGGGGCTCTCAGCAAAGGGTTTGCCGAGTGCCCGCGTTTTGACTCTCGGCAAACCCCTCTTTGCCGACTGGATTTTGCCGAGAGGGGTTTGCCGAGAGTTACACTCGGCAAACCCTTTGCCGAGAGCTTAAGGGGCTTTGCCGAGTGTCCCCTGCACTCGGCAAACTCCCTGTTTCCCGTAGTGATCTAAACGATATACAGACGCCTAACTGCACTAATAAAGTGCCATCATTCTCTTCATCCCTTCCCCCGGCCCCTAGATCTCTCCCCCTGCAAGGAGCGAAGGCACCGGCCCCATTCCCATCTCCGTTGCGGCTCTGGTGCTCGCTCGTCGTTACATGAGGAAGTGCCAGGGCGGTGCTCAGGGAGGGCAGCATGGGATCCTTGGGCAGCGGTGGGGTGGCCAGGAGGGGACGCGCAGCGGGGCGGGGGGTGGGGGGGGGGGGGTTGCCAAGACAAGGACGAGGTCACTGGAGCTAAAGGCGGCGAGGTTGGGGGCCAGCGGTTGCAAGCTGGATGCGTCTGCTGTAGAGGGGAGTTGGACGGGGGCACACATGCTTATATATTTCGACAAGAGTTGGAAATGTTAGATCTAATTAATCTAGATCAAAACAATACTTAGGACTAACAGGATCATCTAGTCAAATAACAGATCACATCTAGCAAACTAATCTAATGCGGAATTAGGGTTCAGTTAATTACCAGCAGCTGTGGTGTCCATGGCGGCTGGTGCAGAGATGACGTTCAGGGATGTAGCGAAGCTTCTCTGTGAGCGTCTTCTGGCGGTTCCCCTCGGGACGGTAGCGACACTGTCCCCGGGGAAGGCGAACTCGAGCTTCCAGGGCTACCAGCGCCTTAGCAATCAGTGGTGGCGGCGGCTAGGTTACGTAGAGCAACCTTGGGGGGGCGTGAACCCCCCCCTTATATGAGCGCTGGAGCCGTGGGGCCGAGCCCGTGCTGGGCTTAAGGTTGCCTTCTGATCATGGCAACATTGGGCTTGGATGAAAGCCCAAAACCAAGTCGGATCAAGGTAGGCGCAGCCTCCCCCTCTCCTTTTGGTTCGGTTGTTGACCAAGGTCAACAGAAAACTAACATTCTCCCCCTTGACCAAATGGTCAACAACTTAAACTTAAACTTACTCTTAACTTAAACTTAATCCCTCCTCAGTGATCCAGCAAGCACCAGACCAATGCGTCATCCGCGGCCAACGGCACACTGGGACAACATTACCCATAGCCTCCACTAGAAAATTTTGTCAGGACTCTTACTCTTATTTGGGGAAGATTAATGGCCCTTAAACCAGGACCTTATCAAAGCTATCCACCAGACCCATATAAACGACATGTCTCCCAAAGAGGTGTGGTGGTAAACCTTTAGTGACCGAATCCGCAATATTTAACTCAGTATCAATATGCTCAATCTTAATTATGGGGTCCCGGTTCCTTTCTTTCACGATAAGAAATTTGAGGTCAATGTGCCAAGAAGCACTGCTTATCTTTTTATTACCGCAAAAGAAAACTGCGGCTTGATTGTCGCAGTGCATTGTGATAGGTCTCGAGATACTATCAACAATCTTTAATCCCGGAATAAAATTCTTAAGCCACATTGCCTGTCCTGAGGCATGGTAACATGACACGAATTCAGCTTGCATCGTAGATCCAGCTGTTACTGACTGCTTAGCACTCCTCCATGAAATTGCTCTCCCCGATAGCAAAACATATCCAGAAGTGGATTTTAACTCATCTTTATCACCAGCGAAGTCGGAGTCTGTGTAACATTCGAACCGAAGGTCGTTTGTCCTCTTGTATGTGAGCATGTAATCCTTAGTGCCTTGGCAATATCTTAATGCCTTCTTAACAGCCACCCAGTGAGTCCATCCTGGGTTAGACTGATATCGACCAAAAACTCCGGTTGCAAATGCTAAGTCTGAACGCGTACAGACTTGCGCATACATCAACCTTCCAATAGCTGATGCATAGGGAACGTTCTCCATTCTTTTCTTTTCTAAATCATTCTTAGGGCACTGACCTTTATGAAGCTTATCGCCCTTTTGAAATGGGACAGGAGATGTATTACACTTATCCATCTTATACCTCTTAAGCATTTTCTCAATATACGCTTTCTGAGATAACCCTAGCGTTCCTTTGGCTCTATCTCGGTGTATCTCAATGCCAAGTACATACGAGGCTTCACCTAGATCCTTCATGTCAAAATGAGATGACAAGAAATTCTTAGTCTCATGTAACATATTCTTATCGTTGCAGGCTAATAGTATGTCATCAACATACAACACTAGGATTATTAACTTTCCACCCTCGGATTTGATATAGATACAAGGATCCACATCATTACTTCTAAATCCAAATCTCTTAATTACTTCATCAAACTTAAAGTTCCACATTCTGGCCGCCTGCTTAAGGCCATAAATGGATTTCCTTAATCTGCATCCCATATGCTCTTTACCCTTAATGGTAAAACCTTCCGGCTGAACCATATAAATAGTCTCATCTAAGTTTCCGTTTAGGAACGCAGTCTTAACATCCATCTGATGTAGCTCCATATCAAAATAGCCACAATTGCCATGATAATCCTAAGAGAGTCTTTGGAAGACACAGGAGAGAAGGTCTCGTTATAATCGATCCCCTCCTTCTGTGTAAACCCTTTAGCCACAAGCCTTGCTTTAAACCTTTCGACTTTCCCTTTAGAATCACGTTTGGTCTTGTAGACCCATTTACAGCCCACTGGTTTGACTCCATCGGGAATTTCTACTAAGTCCCATACTTGATTAGAACTCATAGACTTGAGCTCTTCTTCCATGGCTTCAATCCATTTAGTGGAATTCTCACTCTGAACTGCGGGCAGGGTCATTAATCTTACCGACATCATATAGATCCTCACTTAAATATGTCTCATAAATATCAGGAATAGCCGATCTCGTTTCCCTGACAGACCTTCTTAATTGTTCGATCACAACAGGTTCAGGGTCCGGTTGAGGTTCTGCTAATGGCACTTCTTACGCCTGTACCTCTGATGCTGACGCCTGGTGCCCAACGTCTGGCGCCGGGACCACAACTTCTGGCGCCTGAACTACTGGCGCCTGAGTAACAGTGGGCGCCACTGTGCTGCTTATCTGAGGAATAACTGGCGGTACGAACGGAAACACAGGTGTTTGATAATCCAGATCAGGAAGATTAACCCGCAGTTCTTCTATACTTATATCCCTCTTCGGGAAATTACCACTAATTTCCGAGTTTTCAAGTAACACGGCCTGTCTGGTTTCAACAAACTTAGTGAAACGACCAGGACAGTAGAAACGATATCCCTTAGACTTATCAAGGTATCCGATAAAGTGACAACTCACTGTCTTAGAGTCTAATTTCTTATGCCGAGGATCAAATAGCTTAGCCTCAGCGGGACAGCCACACACTTTTAAATAATTAAGTGACGGTTTCTTCCCATTCCACAGCTCAAAAGGTGTCTTGGGAACTGACTTAGATGGAACCCAATTAAGTATGTGGGCAGCCGTCTTTAATACCTCTAACCACAATTTGACAGGTAGACTAGAATGACTGAGCATGCTTCTTACCATGTCCATTAATATGCGGTTACGCCGCTCAGCCACTCCATTTTGCTATGGTTCTCCAGGCATGGAGTATTGTGCCTTAATGCCATTTTTTTCTAAATACTTAGCGAACGGTTCCTTAATTTGACCATATTCAGCATGTTTCCCGTAGTATTCTCCACCCCTGTCTGACTGCACAATCTTAATAGAGGTGTTATGCTGTTTCTCAACTTCTTGTCTATATATCTTAAATATTTCTAGCGCATCTGAACGCTTTCTTATAGGGTAGATATGTCTATAGCGGGAATAATCATCGGTAAAGGTGATAAAAGAATCATAGCCATCTACCGAAGTCACCGAGAGAGGGCCACAGATATCTGTGTGAATTATTTCTAACACGCCCGTACTCCTAGTAGCTCCTTTCTTAATTGTCTTAGCATATTTTCCCTTAATGCAGTCGATGCACTGCTCTAAATTGGAGAAGTCTAATTTCTCTATTATTTTGTCCTTAATGAGACGCTCAATTCTCTCCCTCGAAATGTGGCCAAGGCGACAATGCCACAATTGCGAAGAGGTCTCATTAAGAGAGAGCATATAAAGCATGCCTTGCCGACTAGCAAGACCGACACTAATCTCATTAAACTTGATCACACATTGTTTGTTGCCAAACTCACACACATGTCTAGAATCATCTAAAGCTGATACAGAAATCAAATTTCTCTTTAAACTAGGAACATAAAGGACATCATCTAAACGAAACTGGAAGCCTCCTGGCAACTCTAAGTGGAAGCTTCCAACGCCTTCAACTTCAACGGCCGTCCCATCAGCCACTCTTAGGCTTCACTCCCCCCTTCTTATAGTTCGGATCGAACGGAATACCTGTAATGAATTAGAAATGTGCACGGTGGCACCTGAGTCAATCCACCAAGTATTAGGGGGGAAATCTGCTAAGAATAACTCATCAATGAAAGAAACAACATCAAACTTAAAATTACCTTGTTGCTTCAACCATTCCTTAAAACCTGGACAGGCTTTCTGAAGGTGCTTAGGCGAGTCACAGAAGGAGCACAACATCTTGCCACCTTTAGCTTGGTGGTTCTTGAACTTATTGTTGTTGTTCTTGGGAGCAAAGTTCTTGTTGCCTTTGTTCTTATGCTTCGCTCCCCCTTTTGGCCTTGCTTGCTGCTGCTAGCCTCATGTTGCTTCTTAGGAGTGGAGTTGAGACTAAGGTTGCCAACCTTGTTCACAACATCCTTCATGTTCTTAGTCTTAATACGCTCTTCTTCTTCAACACAATAGCTGATTAGCTCACTGATGGACCAAACGGTCTTGTTGGTGTTGTAGTTGATCTTGAAGGCGTTGAATGTAGATGGCAAGGACGTCATGATGAAATGAACAAGGAAACCGTCAGAGATCTCCATCTTCATCTCCTTCAGCCTGTGAACCATACCACACATACCTAAAATGTGCTCCCTTATGCCAGCTTGTCCAGTGTACTGAGAGGACACTAATTTCATAATGAGAGTGCTAGCATAAGTCTTAGAGGAGCTCTTAAAGTTCTCCTCAATCTTAGCAAGGAACTCCTTGGCAGTGTAGTCATTTCCCTCTGAATTCTTAGTGGGAATGGCACCCCTGATGCCAGGACTGATGGTGCCACTCATAACCAGGAGAGCCATGCGGTTGGACTTTTCCCACCTCTCATAAGCAAGAGTAGCAGCTTGGTCAGCTGCAGGAGCAGCGGGCTTCTCCTCCCTTAGCGCCACATCAAGATCATTCCATGCCAAGCATGTGGTGACCTTGCCCTTCCAGTCCGGGAAGTTTGCTCCATTGAGGTTCTCAATGCTGCTAAGGTACCAGCAACAACATTGATGTTCGTCGCTGAAAATAAGATAAAACTTAGCTTAGTAATGATATACAATGAAATGCAAAATTAAATGCATGATTAAAACCCTACGGTGGTCAGATTAAAATCACACAAATAAATTTCAATTGGCATCACCGGTGGGGAAAACAAACGAAATTCATCTTAAAAATACTCATAATCAATCAACGGTGGTCAGAAATAATCACAAGTTTACTCTAAATAAACTTCACGGTGGATCCATTTAAATAGAGGCATCTCAAAGTATATTGGTGGATTTAAACTTAAAATAACTTAAAACACCAACATATAAAATTAACTTACTGAAAACTTAGCTTAAAACATTAATTTACAGGCAGAAATACTTAAACTTAATGCTTAAAACTTAAAGGAAATGAATAAAACATTAAAATCACGCGCGTAGGCCTCATATTTGAAAATCGCGGCCCACTAAATCACGCGCGGGTCCCAGCCCAGAGCGCGCGCACGCACGAACTTTGGCGCAGCCCGGTGCGCAACGCAACGCCGCGCGGTCCGTTAAAAGGCCAGCAGGCCTAAAGCCCGAAAACCGACGGCCGAGCTGCGAAAGCAGCCCGAGGCGCGCGCGCCGCGCATTCAGCCGAACCCAACCACGGCCGGGGCTGAGCGCCGTCGGATCGAGCAGTGGGAGGATCGGACGGCCAGGGTGAATCGAGCTCGGCATAAAACGCCGGACGAAACCCTAGCGCCGCTCACTCCCTCACTCTCTTCCTCTCTCGCCTCACTCTCTCCCCCGCAGCCGGCACCGCAGCGTGCAAGGGCGCCGCAGCAAGACGACGGCGAGCCGCCGTGGCGCCATGGTGAGGTGCTCGCCGGCGCACGCGTGCGAGGCATCGCGCGCGGCACCGTCGAGCATCTCCGCCGTGGTGCCCTTAGGGCATGCACGTCGCGCGCAGATCTGAGGCGCGTCGACGGCTACACGGCAGAGATGGAGGCAAGCACAGCGATGACGACAACAGCGCGGGGCTGTGTGCGTGCCGGCTTCCGGCGCGGCGGAGTGGATGCCGCGCGGGCCGGTCCTGATGCCGCTGAGGCGCGCGCATGGCGAGCTGATGCCGCGGGGCCTCGTCGGCGACCGGAGTGAGAGGAAGGGTGCCGCCGTCGCGCGCGCCTGAGTTGATGCGCGGCGTGGACGGCGGCGAGCAGAGAGGTAAGTCTCCACTCACTTAGGGTTAGGGTTAGCAATTAGGGTTAGGGTTGTGTTATCAAAACCCTAGCTTAGATGAAAACCCAGATTAGCTTAATAATGTGACATGGCGTGATCAATTAGATGAAACCCTAACTGCTTATAACTAAAACATGAAGTGACATAAATCTAATTGCTTACTGTACTGACTAAAACTTGAATAAAACTGAATCTAATTAGACTAAAACATGACTAATCTTACTGCACAATCATTAATCTAACTAAAACTTAATCATGAATCAAAGATCTTATTACGCAGGACTAAACAGAGCTTAATTAAGAACTAAAACTTGACTAACTGAACTGATACACCTCTGTCTAGGGCTAGATCAAACAATTACACTTAAAACATGATGAGATCTAGCAATTAACCGAACCACTGACTTAGAACTAGAGGATCTAATCGACTAGATTAGGCTAACTGGTACCAACTGTTAGATCTAATTAATCTAGATCAAAACAATACTTAGGACTAACAGGATCATCTAGTCAAATAACAGATCACATCTAGCAAACTAATCTAATGCGGAATTAGGGTTCAGTTAATTACCAGCAGCTGTGGTGTCCATGGCGGCTGGTGCAGAGACGTCGACGAGGGCTTGATGACGTTCAGGGATGTAGCGAAGCTTCTCCTTGAGCGTCTTCTGGCGGTTCCCCTCGGGACGGTAGCGACACTGTCCCCGGGGAAGGCGAACTCGAGCTTCTAGGGCTACCAGCGCCTTAGCGATTGGTGGTGGTGGTGGCTAGGTTACGTAGAGCAACCTTGGGGGGCGTGAACCCCCCCTTATATGAGCGCTGGAGCCATGGGGCCGAGCCCGTGCTGGGCTTAGGGTTGCCTTCTGATCATGGCAACATTGGGCTTGGATGAAAGCCCAAAACCAAGTCGGATCAGGGTAGGCGCAGCCTCTCCCTCTCCTTTGTTTCGGTTGTTGACCGAGGTCAACAGAAAACTAACAGGAAAGTGTGGTTTTCTAACAGGAAAGTGTGGGTTGCGTTCTGATGAGCCATTGCACAGTGGGCCAGCGAAAACAATAAACTGAATGGTTTGGATAAAATGCAGTACACTTGCGCGATCTGCTCAAATAGAGGTACTCCTGGCATCATCAGACAGAAGGCCGTCAGATTTAAAATTGAATAGTAGGTTTTGCCTTTGAAAAACTGATGTGGAGAACTCACTTTCTTCAATTTCAGCTTCCCAGATGTCAAGAGTGGTATTTTTCCAAGCAGAAGCTGTTGTTCCTCTACAACCAACTCTAATGCCGACGCAGGAAGGTGGGTTGCTCATTACAATCCTGCTGCATTTCATCAGAAGAATAGTGTTCTTTGCATCACCGTTGCATGGTGAAACTGTCACCCAGTTTCACTTTCCAGATGCCGGATAATTTGATTAGTTAAGCATTGTTTCACTAGCTATCTGTCACATTTTCAATCATTGGATGTAGATCCAACCATCTAGAGATCATGTTGTTCTCTCTGTTAACCTTATCCTTTCATAGAAATGACATGAATTTTCTGACTTTAATAGAAAATTATTACACCTTCAAGAAAATAATGTTCCAAGTGTGCAATTGATTTTTTTCCATAGGAAATGATAAAGAAATACGCAAAGGTTCAAGTCACTATAGAATTATTAAATTTAAAATTGTTCTAGCTTCACAAAAGAAATGTTTCATGTGTACATTTGTTTGTTTCAAAAATGCGACTAAGAGATCTACAAACTCTCAGTCAACTGACAACTAGCAAACCTCTTAAATTTTGCTCCATTAGGCAGCATCAAGAGTTAGAGATTTTCTTGTCTCTTAGTCACATTTTTGGAACAAACAAAATGTACATGTGGAACATTTCAGTTTTGAGGTTGGAACATTTTTTTAGTTGAAACTATAACATTTAATTGTTAGGTGATGCATATTTCTCAATCATATTCTGGAGCAAATCCTCCGGAACATTATTTTCTTGAAGGTGGAACAAATTTCTATTGTATCTTGAACATTTGTATTATTTCTATGAAGAGGATAAGGTTAAAAAAGGAACAAGAACTAGACCCTTGATAGGGATTAGCAAAATCTCGGTCACCTGAGAAAGAGACAACTCCTAAGATTTAATGTCTCCATATGGCGCGGCGGTGGCGCTAGCATGGTGTGACGGGGAAACTACTTAGCGATGTCGGGTACTAGATGTGCAAATACCAACACTAATCATTTTCCCGTATGATAATCTAAAAGGTGTTTTGAAGAGCATGATAAGTTTTTTTCCAATCTGGGCAATAAATTTTATCACAAAGGGCTAAGTTATAATGTTCATTTTCAAACTATATCATCGGTGACACAGGGCCCATTGAGATTAGGCCCGTAGTGACCTATGTGCACTAGTGTGCATGAGGCGGTGATCTGGGTCAAAAGATGCGTCTCTCACGGCACCTTCTACTTCCAGACTGGCATCAACGCACCCTTGTCCAAGGCGGCGGTGTTCATCCGCGACGTGTGCTGTGCGGCGTTGAGGTGTGTAACGACATCCTAATGAGGTTTGTTAGGGCCTCGATGGCGCACCTCTGCAAGCCGGAGGACTGCATGGACTTCGAAGATTGAACCTACCAGCAGCGCCGCCACCAGGACATCGTTGAGGAGATCGAGCAGATATATAGCTGCACAAGTACAGCGGCCTGCCGGCACTGGGGAATGAATCAAAACATGGCCGCCAAGTAAGGCGCCGACCGGGTGGCTGATGAGGACATCACTCCATCGGATACAACCACCGCTCCTCCACTGTACATGCACAGTCCAATCACTAGAGCTTGTGTACGGGAATTGAATTTATAGGTGAGCTCGTTCCTAATGCTTTGTTTCCATAGTTTCAAGGATAAAATGCTACCTAATGATTTAATTATTGTTAGAAACCATGGTGATGATGATGAGATAGCTGGAGAGAAGTTTGGAGGCGTGGAAGGGCCAGCAAGGGTGGCTATGTCAAGTTGGAGGCCCAATCCAAGTCGACTTCGAGTCCGTTTCGGAGTCCAGGAGCAGTTTGCACTAAAACGGTGGCTCAGGTCGCATACGGGCTCGGTTTTGAACGTTCTACATATGGACAGAAATATAATTTCATAACCATTCCAATGGCTCTGCTGTCATGTCAAAATACATCCGGAGTCATCGGAAATCGTCGAAACAAGTTGACGTCCAGAATCTGTCTCGGTGGTGCACCACCGTCTTTGGACTTTGGGCCGTGTATCTCATGTGAGCCCACTAAGGGCGCGTCCAGGGGGTCTTGCACGTCCCCAAGTCTTTATTAGCAGCCGCCACCACCCAAGTTAGGGTTGAGTTTTGCTTATATTATTCTGATTTGATAGTTTCGCCGTACATCGGTTTGTGAGACCCCAACTTGTGAGTTTAATCATATATCTGCAATTTGGTTGCATTCTTGTCGTACCCTGTTTCTGGAGCACTTGTGCTTGCTGTATCAGTCCCTGGATCAGACGCTGATACGCACACTTACACAAAATGTCATCATAGATTATCACTTACATTAATATTACCAAGTCTCATACAAGCCTTCATACATAAAAGGTCTTACAACAATGGCCAGAGGCCTCATTATTACAACAGACATTAAGCTAACAAGCTGCTTCAACAGAACCACCTAAACACTACTACAGCAAAAGACGGAAGCGAAACCACTACTACAGGCATCTTGAGTGCGGACGGAACCCTACTCTTCATCTCCACCATCTTGATACTCGTACTCAGGCTCTTCATCTGGATGATTTAAGCAAGAGTGAGTACATAAGGTACTCAACAAGTCCTAACACAAGGGGTAATTATATGCAAGGATATAACCAAGGTATAGGCTAAAGGTTTATCATATTGGCGGAAAGCCAGTTTTATGCAGGGATTGTTTGGAAAACAAAAGCAGTTCGCAAACTACAGTCAATATTATCCTTTAGTTTAGTGGGGTTGTTTGGCCCTGGGGGAGAACTAGTCCATCCCGCCAGTTCCCAAGTTTTAATGCTGGCAGGAAACCAGCGCACGGTTCCACACCGGTGTATTCCAAAACACGCCAAGGATAACTCACACTAGAAAGACTAATCATTGTGTGGCACAAGCCTTCGCTTTGTCCAATACCGTGGAACATGGCTATCCGGATAGATTATACACTCTGCAGAGGTTGTACGCTGTACCCGCACGATATGCTTCGCCCCAACCGTGTACTTTGGGGGAGCTAACATAACAAGGCGACGTACCTACCAGTATCACCACGATATCCACCCACGGGAATCCCACCAAGGCACCAGGGGCACACGTCATGAATCACTTTGTGTCGTGTCTGCCCGTCTTCTTCGCCGGATCGAGGAACTCCCACCAAGGCCGTCCAAGTCTTCTCCTGGCTCACGTTGCAACTCCTGCCTCCTGGGTGGGTATCGGGTATCAACTAGTAGGGTGTGAAGCCCTGCCTTCCCATTCAGGCATGCGGTCGCACGAAAGTTGCTTGGCATGGCGGCAAATGAACCGGTCCTTATACAACCGAAGTAGGCATCTTCACTAGTTATCCTCATGATGAGGAGTCGCATACCTAGAGATAGCCCTCCCCACTGAGTCCTAAGCAGCATATCATTCCAACATATAATTAAAGGATTAATGATGTTGGTTCCTAGGTTTAACAATGGAATCAGGATAAGCAATAACAAGGTATGGCAATCAATAAGTATTTAGGACAATACTAGCATTTAAATCACATTTAAATACCATGCATATTTATTTATAAAGTGGGCTCTAAATAGGATTATTTGCAATCATAGGATCAACATGATCAAAGGGAGTTAGGACTTGCCTTCACCAAAGTCTTCGTCTTCTGTGTCGTCGTATTCCAGTTCTTCAAATCCTTCCTCAAAAGCTTGATCGTCTAGCGATTAAAAGCAAACAACGACAACATAAATCTACCACACAAGCAATTAACTAAACAAGCAGTAAATAAAATAAGAGCCACATGAAGATCAACAACGGAGGGTTCTGGTAGGACTGGATAGAGGATGATTTTATGAGAATTTTGGTGAAAGGATCACCAAAATTGAAGCTAAGATGAAAAAGATATGGATTTTACAAGTTTGCATGAAAGAATTAATTAGGATTAAACTAAGTAATTATACATAGGCATAATCCTAATTAATCTGGAGTATAAAAGGGTTGAAAAGTGATTAGAACGTAATCTAGTATTTACTGGAATTTTATGGAATTTTTCTGATAAAGGAAACTGCACGAAATAAGATCTTGTTTGCACTGACCATGTGGACTTGGCAATTATTACAGAGAGGATTGGGAGGCTGACTAGTGGGGCCCAGAGCACGTTGCACGCTGAGCTCCACTGTTGTGTGGGCGTGGCTCACTGTCTTGTGGACCGGGAGGCGGTTGTGAGGGTGGTGCATGCTGCACTGGTTTCGTGGACGCGCGCGCTGACTGGGCGAAGCGACTGGGTCGCACGGGCCCACGTGCTGGCGTGGCGCGCCATGTCGGCGGGCAGCGCGACTGGGTCAGAGTGGCCAGAGGACGGTGGCGCGCGGTGGCGACTCGCCGGGAAGCTCGCCGGCGGCTGCTACGGGCGGCGAAATGCGACGGGAAGTGGCCGTGCAGGCTCAGAGCGCGACGGCAGAGCGGATGGCAGCACGCGTCAACGACGGGGGTGAACGGAGCAGCAGTGCATGCCCGCCGGAGTGGAGTGCCGTGGCGGCGCGCGATGGGGATTCGCGTGCGCGCGTGCTCGCCCGTGCGCGTGTTGCCGCAAGGGCGCGTGGGTGCTTGTTGAAGCGGATGGTGGGCACGACCTGGCCGGGGAAGCACCGCGATGGCCGGCGGAAAGGAAAAAAAGGGCGGCGGAGACTGTGCCGCGGTGGCGAGCATGTACGTGAGGGAAAAGAGGAAACAGAGGGGCGCAGAAGGGATAGGGAAGTGCGATGAGTCTCACCGCGAGCTTAGACGAGGCGGAGGACGACGGTAGGAGGCCGGCGTCAGGGAAGGAGACGGCGGCGATTAGGTCATCGTCGATCTCCTCGTCGGGGACGTGGCTGCGAAAACCGAGAGCGTGCTGGGATTAACAAAGATGAGAGGCATATGGAGGGGGAAGAAGTAGGCCACAGGGCTCACCGGTGGCTGAGGTAGGCGTTGCCAGAGTTGCTCGTCGGAGCGAGGAGAGAGAAAAGGGGGAAATTGAATGGGCGGTGCTCGGTTGGATGGTGAATGGTTTGAGCTCGCGGAAAGGGAGAGAGGGGCGGCGCCGAGCTCGGCGGCATTTATATGCGTCCGAGGAAGGAGCCGTTGGGGCGGCTCGATCGCCGGAATTGAATGGCGACGCGACGGCGTGGCAGGGGAGAGGATGGGAGGCCACGCGGGTGACGCACGCTGCGGAGTGGCTACAGCGGCAGCGACGAGACGTGACGAGAGGGAGGCTTGTGCGGGGTGACGTCGAGGCATGGCGGCTCGCCGGTCTCCGGGGCGGTCAAGGTCGTCGGTCAAGGGAGGAGGAGTGGGCGCTCTTCCGCGGCTTCGTTGCGACGGGATGAGGCGAAGAAGGCTCGGGCGCGGCACGTGCTCGACACGGTGGTGCCTGTAGCCGAGACGCGACGGAACGGCGACGGGGAGCAGGCTGGCATGGGCGCGCTCTGGCGTGGTCAGAGGAAGGCGATGACAAGTGGGGTCCGTGCGTTAGCAACACATAGAGAGGGAGGCGGGCTGGCTGAGCGGCTGGGCCGAGGAAACGGGCCTGCTGGGCTGGCGCGGCTCGCGGGGAAAAGAAAAAAGGAAAGAAGCGGGGATTGGGCCGGGGAGAAGGAAAGCGGCCCGTTACAGTTTTCAGGAAAATGAGAAAAGGAGAAGAGAGGTGGGCTGCTGGCAGGCCGGGGAGAGTTTGGGTGCGGCCCAGACGTGATCAAGGGAAAAGGAAAGGAGGGAAGAAGCGGGCCGGGGTGGAAGGGAACAGGAATGAGTTTCGGCCCGAGGGGAAAAGAAAAGGGTTTTCTATTTTCTGGAATTAGGAATAGAGCTTAAATTTGAATGAAATTCAAATTTGAAAGGAGGGCAAAAGCAACCAACACTGAAAAATAAGAAGAAAAAAACTCCAGAAATGCATATGATGGGTTTTTGTGCATATTTTGAAATGAGACTTGGAGAACAACTAATTAATTAAATTTGTTGGAAAATTTTAAAAAGTTCAATTTTTTAGTGGTTTTTATTAGATGGAAAAACACAGGGTATGACAATTCTTTCTTGTTCTTGCTTGTGTTCTTCGATTCGCAGGCAAGGGTTAGCCTTCTGGGCGAGGTCAATCGTGCTTGCACGGTTGATAACCATAGGAGACGTGGTGTTGCGATTGCGGGGTTTCGGATTGTGTTGTTCGGAAGCCGGATCGATTTGTGTCAAGTCTCCACCAAATCGTCGTTTACCAGAACCTTTCAGAAGATCGGGCACCCTAGTTCACATCAGTGGCGGCGTTCACCGGGGTGAAGCGCGTGTACGACCCCTAAGGCTTGTTCACTGGGGCAAACTTGTTCATTGGGGTGAATTCACGGGGATGAATTCAACCATCTAGATCTTCCCTTCTCCTTTTTAGATAACTAGTATGCCTGCCTATGCATTTGCGCTGCTAGGTTAAACTATTTGAATTGAATTATTTTTTACATTATTGAAAGATTTAAATTTACAGTATTACATTTATACTATAGTTTTTATTATTACATTATGGTACAAACAACATTTTATTATTATTACTTTCATAGTATTTCTAACATAGTTGTAATTGATTGGAGAATGTTTTCACCGAGTCTGTCAATTTGAGTGTGGGTGATGATATTTTCTTGTCACTCTACGGAATACTGACATATTATGTCAATCAAAACATATTTGCATCCTTTATTAAACCAAATAAATTGAATATAATTGATGCTTTTCTATGCAGTTTTAATAATACAGAACTCTCACCTTTTTGTTTTCATAATTTATTTCGTTACACTCTCTCTCCTTATTTAGATCTATTGTTCTTCCATCAATAGTATTTCATCTTGAACATGCTTACCTTTCAATTTTTATTTTAAGGAATAGGACACATAATATGATTTCAACCTAAGAAAGACAAAGATATGCAATGTACTTTCAGGAAATAAACAATACTTTTCTAAAACTTATGAGTATAGTTAAACACGATAGTGAACTATCACATATCTACATTTAGTTAAACATAATAGTAAACTATATCGCATATATAGTAAACTATCCATATTTTAACCATCATATACGTTTATATATCGATATACTTTTCTAAAACTTATGAGTGTATGGTCTATATGTTATGTTCAATCATATTTATCACATATGTATATTTGGTTAAAATAATATTATACAATCCAAATTTTAACAATCATATATGTTTATATAAGTATATGGTCTTAAAGTTCATAATATTTTAATGTTAAATGTGCTATTTACCCTTCATCAGTTATTTTGCATTTTCCCTATTTGATAGACAGAATTGTACATATTTATTTGTTATATATATTTATTTATTCTAGATAAATATTGTGAATGTTGAACCACTAAGGCATTTGAGCATTTAGAAAATGATTCATTGCGACTTATGTTCCAACTAAATTATATATGGTCCAAACAAGGCTTTGAACCCTATTAAGGCTAATTAACCCAACAATTTAAAGAGGAATTATATTTTACATTCATACATGATTTTTATTTTCATTTCACATATTTACAATTACGTTTGAAATGTTAAAATAGATTCCTATTTATTAGCTTTTTCATTATTAAGAATTTAATGTCTCCATATGGTGCGGCGGTGTCGCTGGCATGGTGTGACAGGGAAACTACATAGCCATGTCGGGTATTAGATGTACAAATACTAACACTAATCATTTTCCCTGTGATAATCTAAAAGGTGTTTTGAAGCGCATGATAAGTTTTTCCCCCAATCTAGGCAATGAATTTTAGCACAAAGGGCTAAGTTATAATGTTCATTTTCAAACTATCGGGGACACATGGCCCATTGTGATGAGGCCCATAGTGGTCCATAGTGACCTATCTGCACTAGTGTGCATGAGGCGGTGAGCCGGGTCGGAAGACGCATCTCTCACGACACCTTCTACTTCCGGATCGGCATCAGTGCACCCTTGTCCAAGGCGGCGGCTTTCATACGCGACGTGCATCCCTAACGTGTTGTGCAGCGTCAAGGTGTGCAATGACATGCTAATGCGGTTTGTAGGATAGCATATCTTTCCTCGAGGTGTGCAAAGACATGCTAAGGCCACTACACCACACCTTCAGACCCCGATGTGTAGGATAGCATATCTTTCCTCGATGATCTTTTTGGTAGTTGGTGCCAAAGGGGGGGAGAATGTCTAGGGGGAGTTGGGAGCGAGACTTGATCGAGAGTGCTTGTATCTAGGGGGAGTTCTCAGGACTTTTGGATAGTCAGGACATTTGGAGTTGTTTTGTATATTCTTTTGGATGTTCGTGGTTCTCGGCGAGCTCGATCTTCTTTTGCCTTGCTTTAGCTCATCGAGAATGCACTTGGTTTCTTTACATACACTCCACTTGTATTATATATCTATCTGGTATCGTTATGCCTGAGATGTATGTGTTGATTCCTTGTGCATTTGCCTTGTACTTGTGATGATATGTGGACTAACTTGCTTTTGGAGGACCAATCTTTTATCATATCATTGTTGCAAAGTGTTGGACATAGCTCAATTATGTTTTATTCTCACATATCACTCTTGTGCACTAACTCTATTTTTGCAGGTGATACTCTTTGAGCTATGTCCTTCACACTTCTACCTATCATGTTTCTCTCTTTACTACTCTATATCATGGTGTGTAGATAGTTACGATCGAGTACTACGCCATTCTTGCTCTTGCATTCACTCATATCCTTTTACTTGAGCGGTCTAGTTCAGCCTTTTCTCTCTTACTCAATCATCTCGATCAATACATACGCTTTCTTTCCATATCTTTCATGTATGTTGTCACCAATCACCAAAAAGGGGGAGATTGTAAGCTTCATGACCATTAGAGTATAGAAATCCCAAGGTATGAATCTTTTGGTGATTGGATGATCATATTGTATGTGACTATCTCTTATGTAGGTTGTTGCCTATGGCCACATATGATGGAGGACTACGTCAACCTTTTCTCTATTAGATATCTTGATGATTGGTTGCCTCATCAACTCGGGACATTGGGCTTGATGGAGTCACGGTCGAGAAGATGGATCAAGGCTAAGGACATGCTAGATCCAAGCAAGTGTTGGCTTGGTGTAGATATAGGCTTGAGTCCATAGGAAAAACCGGACTATCAAGAGGGTTTGAGTTGGTTCTCTTAGTGCACACTAGTGGTAGAGATCATTGGATGCAAATGTGAGGCTCTCAGAGACTAGGGTGGCAGAAGAGAAGATTGAGGAACCAAGAAGAGTGAAGATTGAAGTCAAGGATCGAGGAGAAGATCAAGGTGGACTTTAGGAAGAGTCACCACATGATGCGGTGGTAGTCACTGTATGATACGGTGACTGCAAGAATTGCAGGCTGAAGACTGAAGTACTATGCTGGAGTCACCGTATGATGGAGGGTGATAGTCATCGTATGATACGGTGGTCACCGTATGGTTTCCAGAGAGTTGCCAGAATCTGCAAGTTCAGAGAGGAGTCACCGTATGATACGGTGGTAGTCACCGCATGATGCGGTGACTGCAGGCAGGAAATTCAGAGAAAGAAGAGTCTCTGGTTGAGTCACCGTTTGATGGTCACTGTATGATACAGTGGTATCTGTTGACGGTCCTTACGACCCATTTTTACCGTCAACTTTATGCACCTTTTTGAACCTAACACCATCACCAAGTGTAGACATAGGGTTTATTTCTAACAAATTCCACTAGTCTTGGTGAATTATGAAGTACAGGTGCAATCCATACAAAAACAGGGGAAAACATGCACTAAACATGGACTTTGCAATCGACGGATTTTCCCCGGACTGAAGAACTTAGTTCAAAAGCCCAAAACCACGGAATCAGGCTTCAAGACCAACCAATGCACGTGGATTGGGCGCACACATAGCCAGAGGAAAGAGCCAGAGAAGGCCCAGGACCAGAGGGGCCCAGGCCAGGTCGGCCGACCCCCTCTGGCCAGGTCGGCCGACCTGCCAGGGAGGCCCCCCTGGCCCACCTTTCTATGGCGGTTTATCACCTACTTCTGGAGGTCGGTTCCCCCTGCATTAAATGTCACCGACCTCGGGAACCGCCTCAAAGTTGCCGACCTTCCAAGGCTATAAATAAAGGGGCACCCCTCCCTCTCAACATACACCACAAGACGCAAGACTCTCCAATAGAGCTCCACTCCAATCCTTAGGCTGAGAGCCTTTTGTACACTAGTAGAATAGGAGATAGGGCAAGGGAGAGAAAGGAATACTCCTTCCATTTTGGTGGAGGTTTAGTTCTATTTCTTTACCTTGGCGTGTAAACACTCTTTGTGATTTATACGTGGTGATTGTTTATCTAGCGAGCAATATTACTTTTCTAGGCGTAATTCCTGTTATACTTGTTTACGGGATCATCGCTCCGCAAGGGGTGCTCTAGTCTTCTAAATTCAGCTTTGGGCCGAGGTTAGAGTAGTAATCAACGGCATAGACGTGGTGTCTAGGCTAGAGGTTACCTTTGTTTGCTGTGTGCTCCACGGTTTGTAGAGGTAGGCGGCAGGAAGTGACAGCCCTGTCCGTCCAAAGGAACCCTCCACGTTCGGGTGTCTTGGTTGTCCTTGGGTAAAACTTGCCCTGCGGTAGAATAACTCCGTTCCTTGGAATACTCCCGGGTGAAGTGCTACAACGGTATTCCAACCCACCATCCAATCATTCTCTACTCCACGGGGCGAGCTCTTAGAGCCACCATCATCATCACAACCTATTTCTTCATCTGGCTATGAGTTTTCCCCCGATTACACTTTGATGATAAGAAGTTTATCCTTTTCGGGTTCTAAACATGAAAATCCTTATGAACACTTGCGAGAGTTTGAGCATTTGTGTTCATGCCGATCGATCCATGGCATGACACAAGAAACGTTGAAGTGGAAATTGTTTCCCTTCTCTCTCAATGAGAGGGCGAAGCAATGGTACACTTACACCGCTAAGAGAGTGAACGGTGATTGGAAAGAATTGCGAGACAAATTTTGTCTAGCGTTCTTCCCCGTATCCCGTATCACTTCTCTACGAGCGGAAATAATTAACTTTCGTCAAGAAAAAGAGGAAACCTTGAGTGCATCATGGATTCGGTTCTGTTCATTAACAGACTCCGGACCTGAATTGTTGCTCCCCGAACCCGTTTTATTACAACATTTTTATTCGGGATTGAGCAGCGATACCGCACTTTATCTTGACACGGCCGCTGGTGGATCTTTTACTCATAAGACCATAGCAGAAGCACACGAACTTTTGGATCGCATTGTGGAAAACACTCCTTTTTCTGCTGATTTACTAATTGAGCCGGAGTCAAAAGATGAGGAACTCGTTGTGCAAGAAACACAACAATTGGTGCCTCCAATGGTAGACCCAACAATCGAGTCCCCATCTAACACAAGAACAATGATAGAGGATGA
Source organism: Eragrostis curvula (assembly GCA_007726485.1). Classification (NCBI taxonomy): domain Eukaryota; kingdom Viridiplantae; phylum Streptophyta; class Magnoliopsida; order Poales; family Poaceae; genus Eragrostis; species Eragrostis curvula. The sequence goes on from CM017443.1 coordinate 27,174,735, forward strand.
TGAACCTCTTGAGTTCCCATTTGAGTTCGAGGAAGAAATTTTTGAAAACTTTGGAGACTCCTCGAACTACTCTTGGCAAAAGAGGCCAAGACTCCCTGCACCAACCCCCGAACCTTTAGAAAAAGATTTTCTTTTGAAAACCATTCGGGAGTTGACTTTGATCATAAGCGATGAATGGTTGAGAGAAAATGAGTTTTCTTCCGATACTATTCGTTTTGAACATCCTACCTCAACCATTCAAAGCTCAATTCGGGGATCAAAGGTAGATGTTCTCTATAATCCTTTAGTGGGTGCCAACATCATGTTCGAATCTTTTGCTTTAACCATGTTTGGGAACGAAGTTTGGGCACCCACTAGCAAACTCCTTAGAACCTCTCCGGGGCACTTCTTTGAGGGTTTGGGGATCGTTAGAGACGTCTGCATTAAGCACGATGATGCCGAAGTATCGCTGGATTTTCACGTCTTCGGGGTTTTGGATTTTGATGTTCTTGTAGGCCATCCCATAGAAAAGCTTTTCTCAAAAATATCGCCTTCTGGAACCCTTGACTTCACCCTCGGCGAGGAACCTTTTTCTATCCCTATCGTTCATACGCTGAATACTTTTGCCGAGGAGTCCCCCGAAGTAGACGATTGTATAGAGGAGGTTATGGCAGTTTTTCTTCATGAAACCCCCGAATCGTCCTTAGAAGAAGATGCTCTCAATTTTGTTTTAGAAGAAGACGATTCGGAAGAAACCTTTGAGCTGCCCGAAACCTTAGCCTCGCCGCCACCTCCCATAGAGCTCAAAGCACTCCCACCAGGCTTACGCTACGCTTTTCTTCACGGAAACCCCGAAACACCCGTCATCATAAGTGACAAGCTTTCGGAGGAAGAAACCGCTAAGCTCTTAGCCGTGTTAGAGAAACGTCGCTCCGTTCTTGGCTACTCGCTAGGAGACCTCAAGGGAATCAGCCCTCCTCTTTGCACCCATCGCATTCCCATAGATCCCGATAGCACACCTTCTAGGGAACCTCAACGGAGGTTGAACAATGCAATGAGGGAAGTCGTTAAGAAAGAGGTCTTAAAACTTTTGCATGCTGGTATTATCTATCCTGTTCCACACAGCGAGTGGGTGAGCCCAGTGCAGGTTGTGCCCAAGAAGGGAGGAATGACGGTCGTTCATAACGACAAGGACGAATTAATCCCTCAACGAACCGTCACGGGGTGGAGAATGTGCATCGATTACCGAAAACTTAACAAGGCTACAAAGAAAGATCATTTTCCACTGCCCTTCATCGATGAGATGTTGGAACGGCTGGCAAATCATTCTTTCTTTTGTTTCCTTGATGGGTATTCGGGATATCATCAAATTCCCATCCATCCCGACGATCAGAGTAAGACAACGTTTACATGCCCTTACGGAACTTATGCTTATCGTCGAATGTCTTTTGGGCTATGTAATGCGCCTGCTTCTTTTCAACGATGCATGATGTCTATCTTTTCTGACATGATCGAAGAGATTATGGAGGTTTTTATGGATGATTTCTCTGTCTATGGGAAAACCTTCGATCATTGTTTAGAAAATTTAGACAAAGTCTTGCAACGTTGTCAAGAAAAGGACTTAGTGCTCAATTGGGAGAAATGCCACTTTATGGTTAAAGAAGGCATAGTCCTTGGGCACTTGATTTCTGAAAGAGGGATAGAGGTGGACAAGGCGAAATTAGAAGTTATAGAAAAGCTTCCACCTCCCGTTAATATTAAGGGTGTTCGCAGTTTTCTTGGACATGCGGGGTTCTATCGCCGTTTTATCAAAGATTTCTCTCAAATTGCTAGACCCCTTACAAATTTGCTTGCAAAAGATGCACCCTTTAATTTCACTGATGAATGCATGAATGCTTTCAATACTCTCAAAAATGCACTCATCTCCGCTCCAATCATCCAACCCCCTGATTGGACGCTTCCGTTTGAAATTATGTGTGATGCTAGCGACTTTGCTGTGGGGGCTGTTCTTGGTCAAACTAGAGATAAGAAGCATCATGCAATTTCTTATGCTAGCAAAACTCTGTCTGGAGCTCAGTTGAATTATACTACCACTGAAAAAGAGCTCCTTGCTGTTGTTTTTGCTTTTGATAAGTTTAGATCTTACTTAGCTGGAGCAAAAGTTATCGTTTACACCGATCATGCTGCTTTGAAATTTTTGCTCTCTAAGAAAGATGCTAAACCCCGTTTGATAAGATGGATTCTTCTGCTCCAAGAGTTTGATTTAGAAATCCGTGATAAGAAAGGAGTAGAAAATTCTGTAGCGGATCATTTGTCGCGCATGCAATTCACTAACCCGCAGGAATTACCCATCAATGACTTCTTGCGCGACGACATGTTACTCCACGTCAAGGACTCACATCCGTGGTACGCCGACATTGTGAACTTCATAGTGACGGGGTACGTACCACCGGGAGAAAACAAGAGACGACTCATCTATGAGAGTCGTCGTCACCTTTGGAGTGAGCCCTTCCTTTACCGTGTCTGTGCCGATGGACTGCTCAGAAGATGTGTGCCGACACCCGAGAGCACACAAATCATCGAGAAATGTCATTCAGCTCCATACGGGGGACACCATGGAGTGTTTCGTACTCAGGCCAAGATATGGCAAAGTGGTTTCTTTTGGCCAACAATGTACGAAGACACAAAAGAATTCGTCAGACGATGCCCACAATGTCAAAGATTTGGAGGCATCACGGCAAGGGATGCAATGCCCCTCAACTTCAATTTACAAGTCGAACTCTTCGACGTATGGGGCATCGACTTCATGGGGCCATTCCCCAAGTCACAAGACTGTGAATACATCTTGGTGGCAGTCGACTACGTGTCTAAATGGGTAGAGGCAATGCCATGCCGAGCTGCCGACTCCAAGCACGCTCGCCGGATGTTCCATGAGATTATCTTCCCAAGATTTGGAACACCGAGACTAGTGATAAGCGACGGAGGGTCTCATTTCATTGATAAGACCTTCCGAAGCTTCCTTAGAGAACTTGGAGCACGACACAACATAGCCACTCCATACCATCCTCAAACAAGTGGGCAGGCCGAGACTTCAAACAAGCAAATCAAACGGATCCTGCAAAAGACCGTGTTAGAAATGGGGAAGTCATGGAAAAGCAAGCTACCCGATGCACTATGGGCATACCGGACAGCATACAAGACACCCATAGGCATGTCACCATACCAACTCGTATATGGAAAAACATGCCATTTACCCATCGAGTTGGAACATCGAGCATATTGGGCCATTAGAAAATGGAATATGGACCTTCGAAGTGCCGGATGGAAGAGAAAAATGGAGATAGCTGAGTTGGAAGAATGGAGAGACAAAGCTTACCACAACTCAGCCATTTATAAGGAGAGAACTAAACGGTGGCACGATAAAAGAATAAGAGTAAAAGAATTCAAAGTTGGAGACAAAGTCTTGCTATTCAACTCACGAGTGAAACTATTCGGGCACGGAAAATTAAGATGCAAATGGGACGGGCCATACACGGTTATTGAAACTTCGCCACACGGAGCAATCACACTCCAAGACGACGAAGGTAAAGTATTCAAGGGAAATGGCCAGCGTCTAAAAATTTATTTTGAGCCCGATACGAATAAAGAGTTTGATGTCATGCACTTGATTAATTTAGAATCTTTATCATGATATCCTCTGATTTGTTTTATTACCCGTAGTAGCACTTTACTTCGAATAATTATAGCAAGAAATCAACCAGAAAAAGAAAGGGACCAGAGGGTCCCACAGCAGGTCGGCCGACCCAGGGAAGGGGGGTCGGCCGACGCCCCCCTAGCTCCTCTGCCTCCCATTTTTCGCCCAATCGGCCACCTCATCTTTCCTTTTCTTCTTCCTGCTGCTTTGGAAAGAAAAACCTTGTCGAGCGCGCCTGGGATGGAGAAAAACCCCTATATATATCTCTTTTCCCATCCCATCTCTTCATCCCTTTCACCTCCTACACCATGAGCGATCAAGGTAGTGATTCGTCCGTCATCTCAGTCGACAAAACCAAGAGGAAGAAGCCTTATGGAGAGGAGGCTATAGACAACGCTACCCGCATAATTAGGGAACTCCGACAAGAGGTGACACGTGTCAAACGAGAAAGATTGATGCTCCAGAACCTCTACGAAGACCTCTTGAAGGAAAAGAAGAAGGATGAAGACCTCATCAAGACCCTCACTGGGGGGTGGGCGCAATATGATCTCGCCTTAGAACTAATCGAAGAAGAGAAGAAAAAGTTGAGAGAAGCCGAAAAGGCTAATATAGAATAAGATTAGACCTTAGGGCGCATTTTAATTCCTTTCATCATTTTTAATTTCCTCAAATTTGTAATGCGCCTGTCTAATTTTTAGAATTCAATCAAATTAGTGCTCCCCGGGCTTCCATACCGGTAGAGCAATTTTGTGTTTCCAAAATATCTTTGTCTATTTTGAAGGAAACAGGCAAAAAGGCAAGTGTGGGGGGGGGGGGGGGGGGGGGTACATCGCGAAAACAGAAACAAACTCGAGCAAATCACTCAGAAACATCACCGGAAGGACAACACCAACAATTGTGCAAAATTTGGGCACCAGCAGGGGCCACACCAGGTCGGCCGACCCCACCTGACCAGGTCGGCCGACCCCTGGTGGGTCCCACTGGTCCTCTGCTTTCCCGTGCTACTTAAGTTTGTTTCCCACACTCCCTTTTCGCCTACATTATCTGTCAAGTTCTTTCTGAGACGCGAAAATTAAATAAAACTTGACCAATTAAAAACTGGGGAAAATTTCTTTTACTTACATCCTTATGAATCCCAATGCTCTCCCTTTTGTTCTCAACATGAACTTGCACACTTGTTATTACTCGCTTCATTACCACTTGCTTGTGAACAACCTATCCATAGGAACCCATGTTTTTCTAGATAATTGGCGAGTGTGATATGGTTCGATGAAATGATCTTTTGCTCAATCTACAAAGTCCTTGGGAATTTTATTTCAAAAAGTTAAAATAGCATGGCTCGCTGCTCCTCTCTTGGTATATGATTTCCTACCAATGCCATATGTTGATCACAATTTTCAAACTTACACACATATGCTGCTTGTGTTGCAATGAGCTTTTCCAAAATTTTGTGACCCTAATGAGATACTTGTCATGCTCTCTTGATCAAGATCACGTACACGATCCACCAAAATTGCTAAAACTCCTACACCGGGAGTTAGCACATCCACCCGTCCAAATAAAGACACTCCTCACTTTTACCCCATTTTACCTCTCTCTCTCAAAATAAACAAAAGAGGGACATGGCTCTGCAAAAGAAAAAGAAGACTCACAAAAAGATGAGCAAGAAAAAAAGAAAATGCTCATGTACAGAGCATGAAAAAGAAAAGAAAGAAAAATGTTAGCCATGTCTCGGAAATACAAAACAAAGAGAGGTAAAATCCAATAAAGGAGTCGTCACATATAAACATCCACACATCCATCCACACATGCACTTCTTGATCAAGGTTGTATGACTTGAATTCTCCGTGGATCCTTTCTTTTGGTTCAGCAATATTTGTGATACAAGTATGCCTCTCTATCCCTACCTTGAGCTCCACATACAAGCCTTAGAAGTAGGACAAAAGAGGCAAGATAATGCTTTGCTAAGAAAAATACACTTTTTGAGCGATCCGAGAGAATCAATAGAGGAGCAAGAGCTATGTTGTTTATATTTTTCAAAACTCTTTCAAAAACCCCAAGGTACTTAGTGGATGAAAGCGAGGTGATTTGAGTCATGAACCGTTCCACTTTTCAATCATCCAAGAATACATGTTAGCCACCATCATGTTCGCAGGTAAAAAGGTGTGGCTTGTAATAGCTTGTGTGCAGGTTTCATTCATCAAAGGGGATGAGTCCTCCCCAAATTCCACTCATAGCTTTACTCGAGGACGAGCAAAGAACTAAGTGTGGGGGATCTTGTTGACGGTCCTTACGACCCATTTTTACCGTCAACTTTATGCACCTTTTTGAACCTAACACCATCACCAAGTGTAGACATAGGGTTTATTTCTAACAAATTCCACTAGTCTTGGTGAATTATGAAGTACAGGTGCAATCCATACAAAAACAGGGGAAAACATGCACTAAACATGGACTTTGCAATCGACGGATTTTCCCCGGACTGAAGAACTTAGTTCAAAAGCCCAAAACCACGGAATCAGGCTTCAAGACCAACCAATGCACGTGGATTGGGCGCACACATAGCCAGAGGAAAGAGCCAGAGAAGGCCCAGGACCAGAGGGGCCCAGGCCAGGTCGGCCGACCCCCTCTGGCCAGGTCGGCCGACCTGCCAGGGAGGCCCCCCTGGCCCACCTTTCTATGGCGGTTTATCACCTACTTCTGGAGGTCGGTTCCCCCTGCATTAAATGTCACCGACCTCGGGAACCGCCTCAAAGTTGCCGACCTTCCAAGGCTATAAATAAAGGGGCACCCCTCCCTCTCAACACACACCACAAGACGCAAGACTCTCCAATAGAGCTCCACTCCAATCCTTAGGCTGAGAGCCTTTTGTACACTAGTAGAATAGGAGAGAGGGCAAGGGAGAGAAAGGAATACTCCTTCCACTTTGGTGGAGGTTTAGTTCTATTTCTTTATCTTGGCGTGTAAGCACTCTTGTGATTTATACGTGGTGATTGTTTATCTAGCGAGCATTATTACTTTTCTAGGCGTAATTCCTGTTATACTTGTTTATGGGATCATCGCTCCGCAAGGGGTGCTCTAGCCTTCTAAATTCAGCTTGGGCCGAGGTTAGAGTAGTAATCAACGGCATAGACGTGGTGTCTAGGCTAGAGGTTACCTTTGTTTGCTGTGTGCTCCACGGTTTGTAGAGGTAGGCGGAAGGAAGTGACAGCCCTGTCCGTCCAAAGGAACCCTCCACGTTCGGGTACATAGTAGAGCTACAGGTCGGAGTGGCTTGGCAGACCAGGCCTAAGCCGGCGCCCGAAGTAGACAAGTAGAGCTTGAGTTCGTCTATCCTCTAGGATAAGCTGGATATAATCACCCTCTCGATCCTAGTTTGCTAGTTGTCTTGGTTGTCCTTGGGTAGAACTTGCCCTGCGGTAGAATAACTCCGTTCCTTGGGGAAAACAAATATGATACCTTGGAATACTCCCGGGTGAAGTGCTACAACGGTATTCCGTGCGCTTGCGGATTTATCTGTGACGTAAGAAATACCAACAGTATCACCGTATGGTTTCGAGGGAGTTGGCAAAATGGACGAGTTGTTGAAGCTGGAAAGAAAGAAGTCACCGCATGAGCCGGTGTCAGTCACCGTATGATACGGTGACTGGAAGAACAGTGAAGACAATAGAGAGGCCGACTGAAGATAAGTCACCGTATGATACGGTGACTGTGTTGACTGGACTGCTTTTTGGGGCAACGACTAGTTTCGTCGAGACTCCAGCGGGAGTAACCTAATGTGGATTAGGGGGAGGCGCCATCCTCCCGAGACCATGGGATAAAATCCACAAGCATTCTCTATCCTATCTCTTTTACTTACTAGCATTTACTCTTCCGTATTTACTTTTGCTAGTAGAATTGATTGATACTCCCTCCGTCCATAAATCTTGGCATTCCTAGCTTCCCAAGACCAGCACAAGGTTGGAGCCAAAGTATCCTGCTACCCATAATAACGGCTTGTCCAAGTGGAAAGCCTAAATGAAAAATGAGAAGGGAATCTCAGTCGATGACCATAATTTGAGCCAAAAATGAATAAAATAGCATTTTACACCACACATTTGCCACCTGCAGCACTCTAGTATTCTGTGCGGTGATGACGTGATGCGTTCAGTTGGGCTGTTGGAGTTAATGGCTGTGTACGGTGCATGTGGGCCCAATAGCTAGGAATGCTGAGATTTGTGGACAAATCGATTTCCATAGAAACGCTAAGATTTATGGACAGAGGGAGTAGGTTGCTTGTGTTCTTGCTCTTGGTAAACTTTCATGTTTAGGGCTGCTCTTTGCTAGGCTTGCTAGTGTGTGCGTTTTGTTTGCTATCGTTATCACCTACTCCCTCCGTTCAGAAATAGATGTCACTGTTGACTTTTAGACATCATGTTTGACTGTTCGTCTTATTCAAATTTTTTACATAAATTTTATTTATTTTTTTACAACTTGGTTTATCATTAGATATATTTTAATCATGACATATTTGTTTTTATATTTGAGCAAATTTTTTGAATAAGACGAATGGTCAAATGTGATATCTGAAAGTCAACAGTGACATCTATTTCTGAACGGAGGGAGTAGCTTGTTAGGTTGCAAAGAAAGTACCGTGCTGTAGAAAGTTTTAAGCGACTACCGATTCAACCCCCCCCCCCCCCCCCCCGGGTACTCCGTGATCCTTACAACGGGGTGAAGCCCGCGAACAACCCCGATGGCTTGTTAAGTGGGGTGAATTCACGGGGGTGATGAATTCAACTATCTAGATCTTCCCTTCTCTTTGTAAGATAACCAGTATGCCTGCTCATGCATTTGCGCAGCTAGGTTAAACTATTTGAATTGAATTATTTTTTACATTATTGCAAGTTTTTAAATTTATAGTATTACTTTTATACTATAAATCTTATTACTACATTGTGGTAAAAGAAACAAATTATTATTATTACTTTCATATTATTTCTAACATGGTTGTGGGTTGATTGGAGAAATTTCTCACCGAGTCTGTCAATTTGAGTGTGTGTGATGATATTTTCTTGTCACTCTACTGAATACTTACATATTATGTAAATCAGAATATATTCGCATCCTTTATTAAACCAAACGAACTGAATATATAATTCATGCTTTTCTATGCATTTTTAATAATATAGAATCCTCACCTTTTTTTCATAATTTATTTCGTTACACTCCCTATGCTTATTCAGATCTATTGTTCTTCCATCAATAGTCTTTCATCTTGGACATGCTTACCTTTCCATTTTTGTTTTAAGGAATATGACACATAATAACATGATTTTAACGTAAGAAAGACACAAAGATATGCAATGTACTTTCAGGAAATAAACAATACTTTTTTAAAACTTTTGAGTATATTTAGTTAAACACAATAGTAAATTATCACATATGTACATTAGTTAAACACAATAGCTGAAGCGTTTCCGCTTTTCGCAGGATCGAGTCGGAAGTGCCGGTGAACGGACACAACAGTACAACACATAAAAAACACGAATTAAGTCTTTAAGTGATTACATTAGTCCAATTAAAACAACAGGTACACAACGGAAGTCATAACGATACAAGTCTAAGAAATAAACATACAAGCGCATGCGCTCACGATACAAGTGAATTCGCATCCAAAGCCATGAAGATGCGAACTTGAGAGGAGATCACTCCTCAGTCTCCCAATGGGCTGTCCAACCAAAAGGAAGCTGGCCATCCCACTGTCCACCTTCACCCGTAGAGTCAGGGATAAAGGTGCTACCTGCAATAAAAACATAAAGAGCCAAACTCTGAGCAACTAATACTCAGCAAGACTTACCCGTCAACGTGGCTATCTACAACGGACTCCTAATATGTAAGGCTACAAAAGGGTGGCTGACTCGATAGCATAACTCGCACTAATTACTTGATCCTTACTTTCAAGTTTTATTTTCAAGTTAAGTACTTATCTAGTAAAACAATGTACATATATCTAAAACAGATATAAAGTAACAATACATCAGATAAGCAGTATACAGTAAAGAGATATAAATAACAGTACTAGTCATCATCATCAATCATATCACACTACGATGTGGCGCACTGAGCAAGGTTGCTCATGACCGAGTGCGGCGGCATCGATGTACATCCTGCAGGAGAAAACCTGACCACACGCCGCACACGCGTAGAGTCGCATGCAGCAATCGTTCGCAAGGGTCCCCCTAGAGCTGGCTAGGTCTCACACCTCCCGAGAAAGGCCTTCCCGCACGGTCCCCGTCCCAGACGTACGCCCCGATTGGAAAGCATCATTTCTCTCCCGAGTACCATGATAGAAAATGCAAGTATCCGCGAGACACCAGGGCAACCCAAGCTACTAAGTTTACTAGGCCCATAAAAACACTAGCATGTGATCAGTACGTTCGAACTTGCTCAATAGGGCCAACAACGAACGGTCCTCAATCGACACAGACGGGGCTACCACCGTGAAGGCCCAGCCTTCTCCAACCATCCTACACAAACAATCCCCCGTCCGATCTCAACAAATCCTAGATACATCTAGTACAATCCAGGGGGATTCCTATAATGCGAGTGGGACCTACCACTCGTCTTCTACCGTTCGCTAGTCCCTAAGCATAGAAAGTTCTAACGTTATCCTAGACCACATCTACAAAAATAGGACACAAGGTAGATCAGGAAGGGTAGTCCTAATGCAGTTCTAAGGTTTCACATCAACTCCTAATAAACCTAATGCACAATCAATTACTAGCCTCAATCAAGTGAGAAAATAAAATCCTAATAAGGGAGGCATGCACCGGGGCTTGCCTGGCTCAGGAGCTACACTAGCTGGGTCAGCGGGGTCAGTGTCCTGCTGCTGCTCCTCCTCCTGTGCCTCCTCCTCCGGCAGCTGAAAGTCCAGTGGCTCCGGAGTCGTCTCTGTCACTACACGTTATGACAAAGAGTAATGCAAAGTTAGATGCAAGAATATGATGCAATTAATGGTTTAATTACTTGATAGGACAGTCATTTACACTGTAAGTGCAAAAGATTAGCTTTGTTAATTAGTTTCGTCTGAAGTATTTCCTTTATTGACTTTCAATTAACTTAACCATTTAATCAACTTGAGTCGATTAAATAAATAATTAGGTTTCAAAAATTAATTTATGTCCAGTGGCATTTTTCTGGTGAAATTTACCACTGGATGTAATTTACTGTGAAGTTTGATGATTTGTTGCTTTACAAATTAATTATAATAATTTATACAATGCAGAGAACGATTTAAATCATAAGAAAATAATTAGACATCATATGACAGTGGAAAAATGTTCTGTACGTGTGTTAGAAGTGGCTTAACAAGCATGCAAACGTTCATGATTTATTGAGCAACAGAGAATTTAAAAGGAATTAAACAAGTCTTGCATCAATTACAATTTTACAGAAAATAGGAAAATGAGTTGTAATATTTTGAGTAGATCTGAGCGTAAGGAAGCTAACAAAATTTGTTTCATAATTTTTGGAGGTGTATTGGATTTACTATGAATTTTACAAGTTTCTGTGATTTTCTGGGAATTTAACTAAAGCAAAAAGGGAATGAAATTTAGGTGGACCAATCAGATCTGGGCCACACGAGGGGCCACAAGATCAGGGCCGCACCGGATCTGGGCTGGCCACACCAGATCCAACCAGTCACGTGCGAGGATGCACGGTTGGCCACAGGGTTGGCCGCACTAAATCCTGCGTGACCACACGGGATCAAGATCGTGTGGTTCACGGTGCGCTTGCCGGCGTCACGCCGGAGCGCGGCGGCGCATCTCACCGGGGTGAGCTCCGGTGGCTCGTTTGGTTGGCCGAGTGCACGGAAATGGAGAGGAGGAGTCGGAGGCTTCACCTCGACGAACGGGGAGACGCGGGGAAGCCCGGGAGGTGGTCGGCGTCAAGGAATGGCGGGCGGCGATGTGGAGAGCTCGCGAGGGTCGACGGCGAAGTGTACACGTTGCTGCTACGGCTTCCCGAAGCTGAGGTCGACGTCGTCGAGGTACATGTTGATGTGGAGGTGTAGTGCAGGGGAGGTTTCACCGGCGGGGTGGTCGCGGTTGCGAAGTCCGGCGCGAGGAAAGCCGAATCTGGCGAACTGGAGCTCCGGGTTTGAAAGGAAGCAGGGTCAAGGTGGTGCGCGGACATGATGCGCATGCCGAGGTGCAGGGATATGAGCTGGGGCTCACTTGAGGCGGCTGGATCGACGACGGCGCGGAGGAGCACTGGGCGGCGGGACTTGGGGGAGAAAGCCAAATTCGTGCTTCTCAGCCCGAGGAAGGGGCAAATGGCGCCATATTGAGCTTGAATGCGACGGGGCGGAGCTCTAGGCCAAGAAGCTCAGCCGGAGTAGTTCCACAGTGGCAGCACGATGAGCTTGCGGGCTGGCAATGGCGAAGACGGCGGCTAGGGTTTGGGTTCGGTGGCGGAGGAGCGAGGGAGAAGGACCGGGAATGGAGCGGGGGTCGTTTTTGAGCTCATCCGCGTCCAGAAGAGAGAGCGAGGGCGGTGAGGAGCGCCGTTCCTCGGCAGCGACGTGGCGGGCTGGTTCCGACGGCTTCAGTGAGAGTGACGAGGCTAACAGGTGGGCCCTCGGGCATCTTTCATTTTCGTGAATTATTCAAACTCCAAAATTTTCCCAAATTTTGGCACACGAATTGGGCTAACAAATGACCTCCAAAATTATCAAATTTGGTACCATTGGAAAGCTCTTGAAAAGTTATATCAACTGGCCAACATGCACATCTGAACTCCAAAGGGTTTTCAAATGGCAGCTGGTCAAAGTAGAGCACTTTCTAAGCTTTGGGGATTTTATTTAGGCAGTAGATGAATTTCTAAAATCATCAAAAATTCTCCAAAATGTTTGTTTCAGAAAGGCTATCTACTGGTAATTTTAATTTCTCATGTGGTTATGCAAAAATTTGAGTTTCTTCAGGAGCTTGGATTTGAACATTGTTTGTATTATTGAATTCGAATTTTTGAACTTGGTTTCCTTTTTGTGTTCTGTTCAGATGGTGATGTGTGCTGGCTGAATTCAGTGACATGGGTTGTCACAATAGTAAACTATCCACATTATAACCATCATATACATTTATATATTGATATACTTTTTTAAAACTTATGAGTGTATGGTCTTTATGTTACGTTAAATCATATTTATCACATATGTATATTTGGTTAAAATAATATTATACAATCTAAATTTAAATATCATATATGTTTATATATTGAGATAATATTCTAAAAACTTATAAGTCTATGGTCTTAAAATTCATAATATTGTAATGTTAAATGTGCTATTTACCCTTCATCAGTTATTTTGCATTTTTTCCCTATTTGATAGACAGAAGTGTACATATTTATTTATTTAAGATAAATATTGTGAATGTTGAACCACTAAGGCTTGGAGCATTTAGAAAATGATTCATTGCGACTTATGTTTCAACTAAATTAATTCTGGGCCGAACAAGGCTTTGAAACCTATTAAGGCATAGTAACACAACAATTTAAAGAGTAATTATATTTTAGATTCATATATGATTTTTATTTTCATTTCACATATTTACAATTGTGTTTGAAATGTTAAAATCGATTCCTATTTATTATTTTTTCATTATTCAGAATTTAGCTATTTTTGGACTCATGATGGCATTATGGATAAATCAGAAAAAATAATGTGGGATATTTTTAGCTATTTTTATTATTTGGTATTTAGCTACTTTTTTATGCTCATAATGGCATGGTGAGTAATTTAGAAATATGTGTGAAGGGTATTTTGGCTATTTTTTTCTCTGAAATTAGTAATTTTTCTTTTTATTTTTCTCGAATTAACGTGGAATTTGTAGGCCTTGAGAGTGAGCTTGATTTCTCCTTTTCTTTGTCAAATATAAATATATAATAGTTGGGAAACAAAAGCATCCCGACCTTGACTTTCAAAGTGGCTACTACGACCGCCAGATCTCCCTTCTCTTAATCTTATCTTTGAGAAAAATATTATATTCAAGAGAAAAAAAGCTTTTTTTGAATATTCACTCTTCACACATGTCTGTATATATCACTGTAGACGCAAGCAGCAATAGCTGATAAGTGATAGCTATACACAGCTTGCATGGAATAGCACGACGAAAGGCGATCGGATCATCACACATTCGATCGCGTATTACATTATTATTGCATCTCACGGCTTAAAAGTTAAAAGCATATATAGGAGTACTGTATAGCGTACGTCGCTAGAGAGCTAGCTAGCGACGCACGCAGCGGCCGTGCATTCATCTGGCTAGCAAGCTAGCCGACGACGGGCGTCTGTGCGACGGTGTAGAGGCGGTCGCGGTTGAACAAGACGCGGACGCGTTTGTTGTTGTAGGGACCAGCCGGCGGCACGCGCTCGCCGACGAAGTGGGTTTCGATCTTCACGTCCGGCCGCTCGTTGCGGATCGTGGGCACCGCCAGCAAACCGGCCATGCCCACCAGCTCCGGCCACGACGCCTTCAGGTGGTGGTCACCGCTGCTCGCCATCAGAGCTTTTAACTTAACTGGAGCTGGAGGTTCTTGCACTTGTGGTTATGGCTAGCTGATTTGTGGCCTATATATAGATTATTATAGAGAGAGTTATACAAAGACGTATGTACTGGCGCCTGGTGTGTCGACGCTACGTATCTGCATAGCTAAGCAGCAGCACATCGCCGAGGTCGCCCTCTCGATGGGGTTAACGCACGACGTCTTCATCGATCCATGCATCGCATTGTCCAAGCTGGTAGTAGTAGCTAGCTTTTTTTTTTGAAAGTACAACTCAGACGCCTACAACGCACGCACACTCATCCTTATGAACACACGTACGCAAACCCTACCTCTATGAGCATCTTCGAAGACTGTGCCGGCACATCTAAGATATTGACGAAGTCACCACTACCGTCTCGCTGTCGACGGGAGCGTCGCTTACCACTGAAAGCACAATGCCGTTAAATTCTAGAAAATTCGCTCCTACGGGGAGTCGAACCCAGGACCTGAGGTGCTACTAAGGCTCTTGTAACCGCTAGGCTACAGACCCTTTCGCGGTAGTAGTAGCTAGCTAGATCATTGTGTATGGGCGAAGACAACGCTCTCTCCGGAGAATGGGCCGACCGGCCGGTGATCGTTTTCAACTACAGAAAAGTGAAGCCGGGGGGGGGGGGGGGGGGGGGGGGGGGGGCAAGCGCGCCCGTCATGCACACGATACTGCGTCAGCCCTCAAAAGCCCAGGGCTTGTAGAATGGGGTGAAGATGGCAGCCCATAGAGCAGCACACAACAATCGACCTTCTGGGGTTACCAAGTAAGTTTCCATCCATTCTGCATACTAGGTCGATCCATGCGCTTATTACGCCGAGGCCATGGAGTATTATTTTTTTGACGGTAAAATTGGCAGGTGCTCTGCCATTTATTAAGAAGAAATAGAGAAATAACAGGTCTAGTGGCCGGGGCAGCCTTGGCTGCCAGAACACAGAAGCAGTTTCATAGAAAGAAGAAAACGAAATGAGAGAAAGAGCAAAACATAGAAAGGCCTGAGGAAAGGCCAAAGGAGATACAACACAAACGACTCCTTAATTAACTGCTTAACTACTCGTTGCCATCCCCGTTCAACTGGCTTTCTCCTTGCCGGCCTGTTGCTCTCTGATTTTTTTTTTTTAGATAATGGGAAAAGGGCGTCACGGCCTTGACCTCTTGAGAGGCTACGGCTATCAATTATTACATCCATGGTTGGTGAAGAACTCCATGACTATCGTCTCTAATGAATGACACGCCTCCCTTATCATGTTCACATCCTCGTAATGCTTCTGAAGGTGCTTCCAGAATTGGAACCAATGTGTTCCCCTGAATAAGACCTGCATATAAGTTTTCATTGGACATTTGTCAAAAACTATATCATTTCTGCTAAGCCATAAAGCCCAACATAAAGCGGAAGCACCAACAAATAATTAATTGACCCTTGATAGTAGTCAACTTTCTTCTTGGGCCAGCTTTTTCACCTGCAAGCAATTTTTGCTTAAACCGTCGAATGTTCTTCCATTCCTCTCCTTCCGTGTGGCGTAAAGAGAACAAAAGGAATGATCAGCAAAGCCTTCTTCTTGAAAAGCACGTACAAAGGCAAAACTAAATGACATGCGGAGGACATAGCAAGTCCACCTATTTGCTCCAAGGGAATATCGTTTTCTTCTCCTCTCTCTGGCAAGCATACAGAAACCTGTCAAGGGTGACGACAAATTATAGGTGACTTACAATTGTGACTCATTGTGACATCTTAGCCTAAGGCTTAAGGCCAATCTCAGTGCATAGTTTTATTGTACTGTTATCAAGATTGAGATTTTAGTAACCGAGCCAGTTGAGTTTTATGGGGATGAAACTTCTCTCTATTTTAATAAAACTCTCCCTTCTCTTTCCTCTCTATGGTTTCATTGCTGACGTGGTATAAATTTTATGCTTATGAAACTCTCTATGAAATCTTCACTGAGATTGGCCTAATATGATTGATAGAATACTCATACCAACAAGTTGCAACTTCTTTTCCAGAATCTCATCTCGAAAAAAACTCCGAGGTTAAGCGTGCTTGGCCTGTCGCAATTTCGGGATGGGTGACTGACCATGAGGTTTTTTCCTGATGCGCACGAGTGAGAACAAAGTGCACAGAAAAGACTCTTTGTTAATCTGTGAGGAAAGTCTTGAGATCCTAGAGAGCTGTTAGGTGTGCGGGCTCGGCCTCGATGAGGCAGGATGCTACAATGGTATCAGAGCCGACTCTTGCGGTTTCACGAATGCGTGTGGGCGCAGTTGCATAGGCATGGTGCACATAACTGGTGTGGGCCTAGAGTGGTCACACAACATGGCATATGCGCTGGCACTGGACGCACAGATGTGGCCAAGTGTGGACGTACTTCTTTTCCGGAAGCTCATCTCGAAAAAAACTCTGAGGTTAAGCGTGTTTTGCCTGGAGCAATATTGGATGGGTGACCGACCGGGAAATTCTTTTTAAGTGCACACGAGTGAGGACAAAGTGTGCAAAAAAGACTTATGTTCATCTCTGAGGGAAGTCTTAAGATCCTAGAGAGTTGCCAGGTCTACGGGTCCAGCCTGGATGAGGTGGGACGCTACACTGATCACCTAAAATGGAAGGTCACAGGCCACTCCATAACCCGTTGCCTATTAGTGGGCCGGATAATATGTGACAGACAGCATCATAGTTCGTCACCTGTAATTCTACATATAGGTGACGGGCATCGTTGTAGCCTAGCCCATCACCTGTTACCCCGAGACTTAAAGGTGACGCACAACATCAAAGACCTTCACTTATTTGTCTGATCAGATCCCAGGCTTTCCCCATTTTTCTCTCCCATAGCTCCGCCCCAACGATTCCGAGGCGAATTTTTTGCCATGCTTTGGAAATTCAACTAAAATCTTACTGACTTGCCTTTTGTATTGTTTCTTGGCCCCCTAGGGTGTGTTTCTTACCCTTTAATTTCTTCTTCCTTTTCCCTCTTTTTTGCTAGATCTTAATGTGTATTGTTCGATTTTGGGATTTGGTATGTATATGTTCAGAAATTATGTGAGATTTAGTATTGTGTTCTTCAATCTTCATCATCTCACTATTGATCCGATGAATTTTAATGAT
>CM017443.1:27193077-27340530 GCA_007726485.1 Eragrostis curvula
CTTGTTCATGTGTGGTATCTTGTACCGATTGCCTCCATTTCTTTTCATCACTTCAATCATGCAACCTTGTAGGGTCAGATAAACCTTTTGTATCAAATAAGAATCATACCGACTAAACTCATGTAGAACATTACTGATTAATTCATCGATGTTCTTGCATTCTTTTATATTTGTCTTTGATTGAAGTGATGCAAAGAAACCTAGATCAAGCACGTTCATGTCAGGAGAATTAGGGGGCTGGTTCATTAAGCGAATGTCTAGCCCACTTTGTGCTACTGCCAACAGAAAATCAGGATCATTTGGTGCTACGTGGGTGCGTGCATTGTCTTGCTGTATCCAAATAGTCTTGCCTGCATCTTCTCTAGGCCAACATGCCTTAATTGCTGGGATCACCTTACTAATGAGGTAAGCTCTACTTACATCCCTTGTGACATTCATAGTTTTGGTGATCATGCTACCCCTTGGCCTATTACGGCTGGCCCTTGCTGCTGGCTCCTGTAAAAATGATATTGCTGTAAGGATCATGAAAATATTTCTCTAGGACAACATAATTTTTCGGTTAGACAAATTTCTATAAATTTGATTTACCTGCCTAATAAATAGCCACATTCCTATCTTTCCATCAAAGTAGCATACTCCTTGATCATTGTAACGAGGTTTTGCAATAGCACTTAACAACATACACTTTGGAATTGAAGCCTTATTATGAATTGTTCGGTGTGGATCTGGCTCATCACGATGCAAGTACAACTTCTTGATCTTTGTGGTAGCATTGAACCACTTCTCATCTATATGCACTATGTTTTGCATGTCAATGAATTTTGGTACAGCTGTACTAACAGTTTCAGCATCAACCATAGAGAGAGAAAATTGCAGGCGGTGTTTCATGTTTTCATCCTTCAAAGATGGCTTCAATGTGTTCGAGTGACGACGTATCTTGCCTTCTTTAAACAATCTGTGCAGCGAGCTCTTGTTTACATGCATTGCATCAGCTAAATTCTTAAGACTGGTTCTCTTATCCAAATCTATTGTGGCAATTTGATCCAAATCAATTTGAAGCTTCTTCTGACCAGAATTCCCCTTTCTTTTACTACTAACATCCATTGGAACACCATTTTCCATGCAAATCTTTGCTTGACTCCATATAAGCTGCACTTGTCTCATGCTAACATTGAAAAGACCAGCAACTATTCTTGTGGTGTTCTTCCCTTTTTTTCCATTGTTTGTTCTTTGAAGAAGAGCTTCATAAACCTGTTGCCTTACAGACTTACTTAGATTTTTCCTCTTTTTCACGTTCGTTGTATTTCCTCCCTGCTCCTCTGCATGTTTTAGTAACAAAGTGGTTCATGTTTCTGGTAACATTGCACTAAATTAATCTATTTTCTGTTATATGCACGCACCTATGACATGTTCTTCCTCATCACTGGACCCATGGAGCACCTCTTCCTCGAAGACAACATCAACATGGTCGGCATACATATCAAGGTCACTATCTACATTGAAGGTATGTGACACCAAAATTATTCAATGGCAGCAACAAATTCATGTGAATATGCTTTCATTAAATGTATGTTCTAACAATTCCATGTGAATATACTTTAACTAAATGTACAACATCAACAATTCCATATGCTACCTGATTCATCATCAAAGGGTTCCATGTTCAGGTCAAAATAAGGTGCTGCATGCCCATCATCATAGGGATTCATTTCATCAAGATCATCTAAATGCCAACATGAAAAAAAAACATAAGTGAGGTGCTGAAATATTTAAACATTTACTGCAGATAACAATGTGTGGTGCTTGCAAGATTGATTCTTGTTATGAAAAAAAAATCTTGACTAACCTGAGTCATATGGATCATTGTTCATGGCAGGAAAAGGCCCTGGATGGTCATGTGGGCCACCACCTTGCTGTCCTTCCTGCCCTCCATTAGCCTGATGAAGGTCTTCAAAGGCTGCAGCAAAATGGTGAACTACGGTACCTTCTTCTTCTTCTGGTGGGTTGTTTAGATCTAAGGCCATGTTGTTGTCTGATGTGTGTACAGCAGTTTGGAAAAGGTCAGGTGTTTGTGGCCTTATATAGGCGTCAGTGCTGAAATTATTTGACTTTTCAAGTTGCCGCCTCCTGTTATTCTTGTGTCCGTGTGCTGCTTTGGGCGGTAAAATTTTTTGCCATGCCTGTTGTTGGCGGTAAAGTGGCTGGAATGTGCATGCATGTGGAATTAACAATAATATTGTGGGTGGCCGGCTGCACATGCAAGTTGTTGAGTCATGTGGAAACTCCTCTCACCTCATTCAATGCATTCACTCTATTGCCTGGATGTGTCAAACTTTTTTGGCTGGTACAAGGGGTACCGCAGTCATTTGTTCCACCTGCTATTTCTTGCTTTGAAACCCAAAACGAACTATAAAGAGGGACGGAGGGAGTAGGTAAGGATAGATTACCATTGAGTCTGGGAAGCTTATGGATGCGGCCATCAGGTTTCTTGAATCTCGGCTAATCGCATATGGCAATAGCAAACTGGCTGACTATGTTATCACCAAGCATCTATCATATAGCAGCTTGAAAGTATGAAGGAAAAAATACAATCATGTTGTTCTATATGACATGTCATATGATCAACAAATTGTTCATACAATACTTTATGACCCATGATAATACCATATACGGAAATTACACTACTATTAACTCTATTGTGGTATTGCTGCCATATTCTACTCAAACTATCTCATAGCGTTATACTAAAATTATCGCTATGCTCCCGCAACAACGTGCGAGGAATTCACCTAGTGTTATTTATATTTCACGGCGCCTAGCAGATGATTGGCATCCACGCGACGAGGACGCGCGAGTCGCCGTCCTCGAAGAAGATGCACACGCGCTTGGGGTTGTGCTCGGGCGACATACCAGCGCTGATCGGTCTCACCTCGGTGGACACGTCTGGCCTGTCTTTGTTGATCTGCACTGCTGCTGCCATCACTGGCCACCAAAGTACCCAACCACCTCCGGCCACGGGAACTTTAGAGTGCCCATCGTCTTCTCTTCTCTGATGATCGATCCAACACTCCTCCCTTAACCTGCAGTAACAACAAGATAAAGCGGTGGCTTATCTTTACGATTGTAAATAAGGTAGGTAGAGGCATGCAATGCATTGGTGGCCACGCCCTTGCATATATAGCTGGAACTTAATTGCTTTGTTTGTAATTGTAACTCCCATCGATGATCGATCCATCCTTTTGTGGATCGAGTTCCTTGTTCCACTGCTTGAATGGACGCGCTTGTCGTTGTGGACTTGGACCTCCACGTCCGGAGTTGCGGATCGTCGGCACCGCCAGCAGACCAAACTTGACCGCCACCAGCTCTGGCCACGAAGTAAATGCATTGTCCGAGATAATTTTTTTTTAATAAAATGGATCACTCCACTTCCATTTCCTAAGAAACAGAGATTAAACAGTTTCACAACATGGGTTTTGAGAAGAGAAAAACGTGGAGGGAGAGAGCGTGGCCTCTGGGTCAAACACACCTCTCTCCCCTGACAGCGCGTAGGTCTCAAAAACTCAACACACCCATACGAAGCTAGCTAAAATAAAAAAAGCTAGCTAGTAGATCACTGTTTACCCGCGAAGACGGCGCTCTATCCAAAGAATGGGCCGAATGACGGTTTTCAACCACAGAAAAGAGAAGCGCACAAAAGCGCCCATTATGCACACGACACTGCACTAGCCCCAAAAGTCCAGGCTTATAGAATGGGCTGAAATATGGCAGCCCATAAATCAGCCCATAATGATAAGTTCCTTTGCTGCGGTGGCCAAACTGAAGCTCTTCATTCTCTTAGATTGAGTTTCGGGTTTTTTTTTAATAATAACCGAATTTTTTAATCATTTAATATTAATAGCAGCCCGGTTTCAAAATTTGCAAATCTAGCATCCCTATCGCCCGATGGGTGGGCGACAAGAAAAAATCGCCCTTTCAAAGGGCGACAAGGAAAAAAATCGCCCGCTGAACGGGCGATTATCTACTGTAGCAAATAGTCGCCCTCTGTACGGGCGACTGGGTATTGTAGCGTTGTGCTGTAGCAAGGAATCGCCCGACGTCCGGGCGACTAGGTTACTGTAGCCTTTTTTTTTTTTTTTTTTACCTGTTGAGCCTCACAAAGCCTAAATTAAAAATACTTTTACATATCTAAAGACAATGATGATTTTAATAGTGGTGAGTAATATGTTGATGCACTTATTTTAACACAGAACAACCCAAAAGTTGTTGGTAGTTTTAAATTAACAATCTCTGAATTAGGCTAGCTGTTAAGCACTAATTGAATTTTTAGACCATCTTAACCTTCACTAATTGAATTTTTAGACCATCTTAACCTTCTCTAAAAATTAAGAAAAAATTACCTAAATTCATTGTATCCTTAGTAGTACCAATATAATTTTTTGTTAGGGTTAGGTTCTTTATAAAATATTTTAGTTATTTGAATTTAATTTGAATTCGAATTTGAATTCAAAGTATAAATGACCATAATTTAAAATTAGGCTTTGAAATATTTTGCATTAGACTCTAACTCCTCTGAAAATTGTACTTTGAAATTAGAGTTTAAATTATGGCCATTTATACTTTGAATTTAAATTCAAATTCGAATTAGATTCAAATAACTCAAATATTTAATAAAGAACATAAGCCTAACAAAAAATTATATTGGTACTATTAAAGATACAATGAATTTAGGTAATTTTTTCTTAATTTTTAGAGAAAGTTAAGATGGTCTAAAAATTCAATTAATGCTTAACAGCCAACAGCTTTTGGGATGTTCTGTGTTAAAATAGGTGCATCAACATATTATTCACCACTATTAAAATCACCATTGTCTTTAGATATGTAAAAGTATTTTTAATTTAGGCTTTGTGAGGCTCAACAGGTAATAAAAAAAAAAAAGGCTACAGTAACCTAGTCGCCCGGACATCGGGCGATTCCTTGCTACAGCACAACGCTACAGTACCCAGTCGCCCGTATAGAGGGCGACTATTTGCTACAGTGCATAATCGCCCGTTCAGCGGGCGATTTTTTTTCTTGTCGCCCTTTGAACGGGCGATTTTTTATTGTCGCCCACCCATCGGGCGATAGGGATGCTAGTTTTGCAAATTTTGAAACCGGGTTGCTATTAATATTAAATGAATAAAAAATTTGGTTATTATTAAAAAAAAACCTTGAGTTTCGTCCTCTCTTTCATATTAGTTGTTGCTTGTTTCTTCTGTAGCTCGCTGTAACTTGAACTCTCTGTTGTTATTATCTATGAACGGCAATGCTCCTACCTATTTTGAAAAAAAAAGCAGCCCACAACAGCAACGAAATGCCAAGCCACAGAAACGTCTATGTTCAAAACCGAGACATGCACGGGGAAGAATAAAAGAGAGGTGTTCGTGCCACACAAGCGTTTTAAGGCCTCTCGCGCTCAAGTTGGATCAGGATCGAACGGTCATCGGATCTCCTTTAGACTAGACGTTCTTCTGAGTCGTCATCCTAAACCCGTCTCCAACGGCTACCGTTCATGCCACACTTTTTTTTTTGTGAAGGTGGAACAATTTTTGACGGAATCTGGAACAATTAGTTCTATAGAACCAATTTTTGATCATTTTCTGCGAAACAAATAAAATGTACATCTGAAACATTACTTTCATGAAGGTAAAAATGTGACATTCCTGTTATGAAAAATAGATGGTTGAAAAAGAACAACGAAATCCAGATAGTTGGATCTAAATCCAATGATAAAAATGTGACCGAGAGTTTAGCAAAATCTCATTCACCTCAGAAGCAGACAACCCCCTCTAGAAACGCTTGCTACAGCTAGATAGACACTACTCCGTTCTTTGTGATTTGTCACCTGTTATTTCAAAATTGAACTAACCCACAATAACATATAAAAGGAGCTTTCATTACCTTATCTTCCCGGACAACGTGCCCATAGGGTGGGGACCCATCCCTGACCCTGGCAAGTTTTATTATGCTTTTTTTTTTTGATAAAGCATACCTGTATTAATACGTAAGGAAAACGTACATATACACGTACACACCCAGGTATACTCTAGAAGGATACAGAAGGACCAGCTGTCCTGCCACTTTTACAGAAAGGCCCCTAGAAAACACGAAAATTACAGCAAGGTCCCCGGGCCTTTCTTCCTCGAGGAGCACCGAGATCCATGGATAACGACGACACCCGCCGGCGCCGCCGTCGTCCCCAAATCCCATCGCCACCACCCAAAGCAAGGAGAAACCCATCGCACAGAGGCTTTGAATTGAACCGAAATAGTCACCCGCCCCTAAGAACGGGATGAGGCCGTCGCCGGTCGCTCGTCGGCCGGGGCTGCGCCCCGGTTTCTCCTCGCCATGGACCAGACCCCGTCGTCGACGGCAACCGCCGAGGGAAGCCCGAGGTCGATCCACTCCTCCATCATCCGCGAAACCTCCAGCTTGCTTTGTATCCTTGAGACCAGCACCATCAGCGCCACCACCGGAGGCAAAGACGCCAAGCAGCACCAAAAGCATAGCTCTGTACAAGAGCCGGACTCACCGGACTCCACCTCCACATGCCCATCGCCGACGCCGGAGCCACACGCCGACGAGACAGGGAGAGGCAAGGAAGGACTTATTCCACGATTGCCGGCCCGCCGCCACCGTCTCGACGGGACCGAACAGGACACCAAACCTAGACAAGCTAAGACCTAGACTACCAGCCGGCCGCAGATCCACGGTCTTCCCCGCCTCCCGGCGTCCCGAGGGCCGCCGGAGGCGAGGAAGACAGACAGACTCGCCGGCGGAGACCGCTCTCCTTTTCGCCTCCTCTCTCAACTGTAGCAGACGAGAGAGTTCGAGACGCGTTGCAGTAAGTTTTATTATGCTGGAACCCAGAACTATGGGGAAATATTCATTCTGTGAAACAGGCCTAATCCGTGCAACGGTGAAACATCCATTGCCATACGTCGGATCGGCATCCAGTGGCACACCTTGCTCCCTCCCTTCCACAGGCAATTTTTCCTAGAACCCCCTGCGAAGGTTTTAAACCTCTCCTTCGTGTCCGTCTCTCCTAGCAGTCTCAACAGTCGCCAAACGAACCTGATCCGTTCAATCAGCCGCCACCGCCAGGTAGCGTTTGAAGCGCTGCTTCCCGAGCTCATCCATCTTCTCTGCCATACGATGGTCTGTTCCGCTCCACTCGCCACGCCATGTGCTGCCTCTGTGGCCGCAATCAATGTGCTCGGGTTTTCCCAGTCCTTCATCGTCTTTAAGGGCCTGTTTGCTTGAGGTCCTGCCAGGCAGCTGCCTCCCCAGGCACCCATCCCAGGCGCTCATTTTTGAGTGCCTGGGGCTGAGATTCGTTGCCTGGCCCAGGCAGATGGAGCCAGGCAACAACCAAACAGGCCCTAAATGCCACTTATGCGAGGTCAAGGTTCAGCCTTGGCGCGTGGAATCCTTCGTTCATTGCTGCAGCAGTATCGGAAGAGAACGCGGTTCATCAGCGGTGGCACGGTGCAGTGTGGAAGCACGCCGAATTCTATATCTCAATTGGATCAGCAACGAGGCTTGCAGATTGTCAGTGGCTAGGGCTGAGTGCATGCAAATTCAGTGCTTGCGTCTGTATATCGTAACTTTAGTTCTAAATTGGTTGCTCCTTCAGGTAGTATGAGAATTTGTGCTGCTATCTTTCAGAACAACAATTGATGTCGTGTGTTGTCTGTGAAAATTGTGGGCGGCAGGCAACAGCAGGTGACATGGGTGAGAACAGCTATACGCTGGTATGAGTAGCCGAAGCCAGTCGTGCAGAAAATTCTGGAGCGGGAGACGGTGGCGTTGTTGCCGAAAAAGGTTTTGCCTGCCGGAGTGGAGATGCACGGCGTTGGCGGCTGGCGTCCTTGATCCTGGAGTTCAACATGGGAGCCCTACCCGCTGACTATCTACCTCTAGCAGTAGAACGGAGTCACAATCTGGGATCGAACACACGAACATGCGGCAGGAAACATAGCAGAGTGTTTTCCCGACATGGTGGTAAACTTTCGCAGGGGGTTCTATGCAAAATTGCCGGTGGAACTGTGGGAGCAAGGCGCGCCACTGGATGCTGATCCAGGCGTATATCAATGGATGTGTTGGGGGATCGAAGGTCTTGATGGGACGGATCGAAGCCCTCCAACGGTTGATGGAAACGTTCTGGTTCTGGCGAAGCCCTCGAAGGTTGTCGATGCCTTCGAATCACCTCGCGAAGCCCTCCTCGCTCGTCGTCGTTGCCTTCTGGTTGGAGCGAAGCCCTCTTTTCTGGTCCGCGATGCCGGACGAAGGGGTTCTTGCTCAGGTTCCCTGCAGTTTTGTTGCGCGAAGCTCTCCTTCACCCGCGATGCCGGGCGAAGGGGTCGAGTGATTAGAGAGGTCCGAATACGGTGCGAATGATTCCTCTTTTGTCTCGTGGCCCGAAAAACAGATGTCATTACAGGATCATCTCCCTCCATATTTATAAGGGGAAGAGTGATCATATTTACATGTATGCCATTGGCTGTATTAGCACGGCTCTTAGCCTGATAGTCTGACTTGAGTGTTGTTCCTGCGCTGTCTGCTTCTCCGTTTTGTCTTCGCCATTGACTGTCGGTCTTCGCGTGGGTCGGAGGGGGCTTCGGTGTAGTCCCTAACAGGATTCTGCACCGTTGCACGGATTAGGCTTGTTGCACAGAATATTTCCCCAGAACTATCGGAAGTGCTATGATTTTTATATGTAGGCATATAGCAAAAGCGTCAAATTAATGCAACCACAAATCGTGATATCATGGTAATAACATGCATTATTCATCCTCGTGATACATTATTCATGTTGTACAGCTGTTGGCTCTACATATCTCTATTTAGCACCAGACGGCCGACAATTTTTATTTTGCTTTTGCCTGTATTTCACGGCGCCTAGCCGATGATGGGAATCCACGCGACGAGGCCGCGCGAGTCGCCGTCCTCGAAGAAGATGCACACGCGGTCGGGGTTGTGCTCGGGCGGCACACCGGAGCTGATCGGTCTCACCTCGGTGAACAACTCTGGCCTGTCTTTGTTGATCTGGAACGCCGCCGCCGTCGCCGGCCACCCAAGCACCTCCGGCCACGAATACTTTTGAGAGCTCATCGTCTTCTCTTCTCTGATGATCGACCCAACACTCCTCCCTTAACCTCTGTAACATGATGATAAAGCGGTAGCTTATCTTTACGACTCAAAATAACGTAGGTAGAGGCAAGGATGTAATAAAATTGATTACTCCAAGTTGTTAGTAGCTAATAGTAAGATATGTATTGGATAGACACTACATTTTCCATCTAGATCATTCATTTGGTACATATATATAGAGAGAGTTAGCGTTAACTGCTAAGCAAGCGTGAATGCAATGCATTGGTCGCCACGTCCTTGCATATGTTGCTGGAACTTTAATTAATTACTTTGTTTGTAACTCCCATCGATCCATCCTTTTGTGCTGCTGGTGATCAAGTCACACCTGGTCGATCTTCTATTTTATATTGCAATTTGCAAGCCGGGTTCAACTGGACTGATCAGTCACTAGATAAATTTAGCTGCCGATTTGAGCGCATCGCGGTGACCGTCCGTCCTTGGTTGGACTCTTGATGTCGGATTCGACACTAATTCTTGATTGGCCGGCCTGGGAGCGAATATCGCTAGCAGTGTCTAGAGGTACGGTGCTGAACTCTTTGCTTCATTGGCCGGCCTCCTGATTTAGTCACACTGTGGCTCACTTCAAGTTTATTTAAATTATTTCAGATGTACCGACGTATCATGAACTTGTTCCTGCTTAGGCAAGTAACAGCTGCAAAGTGATTGATAAGAATAATTTTATTCTTTGATTATTGACGCAGTCCTGATTGGATGGACCCCAGTAGCCGCAACCAGATAAACAAGCTATTGATGAGCACCGGCTTTGGCCAGCCTGATTGGATGGAGTGTATTATGATTTTTGGGACAGGGATTTCTCTACAAACAGTTGCTCTGGACCGGCGGGAGGCGGCCAGAGGCGTGGATCGGGATCATCTACCTTTGCTAGCAAAGTCACGGCTGTACCTTTGTTGCCAAATCCACCGTTCAGCAAATCGTGTGGCTCCGCCTCTGCCTGGTGGTCGTGCTGCCGTCGCTATTCGGCCCAGCAAAGCCCGCTACGCCCTTTGCTGGCTAAAACGCATCGAGCGATGGACAAACACAGTGGAGGGAAAAAACAGGTTCTGCTATTTGTTTTGGCGCCAGAACAAACACAGTTTTCCCATCGTCTTACCCTTCAAAAGAAAGGAAAACGATCTCCCTCCTGATCGATCCTCATTTGTCAAAAGAGAGAAACATCGCCTACTGAAAATCTTGATCCTGGTCCTCTTAATGGAAGAAGGCGGAGATGCATCTGATGGCGGCTCCAATAAGTAAGTCTGATTGCCATTCATTTTTGTTCTCCGATCACAACACAAACACTAGGGTTTTATTTAATGTTTGAGTCCGAAATCCAAGGTGATGCTGATGATGAGACCCAAAAAACTTCGTCCTTTGCACTTACGAAACTCGATCTTTGTTTGTTTCAGAGAGAATGTAGTTCCTATTAAGGCACCTGAAGTTGGCATGAAATTCAATGATCTTGATGAAGCATGGGAATTCTGGAAAGATTATGGAGGCAATGTCGGCTTTAACGTGAGAAAAAGGTATGCAAATTCAAGACCATCTGATGGAAAGATTACATCTTGTAGATTTGTTTGTTCGAAAGAGGGCCAGAGAAAACCAGATAAAAGGGATCATAAAACGAAGTGTTCTCGGGCAGAAACTAGATGTAATTGTGAAGTACGCTTGGTTCTTAATATGAATCGTGAGACGGGCATTTATCATGTGTGTGATGTGGTTCTGAAACACAACCACCCCCTTTACCTGCCCGAAACTTTCCATTTAATGGCATCACAGAGGAAGATTTCAGAACTACAAGCTTTTGATATCGAAACAGCCGATGATTCGGGAATCACTCCAAAGGCTGCACATGAGTTGGCAAGCCGCCAAGTTGGTGGATCGTTTAACCTTAGCTATACTCAACTTGATCACAAAAATTATTTGTGAACCAAGCGCCAACATGAGATGGCTTATGGTCAAGCAGGAAGTATGCTGCTGTATTTCCAATATCAAATTGCCGAGAACCCTTCATTCCAATATGCATTGCAAATGGATTGTGAAGAACAAATAGCAAATATATTCTGGGCTGATGCTAAAATGCTTGCTGACTATGCATACTTTGGAGATGTTATCACTTTTGACACCACTTTTGGAACAAACAAAGAGTCTAGGCCTTTTGGTGTATTTGTTGGCTTCAATCATTTCAGGGAAACAGTAATTTTTGGTGCAGCTCTTATGTATGATGAAACATTTGACTCCTTCAAGTGGCTGTTTGAGACCTTTCTAAAAGCTCATAATGGAAAGCAACCTCAAACAATATACACAGATCAAGATTATGCAATGGGGAAAGCAGTTGTAGAAGTCTTTCCTGGAACATGGCATGGACTGTGCACCTTTCACATCATGCAAAATGCTGTGAAACATTTGCCTTCGCCCAAGAAAAATGAAGAATCAAGTATTCTCTCTATTTTCAGTGCATGCATGTTTGAGCATGAGGACAAGGAAAAATTCAAAGAAGAATTTAACGTCATAAGAAATAGGATGGAAAAGCAGACTTGGTTAGATAGTATCCACAAGTTGAAAGAAAAATGGGCTGAATGTTATATGATGGAGGTTTCCACATTGGGAATGAGAAGCACACAGTTAAGTGAGAGTTTGAACAGTGATTTGAAAAACCATTTCAAGTCAGATTTTGATGTCATTCGGTTTTTTAAACATTTTGAAAGGGTGGTCCAAGGAAAAAGAAACAAAGAGCTAGAATCTGAATTTGATTCAAGGAAAAAATTACCTAGAATCAAAATGAGGACACCTATGCTAGTGCAAGCAAGTAAACTGTACACGCCCATTATTTTTGAAGCATTCCAAATTGAATATGAAAGATCCATGGCAGCATTCACCAAAGTCTTAGATAAAGATAATGAATATCTTGTTGCAATTGGAGACTCTGATGAAGAGATAATTTCAGAGAAGGAGTACAAAGTTATTGGTAATCCTTTGGAGAAAACAGCTCGATGCAGCTGTGGGCAATTCAATAGGATTGGAATATTATGTGGTCATGCTTTAAAAGTACTTGACTTGATGAATATCAAGTCCCTGCCACCACAGTATATATTAAAGCGATGGACAAGAGAAGCACGGCTTGGAACTATTCAAGACAACTAGGGAAGAGAGATAATTGAAAATCCAAAGTTCGAGGCTGTTCGTCGTTTAAAGTTTCTCACCCACAAATTTCTAGCTTTTGCTGAACAGGCAGCAAACTCTCCAGAATGTTGCTTGTTAGTAGGAAACGGACTCGATATGCTCAGTAAGCAAGTTGAAGACCATGCAAATGCATCTAGAACTGAGGATCCATCTGCAGCACGTGAGGATGTCCCAACACCACTTGTGCAGTCTATACCAAGTAATGCACGACTAAAGAAAAGGGTGGTTCAGACAAGAACTTCGAAGCGAAAAAGAACTTGGCATGATAATAAGCACAAGCCAAGAAAAAAGGCACAAAGTAACACTATATTAGAAGGAAAGGAAGCAAAGGTATGTTCTATTGCACAACTAGTATATCAGTTACTCCAAGTTCTATTGCGATGGAAATGTGTGTTGGAGTAAAGTTTTATCTTATTGTTTTCACATCTCAGTTGCAAGAGGCTGAAAATGATGATCTAGGAGCACAAGTAATAGAGAATAATGCTTCCAGGGACAGCATGAACAATTTCGAAGGATACAAGATCGTCGGCAGCTTTACTCAACTACTGACGGTAATAGTGCGTTCATATGCTAAGAATTTTACACTTTCCCAAGGAGATTAATCCTATACTTCCCTTAAACTTCACAGGGACCACCAACAATGGACGAAGACCTCTGCACTGAAGATTTGTTTTAGCTATGTAGGTTCAGAAGTGATATTTCCTTTGTCAATCCTCTGAAGTCTGAATTTTCATTGCCTATGGTGCTATTTGAATTTCAGGAGTTATTTTATAACTGAGTTTTTTATTTTGGAACTCAGACAATGTATTGTATTTACATGGATGCCAATCTAGTCACTTTCGTTACATGTATCAGCTTTGGAGTATCAACTCTTCATGTTAACAGCATGCAGATTGTTTCAGCATGTAGTGTCGAGTAGCAGCAGGTGCAGGTAACGGGCAGAGAGAAAGGGATGCGTGGTGGGCTTCACTGGGCCGAACAACAGCAGCAGCGAGCTAAGCGGCCACGAATTCTATCGGACTCACGGACTCGCTCGATGGCCACACAATTTGCTGGACGGGGGATTTGGCAACAAAGGTACAGCCGTGACTTTGTTAGCAAAGGTAGACGAAGAAAAGAAGCATTTTCATTCACTCATAAGGTCTAAAATTCTCACATTAATCTAAAAAGAAAATAAAAATTATCTATCTCTATCATTACGAAAGAGTTAGCCTAAAATACCCCTTCAAATGTTTTTAAATTATTCACCATCGTTATTATAAATATATTAGATTATAATATTCCTCCACATGTATTTTACATTATCCATCGTGTATCTATCTTTATGCTTATTATGTGAGGTATGGATTCACTTTTCACCGTCCGCCCCTCCTTTATGTTAAAAAAAACACCAACAAGTGGGGCCCGCAAGGCTTCATAGCTCCACCGACCACGCCGTCTTCCAACCCAGCCGTGCGCACGCCAGACTCCAACGAATCAGCTCTCCCGCATTGCCCCTCCAGCCTAGCTCGCACCGCCTCTACCTCCTCCCTACTTCCCTCCGTTCAACGGCCAGCGCGGGGCCCCTCCACCTCCATCCTTCCACCTCTCCGTCGTATGCCCTCCCTCCTCGATCGTCCCCTTCTCCTAAGACCCACCGCGACGAGGACCGTGTCTGGACCTTGAGAGGTGGAGGACCCGCTGCCATCAGCCTATCACCACCGGTGCCGATTCGTCACCGTCTTTGCGCCATCACCACAGCGTCGAGTTCAGCGTTTACTTTAAGAATCTGCACTGCCAATTGCGATGTCAAGGATTTACAAATCGATGGCTCCATTCCATTACCGTCATCCATGTGAGGTCCACGGCATCTTGCGACCTGCTAGGTGGTGCTATGGCATGCAATTCTTCACGATCTGAGGCAAGTACGTAACAAGATCCGCATCAGTATTTTTGCTTTTTCCCGTTGTTCCTGATTTAGCAACTCACGTGGAAGGTCGTTGCCAGGATGTGGAGCATCAGAGGAAGGGAAGGAAGGAAAAATGAGAATGAGATTATCAGGTAATAGAATGAGGAATAGGAAATAGGATAGAGCAAAATATTTGCTTTCAAGGGATTTTGATGAGCCCAATGTATAATTCTTCATTTGATGTTGATTAAATTATTTCCTCCCAGGCCATTTGCTTATTATCACTTTGATTTCCTCTATCCTTGCAGTCCATTTTTTCAAATATTGCAAACAACATATATGTAAAGAGCTAAACCCTAATAACCCTAAACCCTTCATGAATTTGAAATAAATAATCTGACACAATCCTACGAATCTGTAGAGGCTATGCTTCATCAGAAAGGGTTTGACCCTAACTCTAAAGAGGCTATACAACAACAAAAAAAAAATAGCTACAACAAAATCCGAATTTGCTGGTTGGATTTGGATCGAGCTTGCGATTTCAGTCATTTATCAGTGCATCGACTCAAAGCTAGCTGCCATTGATAAGGTGTTCATGTTGCCTTCGATCGGCAAGTTTTTGTGTTCTTCTCAGTAGCTTGAATTATGCAATTTGTTCTACTTGAACCCAATTATTCTATTTTTCGTTTTGAGGTGTCACAAGTTTCTGAAGCTAAAGGGCGGAGCAGAAGGGGATGATAGAGAGTAGTGACACCTGACTGACAAGTGTACGGTACAAAAATGACCAGGCAGCGGACAAGGGAACTGACTAATTCAAATGACACTACAGAAAAGGGGGCACTAGAAGACGAGAGCCAAGCGCAAGATGATGGCACCAGTCTAATTTTGTTAGCTGAAGAGGTCATCAGTACATAAGAGGGGGCCACACCAGAGGATTAGAGGCAAGTGCAAGAGGAAGGTAAGTATCTTGTCTGTGCTTGCTAAATATTATGATCTCCTTTGCTGACAGCAACATAACGACATATCGATGCAATTTTGTTAGCTGAAGAGGTCATCAGTACACAACAGGAGGCACACTAGAGGACCAGAGGCAAGTGCAAGAGGACGGTAAGTATCTTCTTTGTGCTTATCAAACATTATGATCTTTTGCTGACAGCAACATATCGACATATCAATGCAATTTTGTTAGCTGAAGACGTCGTCAGTACACAAGAGGAGACATTAGAGAAGCAGGGTCCATTGCAAGAGAGGCAATCAATTTTTTTGTGCTTGCCAAATGTTATTGTCTCTGTTGCTGGCGGTAACATAACGACTAACCTGTCAATGCAATTTTTTGTGCTGAAGATGTAACCACTACACAGCAGCGGGCAGAAGAGGACCAGAGCCAATTGAAAGATGGAGGCAAGTATCTTCTTTGTCCTTGCAAATATTATGATCTCTGTCGCTGACAGCAACATGTTGACTAACACGTCAATGCAGTTTTTTCTGAAGATGTAATCACTACGCAACAACGGAAGAGGAACCGGGGTTGCAAGCTGAAGGCAAGTATCTCCCTTGTGCTTGCCAAATGTTATTGTCTCTGTTGCTGATGGAAACATAACGTCTGACACATAATGCAATTTGGCTAGTGAAGATAAAATCACTACGCAACAGCGGACGGAATTGGAACAAAAGTTGCGAGCTGGAGGCAAGTATCTTATCTGTGCCTGCCAAATATTGTTGTCTCTGTTGCTGACAGCAACATAATGACTAACATCAATGTAATTTTGTTAGTTGAAGAAATCTTCCGTAGACCACCGGCTAGACTATGACCTGGCACAGAGCTTCATAGGATAAACAATGCAATAGATAGTAAGTTGGCAATCCGCATTGCTGAAGGTATGAAACGGCCAGTAATACCAATTCAAGCTGCAAAGTTTGCAGCTGAGGGTGGCATGGTTCTTCGCCAGCACATACTAGTCCTTCCTAACTGGAAGGAGTACAAGAAGGATCCTTCTTATTATATGTGTGGCTACATTGTGAAAGTTGTTGTAAGTACTAGCTACTAATCTATGCTAAAGTGACTCTGATTGACTTGTATCAAATTTTTGCTTATGATCTGTATTCTTTTTGTTTCTTATATTTTTGCTATTTACTAGGGAAATTTTTGTATAGACACCACCAACAAGACAGTAAAAGATGCATGTGTTGACATGCTGAAATCCGACACAAGTCAATTGAGATATAGGCTGAAGAAGAAGTACTTTGATGGTGTGCCAACGAATAAAGTGACGACGACATCACCTGTGTCATCTATGACTGACGAGCAATGGGGGACAACTGGTGAAAATGTGGTCAAGCCCAAAGCACAAGGTATGCCAGGACTTCAAACTACCTCGTTCGTTTTGTCCATACCGCAAAGAGCCAAAGATATTAAGTCCTTTTGGTCTCAATCTCACAAAAATGTACCTTTTGCAGAAAATGTGTCTTGTAAACAAACACAGTTGTGAGAAAATCAAGTTTAATCACCGTACAAGCCGGCTCCAGGTGCTACATTGCACAAGTCCATGCCTTGGTAAGGAACCAATCACTTGACGTTTGTGATTACTACTCATCAAATCTCTTGTCCCTGTTATTTATTCCAAGCTAATATTTGATATTTCTTTGTATTTTTTTAGAGAGATAAATATAATGATGAAGACCCACCCCATTGAAAGTGTTCAAAGAGTTTCATTCATCACTAAAAACATGTTTCATTAGCGAGCCTGCACAGAAAGCTATTGTAAGTGCTTCTTGCTTTTTCATGCCCTCTCATCCATGCACCACATTTGGAAACTCTGAGAACAAGATGGAACTCTGACCTGTCATACTTGTTTTGCTAGGATCATATGGAGGCGATGATGGATAAACCTATGGAAGAGGGAGAGGAACCGCCGTCTCCTGAATCTGCTATTCGTGAAGTTGTGCGATCTAATACCTTTCTTTGTGCTGTGGCATTTCGCCAAGAAAACGGAATAGAGCTTCCCGGTCTTATCAGTTTCAAGATATGACGTGGGAACTATTCTTGGAGAAAGTCAGAAGGGATGAACTTCGTGAAACAATTGAAACACATAATCTGTAGCTGGCTGACTTGAGGAAGATCTCACTAGAAGCAAGCGAGGCTTACCGTACTACAACAGCCCAGCTCGAGGCTTTGAGGAAGGTAGCAACATGAAAGGCAGAGATGATTGCATCTTTTCGAAGGGATTTTGGACATGAAGGTCAGGTGCATCCTTCACCACTAGCATCTGAATGATAATCTTCATTTCTAGTCTGATAGGTTTGGGTGTGATTACTGAACTCATGTTCGTCTAATGTGAATGTATATATTGACTTATTTATGCATTAGGTTCAAATCATGTGAATGTGAACTGGCATATGGCTTGATATGATTTGTCACGAATTGGCACGACAATTTTATGACGAAAATGGATGGGCCCAGAACAGCCACGTGGGCCAATAATAATATGACACGTGGAGTAATGAGAGCATGAAATGCGATCAAGAGGGAACGAACACGTGGACAAATAAGAAAATGACGCATGCACCAATCGGGAGAAGACAAATGGACAGATACAATAGTGCCACGTGCATGGACTAATCGGGAGACAACACGTGGAACAATAATAAAATGACACATTGACCAATCCAGAGAAGACACGTGGACAAATATATATAATAGCGCCACACGGACCAATAATAATACAACACGTGGACCAATCAGGAGACGACATGTGGACCGATAGTAAAATAACATGTGTACCAATCTGAAAAGGACACGTGGACCAATCGGGAGGTGACACATGGACCGTTGCAACACGTGCCACGTCGGCGATCGAAATCGACATCTGGACCGCACTAATAGCGCGGCTAGATCAACAATCTGACATTTATACTTACAAATTGCCCTTTCATTAATTGACTTTGTATTTGGCCGAGAGCGATTAACACTATAAAAGTCGTAGCGTCGTTGTGTGTTGACTCCTTTTACATGATCTTTATATTATTATATTACATTTTATTTTCCGACATCAAGACTCTTTTGCTCCTTCCATTTTATTTTCCCCTTATTAGACATTACGCGGTCTTTTCTTATTTTTCTATTTTCCCACGTGAGGCTATCTTTTGCTCGTAACAAACCATTCGCACATTATTGTATTTGTATAATTGTATTCAGGTTAGATTCCATATAGCGTAATGTATAAAATTTAGAAACATTTTATTTTTTATTCCAAATTATAATATTTATTTTGTATTTTCTACTATGTGGACTCTTTTACTTAATCTAGACTGTTCAACATTCATAAAAATTGTGTGATGGCCCACACAATTTTACATTGCTAAAATCAATACTTATTTGACTAATGGATCAACACCAAAATGAGATGTGTTTAAGAAACTTACTATTTGAACAGTGAAATTTTCTTGAAAGCACCTTCAGATAGCAGCCAGATGGTCAGAACCAACAGAATAGCTAGACAATTATGTAAGGATAGATATACTGATTAATTTAGAATATGAACATATAAGGTTAACCGTTGTGTCAAGGCATGCATGCATATCTGGCTGCTCATCAGAGGCATGATGTTGATTCTCAAAAAAAAAGAAAAAACAAAAGGCATGATGTTGTGCTTTAGACAACCGTTTCCCACACTTGCATTCATGTCAGATTCCATATAGCCTAATATATAAAATTTAGAAACTTTTTATTCCACTATTCCGAATTATGTTAATTATTTCGTATTTGCTACATGGACTCTTTTACTTAATCTAGACTGTTCCAGATTCATTAAATTGTGCGATGGCCCACGCAATTTGGACAGCTAGTATCAATACTTATTTGAGTATTGGACTATTGGGTCAACACTTGTTTAAGAAATTGACTTTATTCTATAAGAAATATCACAACCGCTTACATATTTCTTCTGCAAATATTCAGCACTATTAGAACAATGAAATTTTCTTTGAAAACACCTTCAAATAGCAGCTAGAGGCTCAGAACCAACAGAATAGCTAGACAATTATGCAAGGATAGATATACTGACTAATTTAGATTATGAACATATAAACTTAACCGTTGTGTCAAGTCATCAATTAGAGTTCATCGCAAACAAAGAAGTTATCAGTAGGGTTAGATGGATGACATGTATATGCATGGCAAGGCATGCATATCTGGCTGCTCAACAGAGGCAGACATGCTGCTGTGCTTTAGACATCCGTTTCTGTGCCAACTAAATCCAAAAGAAAACCATCTAAATTCTTGTCCTGCGTAATTGCAGCCCAAAAATAATTATCAATCGTCTGCATTGTTTGTTGCGCGTGTTATTCTTGGTTGCTTACCTGTATGTGATTGATCCACACTGAAGCCTACAAGGACCGGGTATGAACCGCAGTGCGTGAACCCGGCTATGATTGTCAATATATTCATCGACAAAGGTCAGCGACTCACCCAGCCAGATGTCAAGCGTCGGCGCAACCTGTGTAATCTTATCAACAACAAAGCTATGCCCTCGTTACTGACGGCCACCATATATGACCATGTCTTTCTCATGCTCCAGATTGTTGAAATCTGACTTGTTGTCCACCTCTGCCAAGCCATCGATGTCTGGCAGGTCAAGACACCAAGCATTTCCCTACTCGCCGTTTTGGTTTCTTGCTACCGACTATTCCAGTTTGCCCCAAGCCGACTCTTGCAGAGCAACCTTCATTGGTGTCTTAGTCGCCGTCGTTTTTTCGCACTCTTCTAGTAATGTGACCTGCAGGCTGCAGCGTGCAGTGCAACCGGCCGTCGAGCTGCTCCTTGAAGAATGTATCGCATCCTTGATGGTTGATGCTCATCTCTTTTTCTTTACGAAATTTTTTTGCTCATCTTTTGTCTGCTTTGGCATTAGTCGACGAACGGGCTGAGGTGACATTATCACGCTCAGCAGCCATTGGCACCGCCTCAGACCACTTGATACAAAATGCAGCTCCGCACACGGTAGTCAATGGTCAAGCGCAGCACTACCGAGCCAGACGGGGAGTTGCCTGCAAGAATTCAGGCTATCAATACGTCACACATGCAGGGGCCGTCGTGGAAATCCGAAGCTCTTACAATGTCGTGATTCGCGAGACAGGGTCACATCCTATTGAATCAAGGCTTGGCTGCAAACGTTCCATAAGAGCGTCCTCAAAGATAGAAGCGACATTGACTCTTCACGTCATCTAAGAGTCATTTAAGAGGAACATAAGAGTTTATATCAACTCTAAAGTAATGAATGACCCCGCATATCAGTGCTTCAATAAATGTTAGAGGCTGCCTCTTGAAAAAGAGCTAGCATCCTTCTCTCTCTTCTTTTTCTCCAATAAACAATTCTAAGAGTTAGCTAAGAAGTAACCATTGAGAACGCTCTAACTGGTTTGTGTGATTATTGCTTTCGACGACTGGATGACTCGATCAGCCATGGTAATCAACATGCCAACCATACGCGAATGCTTCATCATGAGTTCATCCACGTAACCGAGACCTTTCCCAATGCAGGTCGTGATGTCCAGCAGCGCTCCACCACCACGAACACTTCTCCAAGAATCCACCACCAGAGCTGCCAACTCAATTCTGCCCCGCGACGTTACATGGATCGGCCCACATCATGCTGCTAGCGTGGCATTGCGAATGAAGATAGTTTAACGGCAACTTTGAAAAGGTCATAAATCATGACTAACCACGCTCGACTGCGCCAACGGACACTAAAAGGTCATAAATCGCGACTTATGACAAAATTTTCATCATTAGCAGTGGTCGGTGACACCTTAAAAACATCATTAATCATCATATATGTTCTAGTTCTTACTGGTGAAGGCGAAGCCTTTCACATCTTGGCGAAGGGTCCAAATTAACTCACGAGCGAAGGGTTGATGGCAAGCATGAAAGGGAAGGGAGACAAGCAAACTGCAGAGAAACGTAACAGACTTAATTTAGGACCTGTAGGTAATTGTAATTTCTACCCACCTCTACAAATAGAGGGGAGGATCTCTGTAATGACAATGGTTTATCGGGCCACGAGCCATTTGCAACATTACTCCGTCGTGAAATCAGCGCACGCTCTGCACCCTCCGTCCAGCACTGCGGACGACTAGGGGGCTTCGACGCGCAATATCGACGAAGACCTGAGGGGTACACTCGTCGTCGACCCTTCGTTCAGCATCGTGGACGACCTAAGGGCTTCAGAAACAACGTATCCAAGCTACCAAGCGTGTTGAGGGCTTCGCACCCCAACAAAAAAAACCATGATTCAAAATTGTTATTACTACATAAATTTTTAGCTTTGTAATGGCAACTTGTGATATCACACCTGCTTTCTATTTGCATCGTTTGTATCTCCTTGGATTGGATTATGTCATTGTTCCAACTTTTACGACCAGTGCAATTTGATGCAATGACTTACATGCCACTATCAATGATATAGGTGGTCGACATGTGCCATTACAGAGACGCCATTAGCATATACGGGATTACCTTTTTCATCCATTTGTTGTGTTAAATGTTAGTTTTGATTTTACAATTTGTTTAGTAATGTCATCATATAACATTATTATTTGATAATTATGATATCTTAAACTCATAAATACATTAAAGTATTATTTTTTCCTTTTTTGCATGCGTGAAAACATAATATATCACAATAGTTATATAACATCCTCACTTGCTTACTGATTTCTGCAAGTGAGGTAATATGTATCTCCATGAGTCACATATTCCAATGGTAATATTTATATTAGATATGTTAATACTTGAAGGGAACAAATGTGAAAGACATGTAAAAAAGCTATGTATACCATACAAGTTTATTACTCCCTCCGTTTTTAATTATATGATGCCGTTGACTTTTTTTTTGTTGAACTTTGACCAACAATATATATGAAAATAATTAGTTGCTTAACGTGATATGTGTATTGTTGGATCTATCATCAAAAACACTTTAAGATTAACTTATGCATTTAGTTATTTGCACAAATATGCATGAATAAGACGAATGGTCAAAGTAACAAAAAAAGTCAGCGGTGTCATATATTTAAAAACGGAGGGAGTATTACAATTACTAAAGTGTTGCAAAAAAATATGAATCACATCATATTCGATTGTGATTGTTCAAACAATATAATGAGATAATATTGTATTTATTTTGGTTTTTCTTTTAACCATACTGTCATGCTACAAACTATTCCGGGTTAAAAAAATATTTGCTCTAGTTCCCTGAAAAAATCTTCATGACCCCTACGGCGTATCTCCTCTGATCGGGTAGGATGCGAACCATGTAAACGGTTCCGCGTACCTGGGTATAATGGATTCGTCAATATTGTTGTTGTTAGGTTACGATGGAACTTTCTTGTGCTGCCCGGTGCAATGACTACCGCGGGAACGAGTTGCTGAACATAAAAAATTGACACCAACGAGCTAATTAAGAACAGAATGTTGAGTGAAAATTAAATGGTCTGTCGTGCTCGAGCGTAGAGTATTCCACTGGGAGCCGGGTGCTGAACCTGTAGCCCGCGGCTTGATTCGTCCTAGTTGCACTTGCGGTCTCTGATGTGGCACCCCTTTTTGCTAAGAACGTGCCCCGTGGCCCGCACTCTTTGCCGAGGAGACGGAGGAGCGTTGTGTGTAGTCACCATTTGATGACGAGGACGTATAGTGGGAAGCACAACTGTAAACGCCGCTGGCAGCCGTCGTCCCGTACGTCGGCACCGGAAAATCAGGCGGGAGCTCTGGCAGCGGCGCTTCAAACTGGAGCACGTTCATGGCGTGCCGGATGGACGGCCGGGAGCTGTAGTCCGGGTGCACGCACCAGAGGCCCACGAGCAGCACGCACTCCATCTCCCGTGCGTCGAACTCGCCGGCCAGCCGCGCGTCCGCCGCATTGAGGAGCGCGCCTCTCCCGTGCAGCTCCCAGACCCACGGCACGATCCGGCCGTCGCTGTCTTCCCCATCCTGCACGACCACGGGCTTCCGGCCGCAGGCGATCTCGAGGAGGACGACGCCGAAGCTGTAGACGTCGGCCTCGGCGCTAGTCCTGAAGGTCACCGCGCACTCCGGGTCCATGTAGCCCCTCGTGCCGGCGAGCATCGTCGTGCGTGAGGCGCGGCTGTGGTCGACGAGGCGCGCGAGGCCGAAATCACCCAGCTTGGCGTCGAACGACATGTCGAGCATCACGTTGCTCGGCTTGATGTCCCGGTGTAACACGCACTGCTTGCACTCCTGGTGTAGGTACACGAGAGCAGACCCAATGCCAAGAATGATCTTGTATCTGAGACACACCAAAAGGTAACATAATGCTAATTAGCAAGTTGGCCCGCACAAATGCTAGACCAGTAACCGATATCTTAAGAAAGTTATAGCACCCATATTATAACGTAATAAAGTATTAAAAGAATCTACGTCCGATTTCATGGTTTCGTAACTTTGTTGTTTATTGATTTCATGGTCACAACCCGCTGCGGAGGCTACGCTAATGCATTAGCTCGGCCAGCGCTCTGCAACGGCGACGATACTGTCCTAAAGACTTTGGTCTAGCACGTCCACGCCATCATATATATCTTGGCGTCCCTGACATTCTTCTTAATTTGGCTTCTTCATCAGTACCATGATGTATTTCACTTGTGACGTACCTGTGGTCAGTGGCGGATTTAGGATTTCAACTATGGGGGTACAAATTTAACCATAACGTCCACGAAAAGTCAAATATGTGTAGGAACAAAAATTAGACAACATGTTTTCATTTGTTTTGCTCTCTCCTAAGCATTTAGGCTTAAAAGATGTATTTTTGATAAACGATTTTTATGTATATAATATAATAAATTATATATATACACCCCCCCCCCCCCCCCTAAATCCGCCCATGCGTGTGGTATGGAAGGGGTGGTTTCTCTTTTCTCCACCTACTTCCTCCGTCCACAAATATAAGGATTTATTGACTTTCAGACAAAGCGTTTGACCATTTATCTTATTATTTAGAAAATTTATGAAAATTTAAAAACAGATAAGTCATATTTAAAGTATATCTAGTGATAAATAAGGCATAAAAAATAAAAAATATTTTTATAAATATTTTGAATAAGATAAATGGTCAAACGTGAAGTCTGAAAATCAACAAGTCCTTATATTTCTGGACAGGGGCAGTATTTTATAGGGTTAATTTGCTGTATTCCATTATAAATGACCTAAATGTCCAATCCACCATTGCAAAATGTCTAATCTGGTGTACGCTGCTGACGTTGCAAAATGTTAATCTTGTATGCCACTATTGGCTGGTCAATGGGTGATGGTGAAGGGATAAAATACCATATTTTGCCCCTGTCTTCGGCCTCCGGTCTTCAATCCACGCTAGGCCACGTTGCATCGCTACAGCTACAGCTGCGGCAAGGACTCTTCCTTCACTACCACCGGCCAA
Source organism: Eragrostis curvula (assembly GCA_007726485.1). NCBI lineage: Eukaryota > Viridiplantae > Streptophyta > Magnoliopsida > Poales > Poaceae > Eragrostis > Eragrostis curvula. The sequence goes on from CM017443.1 coordinate 27,217,780, forward strand.
CCCTTTGCACCTCTGTTTCAACCTCGCGCTGCCGCCACCAGCAAGCTCCAGCTTCGATTACGACTGGGCGGGATGCACGCCAGCAGAGGAATGGGAGCGACGAGAGAGATTGGGATGCGAGCTACACTGCTCGTGCTTGATGGCTAGCCGGAGGGGCAGGGCGAAGGAGCGGCTCGATCTCGACACCTCTAGCTCCTAGTACTGCTGTCCTCGTTGCAATGATCCAGCTGATGTTTGGATTGGTCACCGCGCGCGGCTCCAGGAGGCAAGAGCTCGCCCATGGGAACCCACCCATATGGGTCAAGATTTCTAATCTTTCCCAACAGTTTTATTGTAATGGCTAACGGTTTATAATTATTTTGTTACATATCTTTTAAAACCGTTGGGAATGTGAGTTTGTTGGTAAATTACGAAAACTGTCCAGAAAAATACAATTTGTACTAGGAAAACTGTCGGCCACTTCAAAGAAAACTGTCAGGAAAGATTAGAAATCTTGTAGACAGCGGTGCATGGCTGCCTGAGCTCTCAGCAGCGACACATGGTTGTTGGCGACCCGATGGCAATGACCATATCAGCACTTTACGATGGCACAAACCAGATTAGGAGACTCTATAGTGGCATGTGCCTAATTGACCAAATTTTGTAATCCAGTCATAAGTTATTTCAACGTATTTATGGGACATTTAAAAAACTCCAAATTTGTAGGAGAATAAAAACATTTATTTTATCAATTATTTTAGTCCAAAATTAGGTATGTACTAATTGTATGTGGCATGGCCTTCTTTTTAGGTGGGTTTCTTCCAAATCTGTAAGGAAATCAAACATATATTATTGTTATTTTAATTCCGATTTAAGAGTTTTTTAGGTGGGTTGTATTTGATAGTAATTCTCTCGTTTATTCTTTTTTTTTGGAAGAAGTCCATTTTACAACCTCCGATTATATAACCCACCTAATCCAAACGCCAACTCCATTGATGAGAGACAAAAAATCTTGAAAAGAGCCGCAAATCTTCATCATTTAAGATCACCATCCCAGGAGGATATGCCATGGACAAGAACTCCGATCTGAACTTACACGACCATCTCACCATCCACTACCATAATCCTCGTCTCCGACAAGGGAAAAGCAAAAGAGGGGTAGACTGTCAACCTTCCACATGCAAATACGATATGAACTTGCCGCAGTCGTCGAACCCTTCACCGAACCTACCATCCAGATGGATGTCACCTAAAAACAAATTCTCACTAGCTCACAACCATATAGTCAAGAAGAAGCACGACAAGGAGGGGCTGGAATACCTTATTCTCTATTTACGATGGCGCCTTCAACTCACCGCCACCGCCGAGACACATCGTCATCCATTATTCCATGCTGATGAACTCAGTGACGTCACACAACAGCCACCACTTTCTTCGACCGGACAACTAGAGAAGCCCTACCCAAACCGTCACAGCTGCCGCCAGAAACGACTGTGCGGGAAGACCTAACTGCCCAAACCGTATATCTAGGAACAAATAGGGGATACACCAGATGTCGGGGCTCCCTTCTTCTACCACCAACGGTGATGCCTCTAAGAGAAACTCCAATGGCCTATGTAAAACATATTTTTTTCTCTAAATATGGCTAGTACTATTGAAAATGACTCTTCAACAGTAAATCAATCTGTAAAATCGCTAATTCTTCATTCCACTTTTCTAGCTAGCTATATTTAGCTAGGGACTTTCACTCTCTATTCCTTCTTTCAGTGGGCCTAAGTGATTTAGAGAGTCTGTTGGTTTACTCCAACTTTTTTGGTGTGTTTTATTTTAAAGGCTAGCTAAAAACAAAGAATTTGAAATATATTTTACCTAACCTCTTTGGAGTTGCTCTAACTCTCGATTAATCTTGACCATTTGTACTCCATCAAAATCAACAGTTTAGATATGTTATTTTAATCTTGACCATTTGTGCCCCACGGTGTGCCACCACCACATGGGATCCAGACTTAAGCATCTTAGTATTTTGTAATAGGAAAAAGTCCATATTACTGCACTCAAGTATAACCAAAGTCCACATAACCCCTTAAACTATCTTTTGGTTCATTTTATCCCCCTAAACTATGACACTTGGTTCAATTCACCCCTTAATACAATTTGTCGTTATTAATTATCCATGCACAAATTGAATTTTAATTTAAAATTTTGCATGGATGTAGTGACTACACAATGTATGTCAGAAAAATATATCATGAATTTTTCGTCATCATTTTCAATATAGTATTGTATCCCAAAATTTAATTAATAATTAAATATCTCAGACCATCAAAATAATGGTAAAAAATTATTTTATATTTTTATAACATGATTTACGATGTGTACTATCATCTTGCAAAATTTCAACCTAATGTCACACTTGTGCATGGAGAAACAAAAAAGACAAATTTTATTAGGGGTAAATTAAACCAAGTGACATAGTTTAGGGGGTGAAATGAACGAAAAAATAGTTTAGCTAGTTATGTAAACTTTGACTATACTTAAGGGAGTAACTTGGACTTTGTAATATAAAGTGAAACACCTTACACACACTTCTTTAAAAATCAACCTGCAGTCCTTTCACCTCTGTGTTTATAAAATACCTCCTATTCTTTCTCGGTATCAATTAAGACTCCGTATATGTCCTATATTTTTTGTGGATGAACCCCTGTTTTTCTTTTCATCTCCAATTTCTGCCCTTGAGACTACAATGACCACCACGAATTTTTCCTTTTTAATTTATATTAAGAACTCCTCTTCTATAAGAACTATTGTCATTTACAGTGATTTACGATATGCCTCTATGTGATGTATTACATTTTCCATGTCATTTTATCGTAATTTACCATGATTTTTCATGCAACACGTATATATCCTCAACACTGATATCGTAAATTTTCCTTTCATTTGCCGTAAATACGTGATAAAATTATCGTAAAACTGAAGTGGCTCATAATAAGTTATTGCGTGAGAATTTTTGCAACATGAATATTTTATGAAAATACAGTGTTTTTAAAACTATAACTGATTCAATTATTCCACCACTAACTTAATGATAAGGATCATAAATTGTTCACCGTTTATTTAGCATTGAAATTCAAACCAAACTAAAAAAATGTAGCAATGAGTTTCATATTTTTTTTAAATGTTCAAATGTTTTAAGTTGAATTTTGTATGATTTAATTTTTGGAAAGAGAAAACTTTATGGAGTAATGGCAATTGTCAAAATATCATTTATTTCTCTATTATATAGTAACTAGTTGTGGGTGCCACACTTTCATGTAATGAGATAAGTTATTTGTTGGGTTAACTTTGAATGGATAGTTCATAATTATCAGGGCTACCTTAAAAATGTCCTTGAAAATTCAAATCATTTCATAGAGTTTTTCTGGAACCTCATTGCAACGCATGGACATTTTGGCGACCCTGACATTCTTCATTGGATTCTTGAAAAAGTGTCTTGATTTATTTGACTTGTGACAACACGCATAGTATGGGACTGGCAGTTTTTCTTTTCTCTACCTATGTTATAATCAGGTCTTATATATTTATTATGAATCTCAACCTATAGAACTTGAACCCAATATTATTGTAACGTTTTTTTTATAATGGTAATTCTGAGTACTTATAAAACACTTTGTTTGAAATTTGTAGGAGAATCAAAATATTGGCTTTATATCAATTTATTCAGTCTGACTTTAGGTACTTATCTGGTATAGCCTATTTTTTAGGTGGATTTCTTCCAAATCCGTAAGGAAATGTAACTACTATTTATCTTCTTTTCTGGAAGTGCATATTTGATATGAATCGTTTAATCTTGACCTTCTATACTCAATCAAAATCAATGTTGTAGATTTTTTATCCCACTAACATGGAAATTTCGCGGCATTAAAGAGCAAACGTAGAGGATCATTTTAACTTTTGAATAATAACAATAATTTATGATTCAAAGAAACCGGTCTATCGGTTGATTATATTGGTACCTGATTGTCCATGCTAGGATGTTTCCTGAATTGTAGAGGTGGGTGTCGAGGCTGCCGTTAGGCATGAGCTCGTACACAAGCAAGAGCTCGTCGGCCTCATGGCACCACCCGACAAGCTGTACAAGGTGGCGGTGCCTGAGATGGCCTATGATTGTCACCTCAGCCATGTACTCCCTCCTACCTTGTCTCGATGTCTTTGAAATCCTCTTGATGGCGACATGGAGCCCCTGATCCTGCAGAAACCCACGGTACACCGAGCCGAAACCACCCTCGCCGAGCTTCTCGTCGTCACTGAATCCATGCGTTGCCCGTGACAGCTCGGTGTAGCTTAATTTCCGAGGCCATGTCCCCTTCTCGAACTCGTTGTCCATGTCTGCATCGTGAGGAGTCTCTGCAACTTCTTGCATTTGTATAGTACGATGTCTTTGCAGGTACTGGTAGTGGCAAAGCCAAGCCACCAAGGCGAACAGTATGGCGACGGCAGTGCACGCTAATCCGGCAACTAGTCCTCTGTTTTTTTCTGCATTTAATTAGTACACACTGAATTAGTGTAGTCCAATTATGCTTTGTTAAGGATGCGATGATTCTTCTTTGTCGTCTCAGATACATCGTTCTCAATTACCCCCTCTTCTTTATAGACCATTAGGATTTGAAAAAGTTTTTGAATGTGTACGTTAACCACTAAATTCTCTTATAATATGATATCAACTGCCAAAAAATAGTATTATGTTATAAAACTATATATGGAGTATAAATAAAGTATTTTTTTTCAAAAGCTCGATTTTTCAAATTCTAATACACACTGCAAAAGAAAAAACTGGGAGTACATGTTATTGAACCTAATTGTTTCTCCACAGTATATCCGCTTAGTTGATCCAGACACTACCAACACAAATATATATACTTTTTATTTATGTAGGCCGCAACGAGTTACTACAAAATAACAAAAAGGCTTGTAAGCTAGTAGTTACAAGAGCCTCATTAGCATATCAGATTTCAGATTCGATTCTTTATAGGAGCGAATTTTTTAGTATTTTACGGCATTGTGCTTTCAGCGGTAGGCAACGTAGTCATCGACAGCGAGGCATCAGTGATTACTTCGTCAATCTATGTGCGTTCATAATGGTGAGTATGTGCACGTTGTGAGTGTCTGAGTGTAATCCGAAAAAAGAAGTTACTACAAAACAGAGAAAGAAAGGTGAATAAAACTACAGTACACGGGGGGAGGGCGCACTTGCCGGTTTGGTGGGCGATTGCGACGCTGCTGAGAGTTGACTCGAACGACCAAGAAAGGACCTGATGGCGCTCGACTAAGTCCCCAGTGGCCGCGGAGAACCCGACCGCCGCGTTCTGTGGCAGCCCCGCCGCCCTTAGGTCGACGGCCGCGCTGACGTTGAAGAGCGGCAAACCCGGCAGTTCGTTGAACTGGAGCGCTGCCGAGAGCTTGCTGACGTCGGCGTCGTACCTGAGCCACGCCGACACGGTCCCTCCGCCTGTGAAGCACCCGTCCGGCAGCGCCACGTACGCCGCCGATTTCACGTCGTTGACGTCCACGCCGGCGTGGTTCCAGGTGTCGCTCGGGTCCCAGCCATTCCTGAACGAGTCGAACTCCACGGCGACGGTCGGCGGGAAGTCGGTGTTGGCCGGGTTGTTGCGGTTGTTGAAGAGCCCAAGGAAGCCCCCGCGCGCGTCCTGCGGCAGGCTCGGCGGGTACGGCCCGATGAAGAACCCCATGCCGTCGCCCTGACGCTCCTGGGCACAGTACAAGTAGGACGATCGCACGAATTAATGTTCATTGAACTGAGCAAACTGATTGCACGGCCGTACGTACAATTAACGCAGGAATTAATTAATTACCTGAATCGTGCTGTTTGTGGGCTTGATGTTGAAGGTGAAATTGGAGGTGAAGCTGGCGACCCTGCCAGTGCCATCGTCCCAAAGCTGCACCTGCTGCCCATGGGCCACCCGCCCGGTGCTCCAGTTTGAGGCATAGGTAAGGTCGATCCGGTCGCCGGCGGCGGTTGAGTCGGCCATGTACTTCAGATTGGCGCTGGCCAGGACACCCGGGGTGGAGAAGTTGTAGTTGAAGCTAAGCGAGGTGGCGTGAGGAGCGTAGCTGGATAGGACCAGGCAGGAGAAGACCAAGAGGAGACACTTATTCACCGCTACTGCCATGGCTGGCCGGCTAAAGACTCCTCTTGCTCAGGCGTCCTGCATTTGCATCTAGTTATATATGTCCACAAATGTTAGCATTTGTTGACTTTAGCCATCATGTTTGACCACTCGTCTTATTCAAAAAATTTATAAACATATAAAAATAAACAAATTATACTTAAAATATAGCTAATGATAAAACAAGTTATAATAAAATAAATAATACTATTATAAATATTTTAAATAAGACGAAAGGTCAAACACAATGTCTGAAAGTCAACAAATGTTAACATTTGTGGACAATAAGAGTATATATATAGATGTACAACATAGGTCGTCGCGTTGTTTCCATGGGCGCCGCCGGTCCACGACATCAACTATTCCTAGTCGATGATGACTGCAAAAAGATGGATCGGCTCTGCGGTTCGTTTGGCATGTGGGGTTCGGAATTCTAATCCCCTGTATGATTATGTATTTGGGAATTGCATGGAATAGCGTGGATTGCATCGCCCTGGATGTACGTCAATCCGGTCACCGACGGCTCAGATAGTCTACCTCTGTTTCTCGTATATCCATTTCCTCCAAAAAAAAAAAAGAAAAACAGCAGCTACAAGACTTATATAAACACAACTGTGATAAAAATTGGAAAAGTAAAACATAAACATGCCGTATTCTTTCTCAGACAGCAAAGATGCCGCTACTCAAGCAAGATAAACGAAAACTAGCCACCTGTAAAAGTGGTACCAAAATTATAACTTAGATTTGGTGCAAGCAAGAAACAGACCAAAATAAATTACTACTAATAAATTACTACTAGCGTGAGCATAGTAGTAATTAAAATGAGCTTTTTTCACAATCTTCGAATTGTTAGCATGTGGTACCAAAATTATAACTTAGATTTGGTGCAAGCAAGAAACAGACCAAAATAAATGGAACGGAATGTGGCACCTGTATGTATATGTTTGGCTGGAGCGCACTACACAGTCCGCACGGCTCTCTTCTTTTTGCAGGTTTTTGGTGAGTGAACTTTGAGTTGGATGCTCTGCTGGCTGGCGCTCCTAGGGGTTTTTAAACAGTTTTACAGCATCCTCACAGCCACATGCTTCCGTTGCGCACACTTGCACCTGCCATTGTCATTCCTCGCATTAGCTTGACCGCCGTTGGAGCGGAGACCTCGAGTCCGTCAACTCACTGTTTTCATCTCCCGGCTCGCGCGATGGTGCCGTCGCTATTTGAGTTGGACAAGAAGATAAGTTTGTTGTGGCATCGCCCTGTTCTGTAGTCGCTATTTAAGTTGGACAAGAAGATAAGTTTGTTGTGGCATCGCCCAGTTCTGTAGTCGCTATTTGAGTTGGACAAGAAGATAAGTTTGTTGTGGCATCGCCCTGTTCTGTAGGTTTTCTGCCAGACCGACGTAAGTTCTGCGTTGATGTGCGTCTTTTGACGGGAGAGACGAACGCGCGGCTGGAGAGGCCCATTGGACGAGTCCGCTCGCTGCAGGTTAATGGATGCCTTCCTTGCCATAATACTAGCTGTTGCCCCGTGTGTTGCTGCGGGAATAAATGGACTCCGACTACAGAGTTTGAAGCAAATTCAAAAATTGACCATCATTCGTTGTGAGAACATTACATGAACTCAGGGAACGAAACATGGTAATACAAACAGAAGGTATTTGGAAGTACATTAATAACTATAACTAAGATATTTGCTGATGTAGGGATCCAAGATGGAGAGTCTTCAGCACAATTACGAAGTAGATCAGCCCCAGTAATATAAAATCCTGTACGGAAATGGAACACATTTGCTGCAATGAAATTTGGTTATTAGTGTCCATAAATCATAACACATGCATCACAAAATGGGTTGTCTTGGGTATGTACTATTATCATAGCCGTAATGGTCACAGACGCCCATAGAACGAAGTTCAAATCCTCTGCTGTGGAGGGAGGTCAGTCAGGACAGTGTGATATTTTCTACTCAAAATAAGGCTAGAATCAAGAGATGTCTCAAACAAACACGTACAAAGCCCTATGTCTTGTCTGCACATTATGCTGCAGTGTAAAAATGAAACTTAGTTTTAATTTTCGTTTCCCTCTATGATGAATACTTTTTATTTGCATTTTCCTCTTTCATGAGCAATTATCTACCTTATAGTATTGGATTTTTTACGAAAAATAATAACAGTGAAAAATAGCAAAAAGAAAGATATTCATTATCATCACAACATGGGAATAGCTCCATATTTTAGCTTTTGGTAAGTGGTAATTCCTGCCATACATGATATGATACATAAAGCAAGCTGAACGTTTACTTCTGTGATGACAAGAAACATAAGTCACTTGAGCACGCTGCCGAATTCAATTGGCAGTAACATTTTATTAATTTTATGTGTTGGTCAAGACGAACAGCTGAGGAAAAAGAAACAAACCGAGATGACATGACATAATGAGAACTGAAAGATAAGGAGACAATAAGTTTGGGCAAAAAGAGAAGGCAATGAAGAGCTTACCTATTGTGTTGTCACTACTTCATCCACGCGCCTCCATGATAATCAGATTTAGGTAGAAACAAAAAGGAAGACAAAAACACTTTATGACTTGACATTTGTAACATTGGTAAGATTAGTAAAATATTTCTCATACCTTCTATCCTGCTACAGGTTGCTCAAACAGCTCTTGCTCAACCTGCAATATCAGACAGAACATCAGTTAGGAATGTATCCATTTGTCAACTAACCTGAACCATTATCTGGGCCCAAGGAAATGGATATTTGTTGGCCCCTAAAATGAAAATATCAAAAAAAAATATTATTCTATGTATATATGTGACAAGATGATAACCATTGCGTCATTTTATTTTAGTGGATTCCTATGTTGGACGAAGATATATAATATCTGAAATTCTGTAGTTTCACTTTAGAGAGACTAAGGTCCAGCCATGCTAAATAGCCAGTTTTGTTCGACGCAATAAAGCCACGCAAGGATGAAAATGCACAAAGCAATTAGCAGTCTGTACTTGTGTTCAATTCAATGCATCCCTGGCTACTTCCACGGAGACAGAATTGTAAAGAATAACAGCAAACTAAAAAGTAAGAAAAAACTAAATGAAAACAATAAAGCATAGCTTAGGTAACTAAAGATGAAACAATCTTTAGTTAGTCCATGATAGAAAAGCTAACTGACCTGCAAATAAAAATGTGTATATAAGCTCAGTTAGCCCAATCCTGCGATCCAATACAACCCTAAACAAATCAAAGGAAAAAGGTTATAAGTGCGTGAATGCATATTGTATTCTCCAACGATGCTGTACAAAAGAGATTGAAACAGAAATTGCCAAAATGGACTGGCCTGCATGAATAAAAGAGAAGGTACAGTATGAAATGCCTAATAATAATGGAAAATAAACACCAGTGGCCAGGCAGACAAAGAAATAAATTCATGTTAAGTTGTTATAGTGTTAGTAGCAATTATAACAACAGAACTGGGTCACAAAATCACCACTAATGGCTGTTCCTTGCAACTACTTTGTGTATCTTCTGCATTCAGGGAAATATGACACGACTTAAAAATGAAGGCAAAATGTGTACACTGAGATCTAAAGTGGAAACAGAGGAGATATTTAGGGATCACCTAAGTAATGATTAAAAGCTTAGGATAATTGCAGTACCAATTGAAATTTGTAGGAGCGTTACTTTGATACATTTGACCTTCGTGTCAAACAAATAAACTGAACCTACCATTAAAGTTTAAAAATGACTTATGAAGCAGAGACTTGCATATACTGTATTTCACACGTCCTCATCAAAATGAGAAAAGGAGAAATAGACAGTGGAAATGACTTGTAGAAAAAACTATGAAAGCGGTACTTTATCCAGAGTTGAAACATAACTCAGTGTGCCACACAATGTTGAGAAAGCAATAGAATTAAATTCATTACCTCCAGAATCGAATTCCTGTTCATAGGTCATCCATTAATAGAAAACAGCAGGTTAACAGATCTCCTCAGTTATCCCCCATACCCATGGCTGCGCTACAATGCCCTGGTGGTTCATCTGTCTTCAGCAGCAGCAATAGCCCCTGGTTCTGGCTTAAGTAATCTGTGAAGCAGAGAAAACATTTCTGGATAAATTTCACGGAGCAATAGTTATGAAGCAGATGGGCCATCAGCAAAGTAAGGGGCGCCATGTTCAATGACCCATGTTCAACAGACTCGAGCTGAAACTTTGACATGGAATTTTCCACCACAGAATTCAACCCGGAGTGTTTTTCTTTGCTCGATTGGTTTCAATGGAAGCGTCTTTGTATGGATAACATATATATCCCTCGTTTAAGGGAACAGGAACAAAAAAAAAAACTTAATTCCACGTGTGAAGAGCGAGTCCTGAAAAACAGCTTCCATTTTTGATTTCGCACATTGCAGAACAATCGATATAGATATATCTTGGTTATAAACAAATGTGAGATTCGTAATATGTCACAAATTCAAATCTATTACTCTTTGGAACACAGGTTAATGAATCAGATTGAGATCTAAACGCTGATGGAGGAAAAATGAAACTGGTACCTGCAGCTGCAGGTGCCTGAAGGCCCCATCTAGTTTTGCAGGTGGCGTCGGTCTTCCACATCATGATCTTGTTGCCTTCCATTAGGTCGGAGATAGGATTTGGTTTGGGGCTGTCGTCGACCTTGGGAAGGAACGCAGGGCGAGGTGAAACGGGCCGACGGCAGCAAGCGTAGAGCAAACGCTGCGTTTGAGGGCAGCGTACGCTTTCTATCCAACACAGGTGCGTTGAGAAGGGCGGGGTGGGACAGGGCGGTCGGGAGCGCAACGCCGGCAGGAGCGACAGGGTCGACGGCGGGAGAAAGCAGAGGCTCGGGACGGCCGGGAGCGCAACGCCGGCGTGGTGACGGGTCAATAGGGATTGGGGATGGACGCCCCTTGGGAACCGCTGGTGTGGGGCGAGATCACCGGTGCTGCGGGGTCGCTGGTCGGAGATCGCTGGCAGGCAGCGTCGGTGAGGAAAGTACAGTAGAGGAGCGAGGGGAGGAAGATTCGGGAAGGGAGGCTTCGCGAATGCGTGGGTGCGGCTCCGCGCGAATAGAGGGGGGACGGACGGATCACAACAACTGCTACTGGGTAACAGAAATGCACAGTAGCGAGGTGGGGATCGTCCGCGAAAACTTAGAAACTCTTATGATATTCTAAAACATGCCGATCTTTTGCACTCAACAAATATCTTATTCGCCTCGCAGTTTTACAGCAGTTGTTTTGCAGCAGCTACAGTGTTCGCAGTTATTTTTTCAGCAGTAGCTACAGTGTTCGCAGCATCAGTTACAGTGTTTGCAGTTATTTTTCTGCAACTGCACCCTACTGAACAGGGTGAAAGAAGGTCGCTGCTAAAGCATGTGCCGATAGATGACCAAACCTTTAGGACCAATCTACAACAACAACAAAAAAAAATACTAGCCAATGAATAGTACTAGCGCTGGCCACAAAAATAGGGAAAATTGGTTCTATAGCACTGAAAGTTTCTCGGTTACGGAAAATACCACCGAAAATTTCGACCTTCGGAAAATACCACTAAATGTTACATGCCTACTCGGAAATTAACATCCTCTTACCTTCTGAACAAAATGCCCATTGTCTGTTTTATCTGGTTGAGCTGCTTGCTGCTGCTGAACTGATATGCATCCAGAAACAACAGCAGCTCGTTCTGCATCAGACCGTCACTCGTGAGGCAGGGGCACCTCGTTGGTGAATCATGGTGGAGCAGGGGCGTCACGTCGTGCTGGGCGACTCCTGGGCAGCGTCGTGTTGGAGCAGAGGCGGTGGCTTGTGCTGAAGCAGGGCCACGCCTTGTGCTCGAGCAATAAACCATGCCAATTGTGCACAATCAATCGCAAAAGCTACCTGAAAATTTGTGTCGCGTCAGGGTTCCCACGATTCTTGTCTGGATGCACCACTTTGCCAGAAACGAAGAGGCACCCAACAATTCATGAAGTGCAACTCTGCATCACTGCATCACAGACGAAATCACCAAAGCAAGGGCCGCAACTAAATCCGTCACCTTGAGACCCCATGCGAGAGAGATGCTTCGATTCGGTCCCCACCAACCCACGCCTGCTGCACTCCGAAGCGCCGCCCGCCACGCGCTCTTTCTCCAGCGCGAGGGAGCACGGGCGTCGGACGCAGGCTCATCGGCCGCCGGACGCCGCCACTCTCGTGTTCGCTCGTGTGAGAGGCTGGACCGCTGATTGGCTGGCTGCATGGTCTGGCACCTCGAGCAGATGAGTCGGCGGCAGTCATGCACGGCTCTGTTTCCCTTCAAGAGAGAAGGAGAGAAGGCCCATGCTTGGTCGAGGGTACTTCTGTCATTGTCCCTACGCTTTATAAGCAAAATGCTATTTTCCGAGTAGGCATGCAACTTTCGGTGGTACTTTCCGAAGATTGAAACTTTCAATGGTATTTTCCGTAAACGAGGAACTTTCAGTGCTAAAGAACTAATTTTCCCTTAAAAATATAAGAACTCTGAAGCCATCATTCGAACCAGTTAAGATCTCACTGCATGGATAACCTCTGTATATAAAATTGTTGCATGCAACTGACTATGAAGCACTACAATCAGAAAATCTGTAGGTGACTGAAAGAGCAAATTTTTTTTTTACGATTGCACAGTACAACTCAAACACTCATACATACACTTACCCTTATGAACGCATATGCGTAAACTCTACTCCTATAAGCATATTTGAAGACTGACTGACAAATCTTCGAGATTGACGAAGTCATCACTGGCGCCTCGCTGTCGACAGGCACGTCGCCTACCGCTGAAAGCACAACGCCGTTAAATCCTAAAAAATCAGCTCCCACAACCTAGAACCTCAGGTGCTACTGAGGTTCTTGTAACAACTATGCTATAAGCCCTTTGGCGAGCAAACAATTTATAAGACGTGTCCACAAATGAATTGATCACATATTGTGAATATATAGTAGTTATACTAAAATACTTGGTAGTAGTAAAGCACGAAAAAATTCGAAGTGTTGTGCTATGCTGCAAAAACAAAGAGATGAACACATGTCAGAGTAAGGATAGTTAAAAAATTCAGAATATACTAATTACACAGAAACATTCTAGAGTAACAACAATGAATGGATTATTATGGAAAAATGATATCTAAAAGCAAAGTCACCATACCCATGGTTTCTGGGCGCCATCTACAAACTTGAGTTTACCATTCGCCGCAATCACAACGGCTAAAAATATATGCCACCATATATTTCACCTCATCACAGATATTCACGTGAACTAATCTAAGCTAGGATTTTTTCATCCGATGACATATGTTTTTGTTCAAGTTCTTACATATAATAAATTTCAGATTAAGTATGGATATTTATTAAAACATGCCATATTCCTTTATCAAAGCACAGTAAATAAGTCAGAAAGCATGATATCAGAATATTTTGACTTACTAATTTTTTTCTTATAGCCACATTAAGCGTGCTGTTGGTTCTGCAGAGATAAATATCTATCAATGCTATGGATCCATGAAGACATCAAAGGAATCAAACCTCTCTTCACTCGAAAGCTCCTCAATGGTGTTTACAGTAGCAATACATGTACTTGATGGAGAAATCATCAACTGGTGCTCTAACTCTTGATATTTCTTCTTCCAAAGCATCAGCACTAGCTGCAGCCATTTGTTGTTCAGCTGCCTCAGCTTCAATCTCCAAATACCTCTCCATCATTTCTGCCACCCTATCATCATTCTTGCCTGTGCCTCAAGGATCTGGCGATATTAAGAAGGGTCTTGCCTGTGCCTCTCCATCATGTCTCCACATACCTCCCCATCGTGTCTTGCCTGTGCCTCACGGATCTGGCGATATTAAGAAGGGTATTCATCACAAAACCTAGTATTACGACAAGGATGGAGAAGATGACGAGGAGAATAAGGAGAGTACCAGCGTCGGGGAGCAAATTGCTGGAGAGGAGCACGGCGCAGCACCTGGAGGGGCAGCTGCCAGGGAGCGAGTCGTTCCCGAACTGTGGTTGAGATTTTTTTTCTGGCCGCGTGTATCGGTGGGTACCGAGATGGACCTTCACTATCAGAAATCGGCTTTTCCCCGAGCGCCTAATCTTTCCCTGAGTGTAATTCATCGGGCACTCGAGGAAAGGCACCTTTCCCGAGTGTCGTGATAAAACTCTCGGGGAAATAAGGACACTCGGGGAAAATAACTTTTCCCGAGTGTATTTATCCGTGACACTCGGGAAATGTGTCGCCCGTGCTCGCGTCGAAGAGCGGCCGTTTGTGTTGACGGCGGCAGGAGCTTCCCCGAGTGTCTTGCATCTAGGCACTCGGGAAACGTGGTGTCCTTATATATATATCCGTTGCGCGCGCAGGCGTCCTCCTCCACACACTCGCTCTCACTTTCCATTATGCCTCCCGCGCCGCGCCCGCCGCCCTCCCCCGCCGCGCCCGCCACTACAACAAACTTGGTGATCCATGACGAAACCCGGATGACATTTAAAAAGAACGTCACAAATAAAGCTCTTTTGTGACGAATTCCATCTAACCGTCATAAAATCTGTGACATTCCTGAGATTTCGTCATGGCCCTGTCACAGCCACGAGAAACGAACGGGCCGCCCATTTTGGCCCAAAGCCTAGTTTATCCGGAACCCTAACACTCAGCTTTATCTCCTCCCTTTCTCCCTAGCCGCCGCCAGCCCTCTCCTCAGTCCTCACTCGCCGCACAGCCAGCGGAGGGAACCAGCGCGGCTCCTCTCATGGCGGCGCTCGACGTAGGAGCGCTCGGCGCAAGGGCGTCCGGCAGATCGATCTCCTCCGTGTCTCCCGCGCCCGGCCTCCCGCTCCCCATCAAGGTCGTCGTGAACCCTGGACGTCGTCAGATCTACGGCCTACCGGCCTCGCCCTCCCCGTCGCGCGCAGCGGCGCCTCCGTGTCCGCGCTCTCCCCGGCCGCCCGTGCAGTCAGCCGAGCGTTCCTGCCCTGGTTCCTCTTTGGCACCGTGACGTCGGCTTAACAGGTGCGCACGTGGTGAAGCTTTTCATTGTAATCTTGTTCCCTCCTGCTCTCAATCGTTGTGGTTGCTGACGACTGATTGGTTCCTTTATTTCCGCGGCAAAATCAGATCGAGGGCGCATACCAGGAGGAGGAGGCCAGGAAGATCCCCGCGATATAAGCCCCTGCTTCCCCTGTTTTTTCTTATTTTGTGTGCATGCGTAGATGCAGTAGCAGTAACATTCTAGAAACTGAATTGATTTGTGTTTTCAGTACAAGACGACAAGCCTGCAATTTTTGAAGTGAAAAGAATATAACTGTCTGCGTGCAGAAGTAGTACTAGTTCAGATGCAATTGTTAGGTACCTGAAAACTATAATCGTTTGTTGTGTTTATTTGAATGTGAAGTGAACATCACTTGTCTGATATCAGAAAGAGGATTAGATAGCTCGTATTATTTGTGGTATGTCTCTGAATATGAGTGGTTTGTCAGTGCTCAGATTTCATTTTTCTAATGGTAATTCTTTATGCAGATGGGCATGTGTTGATAAACTGATAACTGCAGCTTTGTAGATGATGTCCTATGCTGTGCTATTTATTCTTCTAGACATGTTCATCCTACTAGCAGAATTTCAGTGGTGTTTTGATGCTAATTTCTGGTATACTTGTCAACTGATGCTTCAGATCATTGGAGATGAAAAGGGTTCGCTACTAACTGCACAAGCTGAGTCTCAAATGGGGTATTTACCTTAATCTTTGTCTGCTGCTGTGCTACGGACTGCAAGAGGTGTTCTTTAGCTTAATTCCTACGGAGGTGTCCAGGTATGGAGTGATCCTGAGTGCAGCAAGGAAGAAGATGAGGGACTGAGGAGCACGGCACCAGAAGCCTGATGTTGCTAGTTTCCATTACTAGATTAGTCGAATTGCCATGGTGCATTATTGCAAGTTGTGTGATACTGAAAAAGAATCTGTTGTGTACATTGACATTATATAATGGGTTGAAATGAGAATAATGGCTTCGTATCTTACGCTTGTTTTGGAATGCAATTGTATATTTGGTCTGAGTGAACCTGGCATGATTAATGATACAAAGAGGGCATGATTAGATTGTGACGATTATGTGCAATTCATTTCGTCGCTAAGGTATGGGCTGGGCCTGGGCTTGGGCCATTCTGTGACGAGAAAGAAACGTCACGGATGGATAGTGATCTGTGACGAAAATTAAGAAACGTCACCTGGTTAATCTATGACGCAAGATACATGACGAATCATTGTTTCGTCACGGATGCTGTTTTATGACGCTTTTTCTTCTATCTATGACGATTTTCAAATGTCATTGATCACCAGATTTCTTGTAGTGCGCCGTCCTCCCTCGCCGCCCTCCCTCCGCCGCGCCCGCCTCGCCCGCCTCCCTCCCTCCTCCGCCGCGCCCGCCGCTCTCCCTCCCCCGCCGCGCCCGCCTCCCTCCCTCGTCCGCCGCGCCCGCCGCACTCCCTCCCCCGCCGCGGTCGCCATCCTCCCTCCCCCGCCCGTCGCCGCCGCGGCCCCGCCGCTCCCCGGCACCGGCTACCCGGCCACGTCGCGCCGCCCCTCGTCCACGACACCGGCGGCCCCGCCTCCTCCACGACACCGGCGCCCCCGCCGCACCGAGCTTCGCCGCCCCCGCCCCGACGAGGAAGACACCCGACGCCGGCGCCCTCCCCCCGGCCTCCCCCGACTCCGGCCCGGCTTGGCTCCACCTCCTCCGCCACCCCCAACTCCGGCCCCGCTCAGGTCCAGCCCGGGCTCTCGACGCCAGCCTCCCCCGACCCGACGGCCAGCCACCCGAGGTGAGTTTCTTCTCTCTTTTGTTTCTCTTTTTTTTTCTGCCTTTTCCAATATACAAATTTTGCTTGGAATGAAATGTTTGGAATGAATGGAATTGAATTGCTTTGTATGCATATTGGAAAAATTGAATTGTATGAAATGGAATAGATTGTGGTGGTCAAAATTGAATTGCTTTGTATGCAAATTAAATTTGAATTGCTTTATATGCAAATTTTAGGTTAAATTGCATGTGAAAATGTATGGAAATGATGAATGTATATGTTGATAGTGGAGGCTTGCCTTGTTTGTTCAATTCTTTGTATGTTATGAAATGCTTGCAAAATGATGGATTTACAATTTGCCCGGTAATGGACAAATGCTTGTATGTTGATAGTACTAGTTAGTTAGCTAATTTTACTTAGCAATTTTAGTTTCATATGTAGTTAGTTATCCAATTGAGTAAGATAATCAAGTTACATCAATCATGAAGATTTTATTCTAGTGACACATCAATCTTATTTTATGCAGGAGATGTCGGCGTCTTTCCACTACCCACACCTCGTGATCTTTGATGAGCATGAGATAAACTACGTTGAGGAAAAAATTTTAGGCCTCGTAGTAGTTTTGAAGACCCATTCTCCATTTCTCATCGATAACCAGCTGATACAGTCAGCCTTACACGAACAGACGGGTGTGCTCCTTCCGTTAAATCATATCTCCCAGTACCTTTGTGACTATGTGCTGATAACTAGCGACCCTAAGCTGACCACTAGGATCTTGCGTCACCCATTCCTTAAACTTGACCAACGGTACCTTTCGATGTTACCACTGACGCTCAATTATGGTTCCATTGAAGTAGAGATCAATGACACAGTTCCCCGCTCCCAGACCCAATCTTATTCAGGCCCACAGAATGTCGAAAACCGCCAATCACTGCTGCTGGTCGTAGCTGGACTGCCACCAGTCTTTTGGCACCAGACCCATCTGATACCTATAATCTTCAGGAACATATGTGTAGTTAAAAATATCTGTGTCAATCCCGCTGATCTCGCATTCAGCATGGAAACATATGCATGCCCATCAACTATACCTCCGGTAATGCAAATTGGCATCCGCAAAAGCTCTAGTACAATGAACATATGGAATATTTGGATTCGAGTACGACCATTTCCACCGACGGATGCACATGCAGCTCAGGCCAACGGTAACTGAAGTTACAACATATGGTACCTCCGATAATGTTACATTGTTTCCTCTAACAATTGTCACTCTTACTGCAGACACCATCCCACGACTCCGCTACAATTTATTTCCGCAAGAAGATGAGGACGGGGAGGGGACTTCTGAAGTAGGAGGTGCACTTGGACCATCTCATCAGCAAGCAGGTATGCTACAACCAGTCTATACATCGCCCCCTAACTACGAACTTGAGCACCTAGACAGTCCAACAACTGCACTACCTTATGTGGATCCTCATGCATCAGGTTACTATATTGAAGCACCCGTTTTATCAAGCAATGATTCGATGCATATACCGGATACACCAATAAACGAAGGTAGCAACGAAGTACCGGAGACACCATCAAACGAAGGTGACACCGAGATAATATCGGCTTCCAGTAGTCCCGCCCGAAATGAAGCTATGTCATCATGTCCTTTCTAAGGGTACATTTAGTTGAACTTCAATTCTTTTTTTTTTGACCTGAGTTGAACTTCAATCCTTATGTATACAACTATCGAATTAATTAAAACAATATTCTAGCCGTCTCTTTGCTAACACATCTTCTTTACAGCTAAATCCAGAGATGAGGAGAGATGAGGAGACGCTCGAAGGGGCAAGTACTCAAGAAAAACATACCGGAGACGCCGCGAGCTTGCTTCTGAACTGTTGTTGCGAACTTCTGTTCTGAACTTATGTTGTCAATATTGTGAACTTGAGATGTGAACTTCAGTTGTCATTGTTGTGAACTTGTACGTGATGTATTTGAACTTATGTACCTTTTTATTTCTATGTATTTGCTTATGTGGACTTCTGATATATTTGAACTTATGTGACATATTGGTGATATATGTGCGTATTGATGATATTTGTGTCGTCAAATGGATGTATATTGTCATATAAATTAAATGCCTTGTGTTTGTCAATTGGATTTGTCGAAAAAACAAAAGAAAATTGTTCTTAAAAACATCTTCCCCGAGTGTTTTGGCACAAAAACACGGGGAAAGTGTTTAGGCACAAAAACTTGCGGACAAGTCAGCGGACAAGTCTGGAAAACCCTGAGTCACGGACTAGTCCGACCCTGGCGGACAAGTCCGTTGCCAAATCTCTGTGGTCCGTTAATAAGCGAACAAGTGCCCGGACAAGTCCGCGTACCACGACACCCGGACTAGTCCGTCCCTGGCGGACTAGTCCGTTGCCAAGTCTCTGGAGTCCGCAAATAAGCGGACAACTACCCGGACAAGTCCGGATCAGACGATATACAGACTAGTCCGGCTCCCAAAGCCTGAAAACTGCCTGTTAGCCCTCTTGATGCAAAAGAATTTAGAATTTTGAGCACTTAGACACATTCACAGCTTTTTACGTCGTATCCCTCTTGATAGTACGGCATACCTATTATTCAAAAATAAGAAATAAAATTCAAAGACATAGGCAGCCTTTTCTCTTTCTTTTTCATTTTGAGGGAACATCAAACACGCATTTCCATCTTTTGCTGCACATAATCTCATTCAAAAATCATTAGACCTTTAATTGTTTGTCATCAATCGTCCAAAACCCACTAGGGGGCCTAGATGCACTTTCAATCTCCCCCTTTTTGGTGATTGATGACAACCAAATAAAGCTTTCATTGAGAGATAAAATATTTGATCTTGTAATGAACATATGAAGAGCTCCCCCTAAACATGTGCACTATTATAAAATGAACATGAATAACACCAGGCACAATAAGAGAGAAAAGCATGAGAGCTCAACATATGTTAATTACAAAAGTGGGGTGCCTAAAGCAATTGTGACCATGAATGAATTAAACAAGGTGATATTCAATAAACAAGTGTGTAATGCATTCATGGCAACATGAGAGTGAAAAACTCCCCCTAAACATGTGCATTCAAGCCAACATAGTCTTACATAAATAGTTATAATGATTACAAGCCAACATCTAATTAAGCACAAAGAGTTTTTCAAATCACACCAAGTCCATGATCAGCTAGGATAGATAGATAGATAGATGGATAAAGCTTTTCTTCTCCCCCTTTGGCATCAAGACACCAAAAAGGAAGAGAAAAAGATCGAGATTGTCGATGTAGCCGCTATTCCCCCATGAAGTCCTCATCACCTCCATCGCCGCCATCACTGCTCGCTTCATCATCATCGACATCATCATCATCTTCTTCAGCTTGAGATGCCGGAGCAGCTGCACTAGTGGACGGACCAGCGGTGAATTGATCAAAGAAAGCACGCTCCGCGGGGGTGAAGGACTCGGAAGGATCCTCATACACAACCTCATCACTGTCTTCAGCTTCAGAGCCAGATGAGGAACGAGCTGGCAGAATGCCCTGTTCAGCATACAAGGCTTTGATGCATCGAGTGTCCTTCTTTCTAGCTGCCCTCTCCTTCTGAGCTCGAACGGAGTTGTCTCGGCAGATGGTGAAGATGGACTTCAACATTTTGAACAGACCTCCGGGATTGGGAGCGGGCTGAGATGTGGCTCTACCACTTCGGGTTGCCACAGGCTGAGATGGAGGAGGAGGAGCAGGTGTAGTTGAGGCTGATGGAGCTTGAGGCTGAAGAGCTGTGTGAGTGACATCCTTGACAAACTCCAACTTGGTCACGGCCTCAATCATGCACATGATGTATGGAGCATAGCCACAAGCACGAGTGGGATTAGTGGCAATGTCATATATCTCCTCATAGATGAAGTCAAACATATCAAACTTGTCCTGGCCACGAATCCAACTCAGCAGGTTTCGCTCATAAGCGGGAATGCTGCCAGCATCACCTTCCCTTGGAACCAAGGTGCTCCTCAAAATCCTGTGCAGCACACGATAGAAGGGAAGAAGACCGGTAGTCTTGGGAGGAATGTAAGTTCCGCTGGTGTTGTACATGAAGTCAATCTCGTGAGTGCGAAGAGCATCAGCAGCATGAATCCTTGCCCCTTTACCAGTCTTGAGCTTGAGAATGGCAGCAAACCTCTTAGGTGTGACTGAGTACTGCTCTCCATTTGTCATCCATGTGATCTTCTGATCTCCATCAGGCTTGAAGAAGACAGTGGAGTAGAACTGAACAATGACCTCATTGTTCCATGGGTAATTAAACTTCAGAATGTCTATAAGGCCATGATACTTGCAGGCTGCAATCACTTTCTCAAACACAGGAAGCTTTCTCTTTTCCATGTAGCCCCAATCAACAAACTTGCTTGGACACACGGGGGTAGTCAAAGGCAAGTAGACAGATGCATAGTAATCCTCATGGAAGTAACTTCAAAAACGTGGATCATATGCCATCTTAGCAACATAGTAGACATCTTTCTTCCTTCTTGCCAAGGCTGCAGCTGCCTCATTTTTGTAGTTACAGCGGTCTCTAAGCATCGCCGGATCTTCTTCTGGTTCATGCAACTTTAAAGGACCAATGAGATTGGTGTTGTCATCCTCTTGTGCCCTTTCTTCTTCAGTCTCATACATGCTTGAGGTGACAGTCTGAAGACGCACTCTGCGACTCCGTGGCTTGCCTCTCCCTCTTTTGGAGCTGCCCCCTTCATCGTGCCTATGCTTGGTGCGCTTCTCCCGGTTCCCGGCGTTACCACCATCATCCATGACTGCGGCTGACAGAAGCAACAAGCACTAGGGATTAAGAGATGAAGAGAAGAGACAAAGGTGTTGTTGGGGAAATGTCCCATCGTCCCTAACAAACTCATAGAGAAGCCATTGTAAAAGAAGCCCAAGATAGAATGCAGCCCAAGGACCTATGTGTAATATTTGTTCTCATCCAGGGTGGAGCGGGAGAATGACCCCTCCCTCTTGGCTATATAAAGGACCCAAGGGGTTAATAGTTGGGGGATGGACCCTCAGGCCACACATCATGGATCTCACATTTTTACCTGTTGAGGCTTAGTCCCAATATTTGGCGCCGACCGCGTGTCGAACCCATGACAACACAATGCGAAGAGAAGCCTTCTACAAGTGATGCGAAGCCTTCTACAACGACAAAATTTCATAGACGAAGCCTTCTCTAAGATGACGAAGCCTTCTATACATATGTTATATCATATCTGATATATTTTATTTTTTGCATACGTTGCATATTAATCTTCGTTCCTTTTTTGGACTCTATCAGAGAGAAGCCTTCTCCAATATTACGAAGCCTTCTCCATTCGAAGAAAAGCCTTCTCTATCAACGAGAAGCCTTCTCCAATATTTCGAAGCCTTCTCTAATATTACGAAGCCTTCTCCAAGATGACGAAGCCTTCTCCATTCGAAGAGAAGCCTTCTCTATCAACGAGAAGCCTTCTCCAATATTTCGAAGCCCTCTCTAATATTACGAAGCCTTCTCCAAGATGACGAAGCCTTCTCCATTTGAAGAGAAGCCTTCTCTACAATCAATATGTCTTCTCTATCAACGAGAAGCCTTCTCCAATATTTCGAAGCCTTTTCCAATATTTCGAAGCCCTCTCTAATATTACGAAGCCTTCTCCAAGATGACGAAGCCTTCTCCATTTGAAGAGAAGCCTTCTCTGCAATCAATATGTCTTCTCTATCAACGAGAAGCCTTCTCCAATATTTCGAAGCCTTTTCCAATATTTCGAAGCCCTCTCTAATATTACGAAGTCTTCTCCAAGATGACGAAGCCTTCTCCATTTGAAAAGAAGCCTTCTCTGCAATCAAAATGTCTTCTCTATCAACGAGAAGCCTTCTCCAATATTTCGAAGCCTTCTCCAATATTTCGAAGCCTTCTCTAATATTTCGAAGCCTTCTCCAATATTTTGAAGCCTTCTCTAATATTTCGAAGCCTTCTCCAAGATGACGAAGCCTTCTCCATTTGAAAAGAAGCCTTCTCCACAATCAATATGTCTTATCTATCAACGAGAAGCCTTCTCCAATATTTCGAAGCCTTCTCTAATATTACGAAGCCTTCTCCAAGATGACGAAGCCTTCTCCATTTGAAGAGAAGCCATCTCTACATCAAATAAGCCTTCTCTATCAACCTTAAACCTTCTCCAATATTTCGAAACCTTCTCTAATATTACGAAGCCTTCTCCTAGATGACGAAGCCTTCTCCATTCGAAGAGAGCCTTCTCTATCAACGAGAAGCCTTCTCCAATATTTCGAAGCCTTCTCTAATATTACGAAGCCTTCTCCAAGATGACGAAGCCTTCTCCATTTGAAGAGAAGCCTTCTCTACAATCAATACGTCTTCTTTATCAACGAGAAGCCTTCTCCAATATTTCGAAACCTTCTCCAATATTACGAAGCCTTCTCCAAGATGACTGTTGGTATTTCTTACGGTCACAGATAAATCCGCAAGCGCACGGAGAATACCGTTGTAGCACTTCACCCGTGAGTATTCAAGGGTATCGTATTTTCCACAGGGAAGGCGGTGGTTTACGAGATAGCAAAGTTCATAATCACATAACTAATAATGTACCAAGGTCTAAACAGGGGTAAGGATAATAATAAGGTAGGGGTAGTGTGACAACACAACCAGAGTAATCCAATCTAACACTAGAACTAAGCCTAGGCTAAGCGGGGTTAAGAAGAGAGCCGAGATGGATCCTTATGTACTTCTTATATTTCTGCTCATGCAACACATACAAGTCTAAGCTCTATGTCAACCTGGAACAAGGGGGGTAACCAGCAGGGCTGTCACCACCTACCGGCATTCCTTCTACCAGGCAATCAAGGCTATCTACCGTAGAACAAAGAGGATTAGGCACAGCAGGGCTGTCACCACCTACCGGCAACCCTCTACCAGGACACGTGACACTAGGGCTATTAAGTCCCTATGCCAGTCCTAGGGTCACGTGACAGCAAGGCAATTAAGTCCTCGCTGCCAGACCTTCTCTTGTTCAAGCAGACAACCAAACACTCAAAGCTGTTTATCAACCTAAGCACCACGCTCACATTGCTAAACAGTACTCTCGATTCCCACGGGACTTTGACCCTTCGGATCATCAAGTCGGGAATAAGAGTACACCTAATCCTGACCCGACGGATCAACAGATCAAGTGCTAGAACATGCATGACTCTGACCCTACGGATCATCAAGTCAATGGGTGAGACATGCGTAACTCTAACCCTGCGGATTAACAAGCTACGATCTATATCGCACATAACTCTAACCCTACGGATTAACAAGTCATGGGCCCGAGCATGTCTCACCACTTCATGCATGAATCGAGTGTAAGGACATAAACGAATGAATAAAGGCATGTCAAGCATGAAGCAACCAATCATGACTAGATAACAACCACATAGAAAGCACATGGCTATCATACTAGTACAATCATAAGGCATGAGGAATAAAGAAGATAATTCTATTGGGGTGGACCTTGATACTTACTTAATATGAGATGAACGACGAACGAACAATGAACGAACAACGAACGAACGATATATTATTAGCAAGTATCCTCAAGATACAAGATTGGGCTAAGTCCTAACAAAAGGGAGGACAGCCCTCTCCTCTACCAAACTCTCCCCTCTACTCCTCTACAGCCTAGAGACTAGTCTAATGCTAGAGATTGGATTCCTCTTGGTGTCAATGTGTGTTGTCGTGTTGTGTTCTGTGTCCATAGAGGGAGGGGTGCCTCTTTATTTATAGCCTTGGAAGGTCGGCAACTTTGAGGCGGTTCCTGAGGTCGGTGGCATTTAATGCAGGGGGAACCGACCTCTAGAGTTTGGTTGTGAACTGCCAGAGAAGACTGGGCCAGGGGGGCCTCACTGGCAGGTCGGCCGACCTGGCCAGAGGGGGACGGCCGACCTGGCCTGGGCCCCTCTGGGCCTGGTCCTCCTCTGGCTGCTTCCTTGGCCTGTGTACTTGCCTAAACCACGTGCATTGCTTGATCTTGAAGCCTGATTCTGTGGTTTTGGGCTTTTGGACTAAGTTCTTTAGTCCGGGGAAAATCCGTTGATTGCAAAGTTCACGTTTAGTGCATGTTTTCTCCTGTTTTTGTATGGGTTGCACCTGTACTTCATAATTCACCAAGACTAGTGGAATTTGTTAGAGATAAACCCTATGTCTACACTTGGTGATGGTGTTAGGTTCCAAAAGGTGCATAAAGTTGACGGTAAAAAAGGGTCGTAAGGACCGTCAACAAGATCCCCCACACTTAGCCTTTGCTCGTCCTCGAGTAAAGTTTGAAGGACTAAGGTGGAACATGACTTCCATTGGTATGATGCTAGCATACAAGTTATTCCAAGCCATACCTGTACCCGTGAACTTTTGATGTGTCTACCATGTCATCTTGGGCGGTTGAGGAATGGAACGGTCTTGATTCAAGTCATCATAACTCCCTCTGCTGAGTAACTTGGGTTTTTGATAGATTTTCAAAGTAAAAAGATAGCTCATACTCCTCAAATGATCACTCTCAAATCGCTCAATGTGTATGGTTCCTTACCAAGGCATTGGATTTGCCTCTTTTCATCCTACTTCTACAAAAGGCTTTATGTGGAGCTTGGTAGGGAATGAAAGAGAGGCATACTTGTATCACATATTTTGCCGAACCAAAAGGGTGGATCCATGGAGAATGCAAGTCATACAACCTTGATCAAGATGTGCAAGTGTGTATGAGGGTGGTGTGGTGGAAATTGTACTCCTTTTTTGCGTTCCTTCTCTCTTTCTCTTTTTGAATGTTTGAGGAGGACATGGCTATGATTCTTTCTTTCTCCCCTTTTTTTTTTTTTCAACATTATCCCTTCTCTTTTTTTTCATCATGCTCTACTTTTGTATGAGCAGGGATTATTCTTTCTTTTGCATAGCCATGTCTCTAATGATAATTAGAGAGAGAGAAAGGTAACAATGCTTTTGTGGAGTACTTATTTTGGTGGATGGATGGTGGTATTGCTTAACTTCCAGTGTAGAAGTTCAGCATGTGAGGTGGAGTGTACGTGATCTTGATCAAGAGAGTATGACAAGTTTCTCACTAGGGTCACACAATTTTGATAAAGCTCAATGTAATGACAAGCAGCATATGTGTGTAGGTTTTCCAATGTAGTCAACATATGGCTTTGGTAGGAATATAAGATCATCGAGGAGCATAGAGCTATAGATTTTAAATTTTTGCAAGATAAATTCCCAAGCACTCTATGCAGAAGAAGCATGATTCATCTTATCTTACCATATCACATTCACCAACAACTTAGATAAACAAGGGTTCCTATGAGATTGGTGTTCACAAGCAACAAGTGTATGATGCGAGGAATAAAGAGTATGCAGGCCAACCAACTAGAAGCATGTATGTTGAGGGAACAACAAAGTTCATTTTATTCTTGAGTTAAATTTTAGTGATTGACTCAAAAGATTATTTTAACTCATGAATTGGGGAGATGGAGTAGAGAGGATGCGCAAACCGTCGCCTTGGATGAAGTGGAGATCAAGAGGGCCATGAGATATTTGATCGACCCAAAGGTTCGACCTAACTTTGTTTTCTTGTCCCGAGGGCTCCACTGTTTTACATGTCGATCAGTGTGAGGTTGTGCATCATGTTGGTGGGGGAGATCTCGAATGTGTGCATGATGAAGAACTCAAGAGATCTCCCCCCACACTTGTTCTTGTACCTGCTTTATTTATTCAAAAAAAAAAAACAAAGCGAAGACAAAGAGGACTCTATCGGGGTTAAAGACCGGGGAGCCTAGATTTATTGAATTAAACTCTAGGTGCCTTATGAAAGAAAAGAGAGAAGAAGCACCTAGCTTACTTATTTATTTATTTATTTATTTTTCAAGTGTTATTTTGATTTTAATTTTATAATTTTTATTTTATTTTGACATTTTCAAGGTGGAAGAAAAAGGATACAAGTTGCGATATAAGTTACCTTTGTGGGGGGAGGGAACCTCCCCCCACACTTGTTCTTTGCTCTCGGCCCATGATTTGGGATTGCGCCCCATGTGGTTGTGGTAGTAGGCCATACAGTCATTTTGGGTTTTTGAGCAGCGTGGCTGTGAAGTGGCGATCTTGTCTTCCATATTTTGCTGCCACTAAGTGTCACAACGGTGGTGGCACTCGCAATTCTTGTTCAGCTCTTGAGAATCCTGCCAGAAACACTACTCCTGCAAGCAATCTTCATCCAACTTGGAGAGGCATGGTTAGCTCTCGGAGCACATACAAACAAGGTCCCGGGTTAGATGACCGGACCTCATTTGTACAGCCGAGGAAGAAAGGCACAAGCAAGTCATGTGGACCAAGATTGAGTGTGACCATGGGCAACCAAGATTGAGTGTGACCATGGGCAAGATAATCCTCGTTGATTAAAAGCAACTTGGGGCTTAGTGATATGAAAACTCGAAACAATGTAAGCCCCAACTCCATGAATGATATGAGAAAACAACGAGGTGCACTCAAGAAGTCCAAATTGCTTGGAAAGTTCTAACCATTCATGCATTGCATAGGAGGGATTTTGATATTGTTAACCATGGCAAGAGAATTCTAAGCTCATTCCTCATACAGATATGTCTATGATTGCTTTGAGGAACACAAGTCATGGCAAGCCAACCATGCATCAAGCACAAGAAGGGATATGATTCATTGCCAAAGAGCATGCTTGTGAAGATCAGGAGTTGTAGGCTCAAAGTCTGACAAGCAATGCTTATGAAAGCCTAGTAGAAAGCAAGGATGTGTGCATGAAGGGTGATACTCCCTATGGAAGAACCGAAGGGTAGTACCATTGCCTAACTACTACAAGGATGCATGGGAAATCATGTGGTAAGTAGGTGGGAGCCATACTCATCCACACGAACAAAAACCATATCACCCTTGGGCTTCCAATTATTAGCAAAGAATGTGGTCATACCTTCGTTGTGCAGAGATTTCGAATTGAAGTTGTAGGCTTGTACCTTCTTTTCGCACACCAAGACAAGGTTGGTGTCGAAGAGGAGTCTTGACGTGTTGTTTTCATCATGGTCCTCCTCCATGGGATCTTCGTGAGGCTCTTCATGCCAATCTTCTCACATTAGGCATGAGCTCAATGGAGGGGGACGAGTATGTGTCACGTCGGGGGTGACTTGTGTTTGAACTTGTCGCCTTCTTCAACGTGTTGATGAGCTGATTTTTGGCCTTTATCCTGGCTGCACATAAGAGCAAGAACACAGAAGCGAACTCGAGCACGGGTTACGTTAGTGAAAACCAAATGGATTTCCCGTCGGTTGCCTTTGCAAGGATGTATTTTTTATCGCAACTCAATTTATTGAACAAATAGAAAAGAAGAGAAAGGGAAATCTTTTTCTTAACTTCGAGACGAAAAGCCAAAAGGGTTTGTCTCAAAATTATCTCTCTTTGAGAATGATTTTCAAAAAAAAAAGAAAAAGAAGAGTTGGAGACGACTGAAGATCGAAGAAGTTTATTTTTGAAAGACTCCAACTATGCAAATAAGAGAACCAAAGAAAAGAGAAAATCTTTTTCTTAAACTTGAGACAAAACATCATGGAAAATTGGGGAAATGCGAGAGCAAGAATTTTGTTTTAAGGGTGCTTGAGTACGAAAGGGATGAATTTGAAGAATCCAAACACCCTTGCATCCAAATAAAAAGAAATGAAGTTCAACTTGGTCAACAGCCCCACAATGGCTATATGCTTTAGAGTCAAGGGCGCTGTGCCAAAATTCCATCAAAATTTTTGCTCAAAGCATTTTCCAAAAGGTTGGCTCAAGTTAAATTTTACCAAATTTATTCTCTCAGATTTTTTTTTTCAAGGAGATCTTGTTCTTGAACTTGGGGCAAACAATGACAATTCTCGGGAAATGCAAGAGTAAGAATTTTGGAAAAGAGTGCTTGAGTGGAATGAAAAGTGAAGGCACCAAGCACTCTGGAAACAAATATAATGAAATGAAGTCCAATTTTGGTTGACAACCTCATGATGGCTATGTGTTGGAAAGCCAGAGGGAGTTGTGCCAAAAATTCCTCCAAAATTTTGCTCAAAACATTATCCATAAAAAAGATTGCCTCAAACTCATTTTCAAAAATAAAGAAATTTTTGTAAATGTAATGTGGTTTGAAAAATCCCAAACAAAAGTCGGAAAGATTCAAACATGCAAACAATGGAAATGCATGTCGAGGGAGAATTCAAATATGCAAGTGAAATGCATGAATGAAATTGAGGGAATTCAACTATGCATGTGGAAATGGAAATCAAATATGAGGTAACTACCAATTTACCTTTGGCAAGGGCATCATCGTTTTAAGTCCAATGTGCAAGACTTCTCTCTATTGCGTTTAGCTTGGCGACTTGGTGCTTGATCCCGGAGATGAGGATGCAAACAACTTCTCGTGTTGGGGTTGTAGCTGTCTTTTCAAAGCACTTGTGCGAAGCCTTCTCCCCTTGTGCTTCCCTTTTAGGGTGATGTTGGAAGGCGTCTCTTCCTGTTGAGGGTGTGGTCTCCACCCTTCACCGATAGCTACCTTCTCAACTAATTTTGTTGCTTCCGCAGCGGTAAGTGAGAAGATGCTCCCCTCGGCACGAGAATCAAGATAGTCACGAGCTGGTTGTGTCAACCCATGGTAGAAATTGATCAATATTGTCCAATCATCCATTCCACGATCAGGGCATGTTGTCAAATAATCTTGAAGTTTCTCCCATGCTTTAGGAATGGATTCTTCTTGTGCTCTCCAAAAGTTTGGAGTTTGTACATGAAGGGCATAGGCTTTGCCTCTTGGAGAGTATTTCTCGAGGAACGCTTCAGAGCAATCATCCCAAGTAGTCGCAACACTTGGGTTGGCATAGAACCATTGTCTTACTTCCCCCACAAGAGAATAGGGAAATATACGAAGTTGGATGACATCTTGGTTGACTCCCTTGATGGACAAAGTTTTGCAAACCTTCAGGAATTTTCGAAGATGGGTGCTTGCGTCCTCGTTGGCCGTTCCATGGAATGGATTGGCCTGCACTATGTAGATTTGGCTGGCTGTAAGTCTGAAGTTTCCGTCTCCAGTGCTGACGTGTGGCCCAAGTGCCATACGGTCAACAACGGCATCAGAGTATTCTTGGAACAACTTTTCAGCCATTGGCGTTGAGCTTGATGATGCGGATGTAGCTGCGGAGTATTCGTGGGAAAGCTTTTGACCCATTGGTGTTGAGCTTGATGGTGCGGGTGTAGCTGGCTTGACTGTGGAGAGTATTCTTGAGGATGGGTGACTCGCGGTTCTGTTCGTCTCAAGATTACTTCTTGATTTTCTGTGTATTGCCTCGATAGGTCAATGCCAGCGATACACTACCCTGTTTTCACATAAAGAGAAAACAAAGCAAAGGTAGACCTATCTAGACAGTGGTAATTAAAAGAAATATAATTATAAACAATGCTAGTGACTCTTCAACCAGTGCCTTCCCCGGCAACGGCGCCAGAAATGCTTGTTGGTATTTCTTACGGTCACAGATAAATCCGCAAGCGCACGGAGAATACCGTTGTAGCACTTCACCCGTGAGTATTCAAGGGTATCGTATTTTCCACAGGGAAGGCGGTGGTTTACGAGATAGCAAAGTTCATAATCACATAACTAATAATGTACCAAGGTCTAAACAGGGGTAAGGATAATAATAAGGTAGGGGTAGTGTGACAACACAACCAGAGTAATCCAATCTAACACTAGAACTAAGCCTAGGCTAAGCGGGGTTAAGAAGAGAGCCGAGATGGATCCTTATGTACTTCTTATATTCCTGCTCATGCAACACATACAAGTCTAAGCTCTATGTCAACCTGGAACAAGGGGGGTAACCAGCAGGGCTGTCACCACCTACCGGCATTCCTTCTACCAGGCAATCAAGGCTATCTACCGTAGAACAAAGAGGATTAGGCACAGCAGGGCTGTCACCACCTACCGGCAACCCTCTACCAGGACACGTGACACTAGGGCTATTAAGTCCCTATGCCAGTCCTAGGGTCACGTGACAGCAAGGCAATTAAGTCCTCGCTGCCAGACCTTCTCTTGTTCAAGCAGACAACCAAACACTCAAAGCTGTTTATCAACCTAAGCACCACGCTCACATTGCTAAACAGTACTCTCGATTCCCACGGGACTTTGACCCTTCGGATCATCAAGTCGGGAATAAGAGTACACCTAATCCTGACCCGACGGATCAACAGATCAAGTGCTAGAACATGCATGACTCTGACCCTACGGATCATCAAGTCAATGGGTGAGACATGCGTAACTCTAACCCTGCGGATTAACAAGCTACGATCTATATCGCACATAACTCTAACCCTACGGATTAACAAGTCATGGGCCCGAGCATGTCTCACCACTTCATGCATGAATCGAGTGTAAGGACATAAACGAATGAATAAAGGCATGTCAAGCATGAAGCAACCAATCATGACTAGATAACAACCACATAGAAAGCACATGGCTATCATACTAGTACAATCATAAGGCATGAGGAATAAAGAAGATAATTCTATTGGGGTGGACCTTGATACTTACTTAATATGAGATGAACGACGAACGAACGATGAACGAACAACGAACGAACGATATATTATTAGCAAGTATCCTCAAGATACAAGATTGGGCTAAGTCCTAACAAAAGGGAGGACAGCCCTCTCCTCTACCAAACTCTCCCCTCTACTCCTCTACAGCCTAGAGACTAGTCTAATGCTAGAGATTGGATTCCTCTTGGTGTCAATGTGTGTTGTCGTGTTGTGTTCTGTGTCCATAGAGGGAGGGGTGCCCCTTTATTTATAGCCTTGGAAGGTCGGCAACTTTGAGGCGGTTCCTGAGGTCGGTGGCATTTAATGCAGGGGGAACCGACCTCTAGAGGTTGGTTGTGAACTGCCAGAGAAGACTGGGCCAGGGGGGCCTCACTGGCAGGTCGGCCGACCTGGCCAGAGGGGGTCGGCCGACCTGGCCTGGGCCCCTCTGGGCCTGGTCCTCCTCTGGCTGCTTCCTTGGCCTGTGTACTTGCCTAAACCACGTGCATTGCTTGATCTTGAAGCCTGATTCTGTGGTTTTGGGCTTTTGGACTAAGTTCTTCAGTCCGGGGAAAATCCGTTGATTGCAAAGTTCACGTTTAGTGCATGTTTTCTCCTGTTTTTGTATGGGTTGCACCTGTACTTCATAATTCACCAAGACTAGTGGAATTTGTTAGAGATAAACTCTATGTCTACACTTGGTGATGGTGTTAGGTTCCAAAAGGTGCATAAAGTTGACGGTAAAAAAGGGTCGTAAGGACCGTCAACAATGACGAAGCCTTCTCCATTCGAAGAGAAGCCTTCTCTATCAACGAGAAGCCTTCTCTAATATTTCGAAGCCTTCTCTAATATTACGAAGCCTTCTCCAAGATGGCGAAGCCTTCTCCATTTGAAGAGAAGCCTTCTCTACAATCAATATGTCTTCTCTATCAACGAGAAGCCTTCTCTAATATTTCGAAGCCTTCTCTAATATTACGAAGCCTTCTCCAAGATGACGAAGCCTTCTCCATTTGAAGAGAAGCCTTCTCTGCAATCAATATGCCTTCTCTATCAACGAGAAGCCTTCTCCAATATTTCGAAGCCTTCTCTAATATTACGAAGCCTTCTCCAAGATGACGAAGCATTCTCCATTTGAAGAGAAGCCTTCTCTCCAATCAATATGTCTTCTCTATCAACGAGAAGCCTTCTCCAATATTTCGAAGCCTTCTCTAATATTACGAAGCCTTCTCCTAGATGACGAAGCCTTCTCCATTCGAAGAGAGCCTTCTCTATCAACGAGAAGCCTTCTCCAATATTTCGAAGCCTTCTCTAATATTACGAAGCCTTCTCCAAGATGACGAAGCCTTCTCCATTTGAAGAGAAGCCTTCTCTACAATCAATATGTCTTCTCTATCAACGAGAAGCCTTCTCCAATATTTCGAAGTCTTCTCTAATATTACGAAGCCTTCTCCAAGATGACGAAGCCTTCTCCATTCGAAGAGAAGCCTTCTCTATCAACGAGAAGCCTTCTCCAACATTTCAAAGCCCTCTCTAATATTACGAAGCCTTCTCCAAGATGACGAAACCTTTTCCATTTGAAGAGAAGCCTTCTCTACAATCAATATGTCTTCTCTATCAACGAGAAGCCTTCTCCAATATTTCGAAGCCTTCTCTAATATTACGAAGTGTTGACGGTCGTTACGGACCAATTTCGACCGTCAATTAGCTCAATAAATAAGAAGGACTGAGCATTTCTTACACGCATTTTATTTAAGAATAACCTATTTCCACATGTACCTCTAGATTTTAGTGTGCAGGTGGAATAAGGGAGAAATCCAGGTGAAACCATGCCCCAAGGCGACGAAACAACACTTTTACAAACTCGACGTTCGCCGCGGGAATACAACTCCAAGACAAAAGGCCAAATATCGTCAAAGTCCAACACAAACAAGGCCTAATGCACCTGGACCAGAGAAGAAGACCCAGAGGGGGAGCCACCTGCCAAAGCCCAGCCCAGGAGGGGCCAGGCACAGGTCGGCCGACCCCCCCTGGCCAGGTCGGCCGACCTGGCAGGGTGGCCCCCTGGGCCCATCTTTTTGTGGCGGTTTGTAACCGACCTCTGGAGGTCGGTTGCCCCTGCATTAAATGCCACCGACCTCGGGAACCGCCTCAAAGTTGCCGACCTTCAAGGACTATATAAGGAGGGGTATCCCCCCTCCTTTCAACACACACACCACAACAGAAGGATCATTCCCTCCTCTCCTCACGCTAGAGCTAGAGACTCTTCTAGGTAGTGCTAGGCTGAGTAGTGGGCTGCCTTATTGCTCCCAAGGTCTTGTGGAGAATTGGGTATAGCTCTTGTATCCTCTCTTTGTAAGACTTGTTCTTCGTATAATGGAATACATTCGTTCGTATAGTTGTTATGTGCTTAGTAGTTTGATCATGATCCTGCATGAGTGTTCATCGTTCGTTCATGTTTGTTCATCGCTCGTTCATGTTTGTTCATCGTTCGTTCATCGTTCATCGATGATCGCTAGTAAACACACATCGAGCGTTCCTTATTCGTTCATGCTTGATTATCGATTATTCTTGCACGTACTTAATTGATCGTCGTTCGTCGCTCGTTCTTGAGCGACGAACGCTTATGCATAACTTAGTGCTTGCTTTGACCCTTTCGTTTAACTCATGCTAGTTAGGCTAGTTGTTCTTATATTTTGGCATCGGGCCTCTCTGTCCTGCAAAGGTGCTCTAGATTTATCACCCCGTCGATCCGAAGGGTTGGGGGTGCCTCGAGGGATCTAGAGTTGTGGTTAGTGACGCCGGCATGGTGCTGGGGTTGTCTCTCCACCCTTGAGTATGTGCGTGTCCCACGGTTTGTAGAGGTAGGTGGCAGGAAGTGACAGCCCTGTCCATCCAAAGGAACCCTCCACGTTCGGGCACGGTATAGGAGTATGTAAATGCGCCGGAGTCGCGGGGCAGACCCTGCGTATGCCGGACCTCCCGAAGTTGCCTAGATATAAGACGCTTGCTTGCGCTTGCATGATCTTAGATGATAGGTAGAGGCCTTGCACGCTCTATGAATGTTGTACTTTAGGAGTAGTAGCTCACTAGTCTAACTTAGCATTGCTTAGAATTGTCTCTCGCCTTTTATTAGAGAGAGTGGGATACCTTTGTGTGTGTCACACTATCCTCAACTATTGAACCTTACCCCTGCTTTGGAATGTGGTTATATCATCTATCATTTGTAACACCATGAACATAAGTACTCTTGTCAACCATGTCTTCCCTTGGGAAAATATAAATACGATACCCTTGGAATACTCTCGGGTGAAATGCTACAACGGGTTATCCGTCCGCTTGCGGATATTCAATTAACATGATAAACCTTATAATACATATCTAGTACTTGTTACTAGACGTGGATTATTTGGTTAATAGTGCAAGTGACTCACACCATAACCCCCGGCGTCTCCCGCGGTCGCGTATTTTCTGCGTGACCGTAAGAGACGCCAACACGAAGCCTTCTCCAAGATGACGAAGCCTTTTCCATTTGAAGAGAAGCCTTCTATACAATCAATATGTCTTCTCTATCAACGAGAAGCCTTCTCCAATATTACGAAGCCTTCTCTAATATTACGAAGCCTTCTCCAAGATGACGAAGCCTTCTCCAACATTTCAAAGCCCTCTCTAATATTACGAAACCTTCTCCAAGATGACGAAGCCCTTTCCATTTGAAGAGAAGCCTTCTCTACAATCAATATGTCTTCTCTATCAACGAGAAGCCTTCTCCAATATTACGAAGCCTTCTCCAATATTTCGAAGCCTTCTCTAATATTACGAAGCCTTATCCAAGATGACGAAGCCTTCTCCATTTGAAGAGAAAGCCTTCTCTACAATCAATATGCCTTCTCTATCAACGAGAAGCCTTCTCCAATATTTCAAAGCCTTCTCTAATATTACGAAGCCTTCTCCAAGATGACGAAGCCTTCTCCATTTGAAGAGAAGCCTTCTCTCCAATCAATATGACTTCTCTATCAACGAGAAGCCTTCTCCAATATTTCGAAGCCTTCTCTAATATTACGAAGCCTTCTCCAAGATGACGAAGCCTTCTCCATTCGAAGAGAAGCCTTCTCTATCAACGAGAAGCCTTCTCCAACATTTCAAAGCCCTCTCTAATATTACGAAGCCTTCTCCAAGATGACGAAGCCTTTTCCATTTTGAAGAGAAGCCTTCTCTACAATCAATATGTCTTCACTATCAACGAGAAGCCTTCTCCAATATTTCGAATCCTTCTCCAATATTTCGAAGCCTTCTCTAATATTACGAAGCCTTCTCCAAGATGACGAAGCCTTCTCCATTTGAAGAGAAACCTTCTCTACAATCAATATGTCTTCTCTATCAACAAGAAGCTTTCTCCAATATTTCGAAGCCTTCTCCAATATTTCAAAGCCTTCTCTAATATTTCGAAGCCTTCTCCAAGATGACGAAGCCTTCTCCATTTGAAGAGAAGCCTTCTCTCCAATCAATATGTCTTCTCTATCAACGAGAAGCCTTCTCCAATATTTCAAAGCCTTCTCTAATATTACGAAGCCTTCTCCAAGATGACGAAGCCTTCTCCATTTGAAGAGAAGGCATCTCTACATTAAATAAGCCTTCTCTATCAACGAGAAGCCTTCTCCAATATTTCGAAGCCTTCTCTAATATTACGAAGCCTTCTCCTAGATGACGAAGCCTTCTCCATTCGAAGAGAGCCTTCTCTATCATCGAGAAGCCTTCTCCAATATTTCGAAGCCTTCTCTAATATTACGAAGCCTTCTCCTAGATGACGAAGCCTTCTCCATTCGAAGAGAGCCTTCTCTATCAACGAGAAGCCTTCTCCAATATTTCGAAGCCCTCTCTAATATTACGAAGCCTTCTCCAAGATGACGAAGCCTTCTCCATTTGAAGAGAAGCCTTCTCTACAATCAATATGTCTTATCTATCAATGAGAAGCCTTCTCCAATATTTTGAAGCCTTTTCCAATATTTCGAAGCCCTCTCTAATATTACGAAGCCTTCTCCAAGATGTCGAAGCCTTCTCCATTTGAAGAGAAGCCTTCTCTGCAATCGATATGTCTTCTCTATCAACGAGAAGCCTTCTCCAATATTTCGAAGCCTTCTCCAAGATGACGAAGCCTTCTCCATTTGAAGAGAAGCCTTCTCTACAATCAATGTCTTATCTATCAACGAGAAGCCTTCTCCAATATTTCGAAGCATTCTCTAATATTATGAAGCCTTCTCCATGATGACGAAGCCATCTCCATTTGAAGAGAAGCCTTCTGTACATCAAATAAGCCTTCTCTATCAACGAGAAGCCTTCTCCAATATTTCGAAACCTTCTCTAATATTACGAAGCCTTCTCCTAGATGACGAAGCCTTCTCCATTCGAAGAGAGCCTTCTCTATCAACGAGAAGCCTTCTCTAATATTACGAAGCCTTCTCCAAGATGACGAAGCCTTCTCCATTTGAAGAGAAGCCTTCTCTACAATCAATATGTCTTCTATATCAACGAGAAGCCTTCTCCAATATTTCGAAGCCTTCTCCAATATTACGAAGCCTTATCCAAGATGACGAAGCCTTCTCCATTCGAAGAGAAGCCTTCTCTGTCAACGAGAAGCCTTCTCCAATATTTCGAAGCCTTCTCTAATATTACGAAGCCTTATCCAAGATGACGAAGCCTTCTCCATTTGAAGAGAAGCCTTCTCTACAATCAATATGTCTTCTCTATCAACGAGAAGCCTTCTCCAATATTTCGAAGCCTTCTCTAATATTACGAAGTCTTCTCCAAGATGACGAAGCCTTCTCCATTTGAAGAGAAGCCTTCTCTGCAATCAATAT
Source organism: Eragrostis curvula (assembly GCA_007726485.1). Classification (NCBI taxonomy): domain Eukaryota; kingdom Viridiplantae; phylum Streptophyta; class Magnoliopsida; order Poales; family Poaceae; genus Eragrostis; species Eragrostis curvula. Next base: position 27,255,222 of record CM017443.1, read on the forward strand.
GCCTTCTCTATCAACGAGAAGCCTTCTCCAATATTTCAAAGCCTTCTCTAATATTACGAAGCCTTCTCCAAGATGACGAAGCCTTCTCCATTTGAAGAGAAGCCTTCTCTCCAATCAATATGTCTTCTCTATCAACGAGAAGCCTTCTCCAATATTTCGAAGCCTTCTCTAATATTACGAAGCCTTCTCCTAGATGACGAAGCCTTCTCCATTCGAAGAGAGCCTTCTCTATCAACGAGAAGCCTTCTCCAATATTTCGAAGCCTTCTCTAATATTACGAAGCCTTCTCCAAGATGACGAAGCCTTCTCCATTTGAAGAGAAGCCTTCTCTACAATCAATATGTCTTCTCTATCAACGAGAAGCCTTCTCCAATATTTCGAAGCCTTCTCTAATATTACGAAGCCTTCTCCAAGATGACGAAGCCTTCTCCATTCGAAAAGAAGCCTTCTCTATCAACGAGAAGCCTTCTCCAACATTTCGAAGCCCTCTCTAATATTACGAAGCCTTCTCCAAGATGACGAAGCCTTTTCCATTTGAAGAGAAGCCTTCTCTACAATCAATATGTCTTCTCTATCAACGAGAAGCCTTCTCCAATATTTCGAATCCTTCTCCAATATTTCGAAGCTTTCTCTAATATTACGAAGCCTTCTCCAAGATGACGAAGCCTTCTCCATTTGAAGAGAAGCCTTCTCTACAATCAATATGTCTTCTCTATCAACGAGAAGCCTTCTCCAATATTTTTTGACGAAAAACTGTACGGAAAATCCCCACAGTGCAAGCCTTTTTATAATAATCAGAGCATATTTACAAGAAGCCAGAAAGAGGAGGAGGCCAAGGGGAACACTAAGCTAATCTAGGCTAATTAGACTAACCTAATATCATACTGTACAACCTACCTGAGAGAGACACTAATCTACTAGAGGTACAACAATCGCAAAAAAAAAAGACATACATACATCACCATAAAGGTGCAGCCTAGAAAGGCAGAGAGAAACAGGCTAAAAAAGTTGCAGCCAGTCCCGAATAGCTTGATGGTGTGACTCCTTAATCCTGTGTAGGTGCAGTAAAACTTCTTCTTTGAAAGCTCTCTTCCAACTAGCAACACTAGGCTGCTTGTTGTTAAAAATCTTTGCATTCCTTTGCTTCCAGATATTCCAAGCTGCTGTTGAAAAAATTTCTGTGAAGAACATGTACTGGAATTCCAATTTTGCCTTTTTAATTTTCTCATGAATCTCCAGATCCTCATCCCATAGAATTCCAATACTAAACCAGCAACTAACACTGTAGGGGCATTCAAAGAACAGATGCACTGCAGTTTCTTCTACAGCTCTATTGCACATAACACAATTGTAACCAGACTCCAGAAAATGATTTCTTCTTCTTAACATGTTTCTGGTACTTACCCTGTCTATCAATAGCTGCCAGACAAAGAATTTAATTTTTGGCATGCATTTACTTTTCCAGTTCCTTTGATGGAGTGGAGAATTTTCCAGACCATTAAATTGATGCTTGTAGAATTTACTGGAAGAGTATGATACAGATCCCCAAATATAACTCCATATGTCATCATCTTCATAAGGGAGGTCCATATTTTCGATTTCCAGTTGCATATCCAGAAGCTCTTCATATGCCTCATTTGAGAGTGGCAGATGGAAAATTTCTTCAAAAGATTCAGCATTCATTGCCTTATGAAGGGATCCATACTTGTCATTTGAGAAAGAATACAGTCTCGGATATTTCTGTGAAAGAATTGATCCATTAATCATATCATGCCATAGAGAAACTGTATCTCCTTTGCCAATCCTACAAGTTGCTATACCTCTGTATTCAGTATTTAATCTGAACACATCCTTCCACCAGAAAGAGCCAACTTCGTTTGCATAATGAGGAACTTCATCTTCATAGTATGTTGACCATATTAACTTGACCCATGGGACATCACTTTTATTGTAGAATTTGTCCAGGTGTTTCATTAGGAGTGCTTTGTTTTGTAATCTCAGATTAAGAACACCACAACCCCCTTTATCTTTGGGTAACATCACTTGATCCCATGCAACAAGATTTGCACTTTTCTTTTCTCTATCATGACCTCTCCATAAACAGTCTTTCTCTGCTCTAATTATATATTCAATAACTTCCTCCGGAAATTTTAGTATGCACATGAAGTACATAGGAAGAGAGGTGAGCACAGACTTGATAAGTTGCAGTCTTCCAGCATAATGTAAAAACCTTGAACTTGCAGTCAGTCTTTTATCTATTCTTGTCATAATGGGCTCATAATGTCTGACTCTGGGTTTAGTTGTTCCCATCGGTAACCCCAAGTAAGTGAAGGGTAAAGTTCCTACTTGGCATCCAAAAGTACTAGCAAGTTGTCCAACTCTGCCTTCAGGGAGATTAATAGGGATCATACATGATTTTCCATAATTTACCTTGAGGCCAGTGGCTTCTGCAAATTGATTCAGAAAACTCTTCAGGAACAATAACTGCCTTGAGCTTGCTTGCATTACTAGCAATGTATCATCCGCATATTGTATTATAGGGAAATCAATCTCAGGACTTTGTGGTATTGGAGGCCCTAACAGCCCTTGTCTGTATGCCTTGTTTATGATGCTTTGTAACAGATCTGCTGCTAGGACAAATAAAAGAGGTGATAATGGATCACCCTGCCTGACACCACGCTTGCACTGAAATTTTTTCCCAGGAACTCCATTGAGTAGCACTGCTGATGATCCAGAAGAAAGAATTTCTTTAACCCAATTATTCCATTTTTCTGGGAAGCCTTTGGCCTGCAAAATTTGAATTATAGCTGCATGTTCAACTGTATCAAAAGCCTTTTCAAAGTCCAACTTCAAAAGAATGATTTGTCTCCTGGAATGATGACATTGGTGTAAATATTCAAAGCTCCATGCAAGACAATCTTGAATAGTCCGAGTTTTGATAAAACCATATTGGTTCTTATGCACCACTTGCATGATAACTGCCTGTAATCTATTAGCCAACAATTTTGTAAGCAACTTTAAGGAAGAGTTTAGAAGTGATATAGGCCTGAAATCATTAACAGTCTCTGGATTATCCTTTTTTGGTATTAGTGTGATGAAAGAAGAGTTGATACTTTCTAGGCCAATTGCATGACTGAAAAAATCATCACACAGCTTGTAAAAATCTTCCTTTATGTATTGCCAACAATGTTTCATGAATTTGCCATTAAAACCGTCAGGGCCCGGTGACTTGTCTACCGGCATGTTCTTCACTACTGCATCGATTTCTTCAGTTGTAAATGGAGCACAAAGATCTGCTAGATTTTCATGGAAGTCAATAATCTCAGCCAGATCAAAATTCATCATCGTTTGTTGTGATACACCCATTCTATTTCTAAAAGCATTCCAGAAAAGTGCTGCTTTTTCTGCATGATCAGATACCATTCTACCATCCGTAGACTGAATTTGTGGTATTGCATTCCTTCTGTAAGACTCAGTTGCCATGGCATGAAAAAAGTCAGTGTTCTCATCTCCCATTTTAACCCATCGAACAGTAAATCTTTTCTTCCAATACAACTGACGAAACCGTAGCATTTTCTGCATGTGTGTCTTAGTGATCTCCCTGAAATTCCATTCTTCAACTGATAGATTTCTGACCTCTTCAATTTTATCAAAGCTCCCAATGATAAGATTACAGTTTGAGATAACTCTATTTAGCTGAGAGAACTGCTTACTCCATTCCTTCAATTCTTTTCTCAGTTGTTTAAACTTTGCTGTGACGAGACTGGCACTATTCCTTGACTGATATTTGTAAAGAACCAATCGATTTGCTCCAACAGTGGAGTTCTCTGCATGTTGCTCCAGGTATAAGATCTACCTTTCAGAGGCAACTCAATTAATTCAAGATGACTGATAATGTTATTAAAGGTAGCAATGTCATTCATGTTTCCACCTGGCCTATTCCTATTTTCCAGAGACCTATAGAAGTTAAAATCCCCTAGTAAAAGATAGTTATCATCTGAGTCAATATCCAGGCTTAGCATCCAAGCGACAAAATCATTCCTTCCAGGACCATGACTAGGTCCATAAACTGATATAAGTGTCCAGGTGTCCATATTATGACTTGATGTAAAGGTAATAGAAATTGCAAAACTCTGTTTGTCAATTGTTATTCCTGTGAAAACTGAGCTGTTCCATATTACTAGGATACCACCAGAAGCGCCCTCTGAGGGACAGTAATCAAACTTATCAAATCTCCTTGGTGCAAAGCGATGTATATAGCTCATATCAAAAACTTCACGTTTTGTTTCTTGTAGACAAACAATTGAAGAATTACTTTCTTCTATCTTCTCTCTGATTGAATTCCATTTAGCATCATCATTGATACCCCTAATATTCCAACACAGAATATTCCAATTTCTATGTGTTGTATCCATTTAATACTAAAATAATGAATAGAAATAAGCAGACTGCACAGCAGAAACTGCACCAAGCACTGGAAGAACTAGCATCCAACATATCATTGTGGTTCAGAAAACAGATAATATTTCTGGAAGGACCAGATTCATCATTGAACCATAGCAAAAAAATACTGGAGGGACCAATATTATCTCCATGCCACCATAGCATCAAATCAATTAAGAGACCAGCATTTTCATCACACATGATCACACAGATATAAGCAACCATAAAAATTATTCCACCACATTTAAATGACCACACCATAATCATAGGTTCAGAGTTGCAGACATAACAGAAGACACTAAAGATATAGTATAGCATGTATGAAATAAAATATAATTGACACCACTGGTAAAGATGACAGAGGATAGCAATCTGCCGTTGCACTTTCTTGATTGGTTTACTCTCCATTAGAAACCCTTGGTTGCTTCAGTTTTTCTTCAGAGATCTCCTCAGGAGCCATCTGGCAGTAACTTTCACCAAGATCTTGCATCAGCTGTAGCGGTACTGTCTTCTGTGGATTATGTGTCACTTCTTTAACCATTCCATCAAGAGTAGAGATTAAGCTTGCTTGATCTTGGACCTTTACTGTTCTCTTTCTTCTTTTCCTTGGTGTATCCTCGAGGCGCACATGCTTGTAGCCTTCATTCTGCTTGTCTAGTCTGGGGCTTCTTCTTACATTTGCTAGCTGAGTTGCAGGATTGACAGCCGACGCATTCAACAGTAAACCCTTCCTTGGAGTCTTAGTTGGCCTTGGCGGTGGGTAAGCAGTCCTTTCCAAGGTTTCTATTTCCTTGTCTGCAGCAATTGATAGAGAATCAAAGGTTTCTGAGTTATCTTGCACAGCAGTTTGAGAAGACTCAGTGCTTGACTCATGTACATCTGGTTGGGCGGTAGCCAAATCTATCATCTGACTGAGAGTAGTCGTATCATCAGCATTTGCATGTTCTTGCCCAGTAACCAAATTTGACATCTGATCAGTACTGGCCGCCAAGAGCTGCACCACCGGCTGGTATGGCATAATTGCCAACTCATTGATACTGGGTTCCTCAAAAATAAGCTTTCTAACAATGTTCTTGTTAACAGTCTCACCAAGGGAAGTATCCAGAGTAAGAATAGAAGAGTCAACAATGACAGGTTTAAAAGCATTCTCCCATGACCTCTTTAGTGTACTGCATGTATCTGTCAGAGATCTTGAAATAATTCTAGAAGAGCAATGTGCAGCAATACAGAAGACTCTTTCATTAACCTTCTCAATTACCATCTCAGGTGGTAAAGCAGGGCCATATGTAACAGTATGAGCTTCTAGTTGATTCAGTTCATGAGGCTGTGAAGAGACCTCATTTGAGGAGGAGGATGTTGCAGTCGAAGTGCTTGCCCCTTGCCCAAAAACCATGTCAATTGGGATGTCAGGCCCATGTGCTCTGAGATACACAGCAGTAGACCCAGAATTTCTGAAAGAAATAACATCTTGTTCCTCTATTGGATGTTGAGGTATCTGCTCTATTACATTCTGTTGTGCTTCAATCAGCTGAGGATCTAAATTGTTATTTTCAGCTGCCTGATCTTCATTCCAGTCTTGCAATTCACCAGCATCCATGTGATTATCATCCTGACCCTGTATATTCTGAACATTAACCATATGATGATCTTCATTCATGTTACCATGTAAATCTTCCATCCACCCAGGTTGCTGGTGCCCATGAGCTTGATGCCAGTTATGAGGTAAAGGATGCGGGTCACCATTTGCAGGAACAGGATCCTCATCACCGGGAAAGACATCAGGAAAAACACCATCTAGTATGTATACAGGGACAGCCCATGATCTTCCGTTACCCCCGAGCATAGTACCTTGAGATACAATCAAGCTTCTAGGAATACGATCAGGTGACAAGACCAGAACACGAACCAAAACTCGAGACTTATTATTGTCTGAGCTATCCCAGTACAGTAGACGGCCAAAAGGAGCCACAGCAGCTTTAATGTAATCCATTGTCTGATAGTCTAGAGGAAAAGCCAAAAACATGATGGTGCATTCCCTAGTATAGTTGCAAGTCCTCAGATTCAAACCCCTATCATGCTTGGCAACTCTAATATGCTGGTGAGGACCAAAAGGTAAAGGACTAAGATCAATTAAACTCTGCCGCTGTGTGGGGGAAGCAAACTGTAAAAGCCCTAATCCAAGCGGAGACAGAGAAGAAGATCTAATCCTAGCATTATATTCATCTTCCAGGAAAGCAATCACATCTAACAATGCCTCACGAAGGTGATGCTGAGCTGGCTGAGGTTCAAGAGTAACAATACCATATTCCTCATGCATGCGCGGGGGTTCCCCTCCAGGTGCCAGACGTCCCCTTGCTGGACGCATCCAAAGATTCTCAATGTTTGCACCCGCAGGGGCAAACAGCATCGGGTTGACGGGAAAGTTTGCCATGAGATCGTCGTCTTCAGAAGTCGCCGAGTCGAGGGTTTCGATCAGTGGCGGTGGTGTAGATGGCGATGGAAAAGCAGAGCTCGGTTTGGAAACAGAGGAGCCTGATATTGATATAGCAATATTTTCCTCCGTGGAGACTTGATCAGATTGCTTGGGCCTTCTTTTGGGCTCTACATCTGTCTTGGGAGCCCACATCAGTTGAGGTCGTGTACGAGTAAAACACCACCGAGCCATATGACCATAATTAAAACAGGCTTTGCATCGTATCTGATTAGAGCATTTGAATTTTGTATGACCCTCACCGAGACATCTCCAACACGTAGCATTTTTGGAAACTGAAAAAGTAGGCAACTTATCTGGAATATGCGCCGATGGTTTAGGATCTGCATGCTGGCGTTGAGTGGGGCCAGCAAGCGATGAACACGGTTCTGTTCCACCAGTTTCCAACAAATCCAGCGAATGATCCATCTGAAGATCCCTCTGAAGACGAGCAAAAGCAGTAGAAACACCAACAAATGCACCACCATCTGAATTATTAGATTGATCAGTATTACCGAAAATCAAACGACGTGGCTGAACATCCGAGGTTTTTGAAGCGAAACAAAACGAGCCAATTTTCAGAGCAGGTTCAGCCAGGATTGGTTTGTGCTTCACAGGGGGAGAGGCCTGAATCAGGCGAGCAGCAAAGCTAACATGTTTTTTGATCACAGGAGACTTGCGCTTCTTTCTTGTGACCAAGGTCCATTCCTTGGCCTGTTCTTCCTCCCAGATGCGCTTATCACGTTCCCAATGAGCAACACCATCATTCCAGAGATGAAAATAAACATCGAAAGTGGAACCAATGAAACGCTTCAGATCATAAACATGAAAACCAACTGCTTTTGAGGCCACTGAAAATCTGAAATGCCGATCACTCAAAAATTTCACATGAAAACCAGCAGCAAATCCCCCCAGGCAGGATTGGAGGGCCAAACTCACAGAATCTTCAGTCAATCGAAAAGTAAATCTTCGAAAAGTAGCCAACAGGAAGAAAGAACCAGCAGGAGATGGGGAAGAATGATGCACCGTCGATCCAAACAGTTGCAGGATCTCCTTCTGAAACTTTTTGCCGTGAGAGAAATCCCAATCAGAGCTAAGGCCCGAGGAGGATCCCATCGCGTCGGGTCACCGGGCAACTAGGAAGAGGGCGCAGCAGGAGCGGGGAGGGAGGAGGTCGCCGTCGTGAGGGATGTTGCCGTGGAGGAGGAGGAGGAGATCGCCGTGGAGGATCGGGGATCGCCGCCACTCACCTTAGTAGCCCGCGCCGCCATTCCCCTATTAAGCTCGACGGCTGTTTTAGCCTTCTCCAATATTACGAAGCCTTCTCCAATATTTCGAAGCCTTCTCTAATATTACGAAGCCTTCTCCAAGATGACGAAGCCTTCTCCATTTGAAGAGAAGCCTTCTCTACAATCAATATGTCTTCTCTATCAACGAGAAGCCTTCTCCAATATTTCGAAGCCTTCTCTAATATTACGAAGCCTTCTCCAAGATGACGAAGCCTTCTCCATTCGAAGAGAAGCCTTCTCTATCAACGAGAAGCCTTCTCCAACATTTCAAAGCCCTCTCTAATATTACGAAGCCTTCTCCAAGATGACGAAGCCTTTTCCATTTGAAGAGAAGCCTTCTCTACAATCAATATGTCTTCTCTATCAACGAGAAGCCTTCTCCAATATTTCGAATCCTTCTCTAATATTTCGAAGCCTTCTCTAATATTACGAAGCCTTCTCCAAGATGACGAAGCCTTCTCCATTTGAAGAGAAGCCTTCTCTACAATCAATATGTCTTCTCTATCAACGAGAAGCTTTCTCCAATATTTCGAAGCCTTCTCCAATATTTCAAAGCCTTCTCTAATATTTCGAAGCCTTCTCCAAGATGATGAAGCCTTCTCCATTTGAAGAGAAGCCTTCTCTACAATCAATATGTCTTCTCTATCAACGAGAAGCCTTCTCCAATATTTCAAAGCCTTCTCTAATATTACGAAGCCTTCTCCAAGATGACGAAGCCTTCTCCATTTGAAGAGAAGCCATCTCTACATCAAATAAGCCTTCTCTATCAACGAGAAGCCTTCTCCAATATTTCGAAGCCTTCTCTAATATTACGAAGCCTTCTCCTAGATGACGAAGCCTTCTCCATTCGAAGAGAGCCTTCTCTATCAACGAGAAGCCTTCTCCAATATTTCGAAGCCCTCTCTAATATTACGAAGCCTTCTCCTAGATGACGAAGCCTTCTCCATTTGAAGAGAAGCCTTCTCTACAATCAATATGTCTTATCTATCAATGAGAAGCCTTCTCCAATATTTCGAAGCCTTTTCCAATATTTCGAAGCCCTCTCTAATATTACGAAGCCTTCTCCAAGATGACGAAGCCTTCTCCATTTGATGAGAAGCCTTCTCTGCAATCAATATGTCTTCTCTATCAACGAGAAGCCTTCTCCAATATTTCGAAGCCTTCTCCAATATTTCGAAGCCTTCTCTAATATTTCGAAGCCTTCTCCAAGATGACGAAGCCTTCTCCATTTGAAGAGAAGCCTTCTCTACAATCAATATGTCTTATCTATAAACGAGAAGCCTTCTCCAATATTTCGAAGCATTCTCTAATATTACGAAGCCTTCTCCAAGATGACGAAGCCTTCTCCATTTGAAGAGAAGCCATCTCTACATCAAATAAACCTTCTCTATCAACGAGAAGCCTTCTCCAATATTTCGAAAGCTTCTCTAATATTACGAAGCCTTCTCCTAGATGACGAAGCCTTCTCCATTCGAAGAGAGCCTTCTCTATCAACGAGAAGCCTTCTCCAATATTTCGAAGCCTTCTCTAATATTACGAAGCCTTCTCCAAGATGACGAAGCCTTCTCCATTTGAAGAGAAGCCTTCTCTACAATCAATATGTCTTCTCTATCAACGAGAAGCCTTCTCCAATATTTCGAAGCCTTCTCCAATATTACGAAGCCTTCTCCAAGATGACGAAGCCTTCTCCCGTGCTACTAACTCCTCTACCTCTTTGATGGCCACAAACAAGGTGAATTATAAGATTGGTGGCAAGGATTGGGTTCTTGATAGTGGTTGCACTCAACACATGACCGGCACCGCCTCCATGTTCACCACCTTGGAGGAAGACAACTCTCATGAGAAGGTCACCTTTGGCGACAACTCGAAAGGTAAAGTGAGAGGTCTTGGTAAGGTGACTATCTCAAATGACCTCTCTATCTCAAATGTGCTACTTGTTGAGTCTCTTAACTTCAACTTGCTTTCGGTGGCGCAAATTTGTGATCTCGGGTTCCAATGCAACTTTGATGATAAAGGTGTTGTGCTTCAAAATGAAGCCATGGGTATCACTATCAAAGGTTTTAGGCATAAAAACCTATATATTGTTGATTTCGAGACTAACATTGAAATTACACCTAGTACTTGTCTCTTTACTAGGTCTTCAAAAGGATGGCTATGGCATCGTCGCCTTGCTCATATTGGGATGAGTCAAATCAAGAAGGTGGTGAAGATGAATTGCATTAGGGGTGTGAAGGATGTCACTGTTGAGAAGGACCGCTTGTGTAGTGCTTGTCAAGGCGGCAAACAAGTGGCATCTCCACATCCCTCCAAGAGTTTCATGTCAACCTCAAGACCCTTGGAGCTTCTACAGATAGACCTTTTTGGTCCTACCACTTACAAGAGCCTAGGTGGTAATCTATATTGTCTTGTGGTGGTTGATGACTACTCTAGGTACACTTGGGTATTCTTCCTCGAGAACAAGAATCGAGCAATTGGAGTGTTCAAGAAGTTTGCCAAGAGAGTTCAAGTTGAATATGAGCACAACATCAAGAAGATCCGAAGAATGGCACTGAGTTCAAGAATTCAACCATTGAAGACTATTGTGATCATCTTGGGATTAAACATGAGTTCTCGGCCACCTATACTCCACAACAAAATGGAGTAGTTGAAAGGAAGAACAAGACTCTCATCACTCTTGCAAGAGCTATGTTGGATGAATACGGCACTCCAGAGAAGTTTTGGGCAGAGGCGGTCAATGCCGCTTGTTACACCCCAAATCGGATATATCTCTACAAGATCCTCCTAAAGACTTCATATGAGCTCTTAGTTGGGAGGAAGCCAAATGTGGCATACTTTTGAGTTGTTGGGTGCAAGTGTTACATCTACAAGAAGAGAGAGAGACTTGAAAAGTTTGAGAAGAGGACCGACACGGGAATTCTTGTTGGTTACTCCGGCTCCTCCAAAGCTTATAGAGTTTTCAACACCTCAACGGGGTTTGTGGAGGAATCTTGCGATGTGCAATTTGATGAGTCTAATGGTTCACAAGATGATTGTTGACGGTGTAAAAACCAGGAAATTACCGTCAATATATCGGTAAATAAAAGGCATGCACCAATGTTCTATACATTAAACTAATAAAATTCCACAAGTTTTGGATGTAAGCTTGTTTTGCAAGGTACAAAGGAATATTGGTGCAAATGTACTTATACTCATAGTGAAATATCAAGTATCCAAAGGCACAAGACCCGGCTCCGACATCTCGGCAACACTCAAAGCAAGAATCAAGGAATTACATAGGGAATAATTATTCAAACCAGAGATTTGATCCCTCCATGTCAAAGCCCTCGCCGAGATAGTCCAAATGGACTTTTGAATCACCCAATTCGGAGTCCAGGAGCAGAAGTTACGGCCCGCATAAGATTGGAGTCAAAGCAGGAAAAAGAAGGCCGGCCGGCCCAAACTCTAGGCCGGCCGGCCTTGGCTAAACTCCAATGGGCCCAATCTTCCTCCAGTCGGTTCCAGAGTTAGTCACAAGCTACCTGACGCGCGGGGCAAGCCAGGGGACGTCGGCAAGAAAGGAATATTCCACGAAATGCTCCAAGCATGTAGGGGACCTTCTCCACTCTCCCAAGGCACCTCCACACTATAAATAGAGGACCCCTCCTTCACTCCTAGATGTACCTCATGGAAGAAGCATTCCACTTGTGTAGTTTAGAATAGGATTAGTATTTTAGTTATGGGAGTTAGAGTAGAAGTGAGAGCTTCGCTCGGAGTTCCGGAGTTTTCTTCGGAAGTCGGTAAAGTTCTCTTGTATCTTTTCTTTTATTAGATATTCTTTAACATAATTATTTTCTTATTTATTTAATTTAGTTTTCCTTTTAGTATATATATAGAGAATTTCTTGTGTGGGTTCCACGTCTGTGCATGGTAGATTTATCTGCATGAGTTGTTTGCACCACCATATGCTTACACAATTCACATAGATTTTATCATGTATGGTTGGCTTGCTCTCGCCAGGAAGAGTAAGTTATCTAGGATAGTTGCTTGTATGGTTCAAGGAATTATTCTAGACGCGGTTTGCCCGTAACCCCACGGAGGACGGTAGCCACACGTGTGATAGGCGTGTTCAGGCCTTTGCAATCCGCCACATCCGGGTTATCGAGATGGTAGGGTCTTAATTATAGCACGTAGGTCGTCAGTATGTCGGGCCTAATTCTCGGGTTGTCTGCTGAAGGAATGCGTGTGCCCCGATACACATGAATGAATCTATAGTTGTAGACTATCGGATAAACTAAATGCTAACCCCGAGGCTAAAAGATACCTTCTGCTCGTTGTCCTCCCAAACTAAATGCTAACTCCTTGTTATCTATATGATGGATCTTTCTCCTGAGTACACCACACATACCACATAACTGTATCCCTGCTTTGGCATAGTTTGCAAGTTATAAATAATAGATGTTTCCTTGTTAAGTCATGATATTCTTAGCATGCTTCTCTGTGGATAAATATAAATACGATAACCTTGGAATACTCCCGGGTAAAATGCTACAATGGTGTTCCATGCGCTTGCGGAGTTGAAATAAATTCTGTGCGTAAGAAACGTCAACAAGCATTTTTGGCGCCGTTGCCGGGGAAGCAATGGTTTAAGATATCTTTGATTGACAATGATTATCTGTTATGTTAATTTGCTGCTAGCCTTTGCATTCCACCTGCATATCATCATCACATTTGCATTATTTCTTTTTCAAACCATCTGCATGTTTGATTTCCCTCCATCCCACCCACTGCATTTAAAAAAAAAATATCCCGAGTGCCCAATCTTAGGCCACGGGCTTAAAAAAAATTAAAAAAAAAAAAAGAGAACCCGAGCGCCCAATCATAGGCCAGGGATCTTGCAAGAAAGGATGGATTCTTATGACAGGAAGAAGGAAACATATGTGGCGGAACCAAGACGTTCGACGAAGAATTTCAAAAGCTTAGTCTTGCATTTGATTGCAAAGACTAAGCTTGGGGAGGAACCGCCAGGTAAGCATATGCATTTATTTCATTCCTTCCTTGTCATATAACCTTTCCTTTCGAAAAAAAATATATAATAAAATAAATAATAAAAAAATAATAAAAATATTGCCTGATTGTCTTTGTTTGCCTCATGGATGCAAAGTATATCGAATTACTTTTTGATGAAAAATATACTGCAATTCTGATCATACCCTTGTTCTTGAACTTCTTTTCATACATGGGTGTTGATTGAAATGTTAGTCATAAATCGTCGCCTGCACCTTCTTCTATTGTTTGGGTGAGCCAGTTCTGTGTCTATGTTCTTATTTAAGATTATGCCTGGTGGTAGTTCAAACAACAGAAAAGCACACATCTCTATAATGCTTTCACGACAAAAGGAGAAGTATGATCACCCTGCTCTCCTTACACAATTGATTGAATTAGACGTGGTGTCTAGGTTGATCAATGGAACGATAGAGATATGTTTGATGTAGACAAGTAGGTTTGTACTAACCATTGCAGGGATCTTTCTGAGAGCAAACCAAGTACAACAGGCAACATGAAAGGCACACAATTCAAGAAGAAGAAACCAACAAGGCGGAACATGCACCTTCCAATGAAAGTATTTTTTTCGCTTAGACTTGCATATTGTTGCAAGATCTAAGCTTAGGGAGGGACCGCCAGGTAAGTGCTTCTATATATATCATATATCCTTCTTGAATTGTGCCCTTTCAAATAAAAAAAAAACAAAAAATAATAGGTTCTCGGCAAAGCCCAATAGGGGCTAGCCACTTGTATCACCCTTATTCTTTTTGCAGGTACAAGAAGAATGGAGGAAGCGGTCTATTCAAGCTTAAGCCTTGCAAAGGCTCAAGCTTGGGGAGGATCGACAGGTAAGGAGGAGTTCAACACAAGCTTAAGTCTTGCAAAGACTCAAGCTTGGGGAGGACCCCCAGGTAAGTATTCCTATCGATCAATAAAATACTCCCTGTTTCGAATAAAACGCTAGAATATTGGTGAATGCTGCACTTAAAGGAAATGATGATTAGTTACATGCTAGCTCCCCTTGTGTCGCATTGATGCAACCTCTACTCCTGACATGTGTGTTATTTATACTTGAGCATAGTCACATCACTAGTGTTGCTGCATCTTTTGTGGGTTGCATACATCACACCAAGTCTAAGCATTGTGGATTATGATATGGCATGAGTAGGACTTGTTGCAATTTCTTAGTATGGTGAACGTCCAGAGATGTTTTCATTCTAATTGCTGCAAGTACCTAAAACCACTTTCGTTTTGGAACACTTCCCTTGTGAGGATTTATTTACCTACCAAAGCCATATCATACAGATATTCGAGACATCCCCACTCATAGCCATTTGCTCATGCGTTGAGTTTTGTTAAGGTTTAAAAGCTTTTGAGAGTAAGCACTCTAAAATCTCGGTCATTATTCCTTCGCGTGAGTATTTGTTTTCTTTCCACCAAAAAGGAATGTTTGAAATCATCAAACATCTCCATCCATCATCACCCCATTTGCAAAACTTTTTGGTCTACATCAAAAAGCTCAAGAATATTTCAAAAATGCTCATGAACCTTTCATCGCTAGTGCCAATGCCTCATGGAGTCTTAAAAAAAAGAGAAAAAAAAGAAAAAAAAGAAAAAGAAAGAGAGGCTCCATGATTTGCAAATATGCACTAAGGTTCTTATCATAAACATCTTGAGCATGAGCATAAAAGAAGACCAAAAATTTGCAAAACCATCTCCATCAGTGTGTGTTCATCTTCTCCCCCTCCATCACCATTTTCCATATGACCGAGATATAAAGAGTTGCTATGTCTCTTGAGATTTATTCTTTAGCTTTACAACATACGCATGACAAATGTGCATATCCTTACCAAGCTCCACATACAAGCCTCATTTGGTAGAAGGTAGGATTTGAGTGAAGCTTGTAGGAATAGACTCACTAGAGGGAAGGGAAGTGTGAACCAAAACAAAGGAGAAATTTTTACCTTGTCTTGCAGCACATAAAAACTCTGACTTGAACCTGCTAGAATTGTTTTGTCCAAAAGTGCTGTTCTAGTTTTCAATGCTATATGACAAGGTGAAGCATACACGCCCCACACATGTGCAACACTCATGAAAATTCCGTGCTCTTGTATACTTACCACCTTTTAGGGAGTACGTGGTTGCATCCTTATTACCCTTGGGGCGCTATCTTTGTAACTCCTGATCCGTCGGTACCCTAAGTTGTTTGCTCGAGGACGAGCCAAGTTAAGCTTGGGGAGTGTGTTGACGGTGTAAAAACCAGAAAATTACCGTCAACATATCGGTAAGTAAAAGGCATGCACCAATGTTCTATGCATTAAACTAATAAAATTCCACAAGTTTTGGATGTAAGCTTGTTTTGCAAGGTACAAAGGAATATTGGTGCAAATGTGCTTATACTCATAGAGAAATATCAAATATCCAAAGGCACAAGACCCAGCTCCGACATCCTGGCAATACTCAAGGCAAGAATCAAGGAATGACATAGGGAATAATTATTCAAACCAGATATTTGATCCCTCCATGTCAATGCCCTCGCCGAGATAGTCCAAATGGACTTTTGAATCACCCAATTCGGAGTCCAGGAGCAGAAGTTACGGCCCCCAGAAGATTGGAGTCAAAGCAGGAAAAAGAAGGCCGGCCGGCCCAAACTCTAGGCCGGCCGGCCTTGGCTAAACTCTAATGGGCCCAATCTTCCTCCAGTCGGTTCCAGAGTTAGTCACAAGCTACCTGACGCGCGGGGCAAGCCAGGGGACGTCGGCAAGAAAGGAATATTCCACGAAATGCTCCAAGCATGTAGGGGACCTTCTCCACTCTCCCAAGGCACCTCCACATTATAAATAGAGGACCCCTCCTTCACTCCTAGATGTACCTCATGGAAGAAGCATTCCACTTGTGTAGTTTAGAATAGGATTAGTATTTTAGTTATGGGAGTTAGAGTAGAAGTGAGAGCTTCGCTCGGAGTTCCGGAGTTTTCTTCGGAAGTCGGTAAAGTTCTCTTGTATCTTTTCTTTTATTAGATATTCTTTAACATAATTATTTTCTTATTTATTTAATTTAGTTTTCCTTTTAGTATATATATAGAGAATTTCTTGTGTGGGTTCCACGTCTGTGCATGGTAGATTTATCTGCATGAGTTGTTTGCACCACCATATGCTTACACAATTCACATAGATTTTATCATGTATGGTTGGCTTGCTCTCGCCAGGAAGAGTAAGTTATCTAGGATAGTTGCTTGTATGGTTCAAGGAATTATTCTAGACGCGGTTTGCCCGTAACCCCACGGAGGACGGTAGCCACACGTGTGATATGCGTGTTCAGGCCTTTGCAATCCGCCACGTCCGGGTGATCGAGATGGTAGGGTCTTAATTATAGCACGTAGGTCGTCAGTATGTCGGGCCTAATTCTCGGGTTGTCTGCTGAAGGAATGCATGTGCCCCGATACTCATGAATGAATCTATAGTTGTAGACTATCGGATAAACTAAATGCTAACCCCTAGGCTAAAAGATACCTTCTGCTCGTTGTCCTCCCAAACTAAATGCTAACTCCTTGTTATCTATATGATGGATCTTTCTCCTGAGTACACCACACATACCACATAACTGTATCCCTGCTTTGGCATAGTTTGCAAGTTATAAATAATAGATGTTTCCTTGTTAAGTCATGATATTCTTAGCATGCTTCCCTGTGGATAAATATAAATACGATAACCTTGGAATACTCCCGGGTAAAATGCTACAATGGTGTTCCGTGCGCTTGCGGAGTTGAAATAAATTCTGTGCGTAAGAAACGTCAACAACGATCTCCACCACTCTCATGATTCTAGTGAGAGGCCTATGGAGGAAGTTTTGAGGGACATGCCAGTTGGTGAAGTAATCCCACATGAAGATGAACCGCCCTCTCCACCACCGACGTCAACCTCTACAAAGGACTCTTCTACAAGCACCTCACAAGCTACCTCTACTTCGGATGCTCCATCAAGCAATCCCCCTCAAGCTCCTTCAAGCGATCCGCAACATCCTTCATCAAGTGTTCAACCTCAAGCTTCATCAAGTGTTCAACCTCAAGCTTCATCAAGTGAACCTCGATAAGCTGATAATCATCACACTACTTCAAGCACATCTCAAGAAGATGTTTCGGGATCTCCTCTTCGACAACAAGATACCCACATCTCCAAGGAGCAAGCCGCTCATGATGCTCAAGACACTTCGCCGGCTCCTCCGCCTCCTCAACAAGAATCACCACGGAAGCACAAACCCTTTGCTAAGGATCATTCACGTGACCTTATCATTGGGAGTCCTTCCCAAGGGATAGCCACAAGGAGAAAGCAATATAAACCTAATTATGTTAATTCTAACCAAGCTAATGTGGTTGTGAATTACTCTTTTGTGTCCACCTTAGAGCCGAAGGCTATTGAGGAAGCCTTGAAGGACGAGAAGTGGGTGCTATCAATGCAAGAAGAATTGAACAATTTCAAGCGTAATGACGTTTGGAAATTGGTCAAGAGGCCCAAGAGAGCAAACGTCGTAGGAGCTAAATGGGTCTTCAAGAAAAAGGAGGATGAGAAGGGGATGGTGATAAGGAACAAGGCGAGTCTCGTGGCAAAGGGTTACTCTCAAGTGGAAGGAGTGGACTTCGACGAAACCTTCGCCCCCGTCACTCGTCTTGAGGCTATAAGAATCCTTCTCGCATACTCTTCTCATTTCAATTTTAAATTGCATCAAATGGATGTGAAAAGTGCATTTCTCAATGGACTAATAAATGAAGAAGTTTATGTAGAGCAACCTCCTGGCTTCGAAGATCCCAAGCATCCCGAGTATGTGTACAAGTTGAAGAAAGCTCTCTACGGGTTGAAGCAAGCACCAAGAGCATGGTACGAGCGTCTTCGTGACTATCTCATCGGCAAGGGCTACAAAATTGGTAGCATCGATAACACGTTATTCACCAAGCATATTGGCGACGATCTTTTCATTTGTCAAATTTATGTTGATGATATCATTTATGGCTCTACTAATGAGACTTTCAATGATGAGTTTCGTGCTCTCATAAAAAGGAGTTTGAGATGTCAATGATAGGAGAGCTACATGTCTTCCTTGGATTTTAAGTCAAGCAATTGGAGGAGGGGACCTTCATCTGTCAAGAGAAGTACACTCGCGGTCTACTCCGGAAATATAGGATGGAAGATTGCAAGGGGATTGAGACACCAATGGCAACCAATGGTCTTCTTGATGCGGATGAGTCGGGTATTCCTATTGATCCTAAGATTTATCGTTCAATGATTGGATCTCTTCTTTATCTCACCGCATCTAGGCCGGATATCATGTTTAGTGTTTGCCATTGTGCTCGTTATCAATCTAACCCCAAGGAATCACATTTGAGTGCCGTAAAGAGAATTCTTAGGTACATCAATCATACTCCAACAATTGGAATTTGGTATCCTAAGGGATCGGATTTTGAGCTTGTTGGGTATGCGGACTCGGATTTCGCCAGATGCAAAGTGAGTAGGAAGAGCACTTCGGGTGGGTGCCAATTTCTTGGACGATCTCTCATATCATGGAGTTCCAAGAAGCAAAATTGTGTAGCCCTTTCTACGGCGGAAGCCGAATATATGGCCGCCGGCGCATGTTGTGCTCAACTACTCTATATGAAGCAAACCCTATTGGATTATGGATTGGTCTATGGTCAAGTGCCCTTATATTGTGATAGTGAAAGTGCTATCAATATGGCTCTCAACAAGGGTGATCATACTCATGCCAAGAATATTGAGGTCAAGCATCACTTCATCCGGGACCATGTCGCCAAGAAGGATATTGAGCTAGTTGGTGTTCAGACACATGAGCAATTGGCTGACATATTCACGAAGCCTCTCGACAAGAAGACCTTTAGCAAGATAAGGGGAGAACTCAACGTTCTCGATCTCTCAAACTTTACTTGAGTTTTCTCCATACTTGCCTTGTACATTATGTATATTACTCCTCTTGCTTGTTATTGTTTGTGTCCTTTTTGGTATGTTCTTCTTGTTTTTGTAGGACCGACGACTAACCTTGTTGAGATAGCAACAAGCGAGGGTGAAGTTTGGGATTGGTGGCACTCGGCTCCCAAGGCTTGATGAATGGCTTGTTGTGAGTAAGCTCAAGGAGGGATCAAACTTGTTGTTGGTATTGTTGGTTCTTAGCCTTCTCTTGTTTTTACTTTTTCATAAGCATCATGCATTGTATACTTGTCATCTCTTTTGCATAAGCATTTTGCATTCTTGCATCGAGTCTTGACGTCAAGATCCATCTAGAGAGAGTTGCTTGTTCACAATATGAGTATATGACTCTCTAGATGAACACATAGCAATGCTATATGAGCTTCATGCCCATTGAACCATGATTCTTTGAGCTCCAAGGTTAAATCCACTTACGCGGCTCAAGGTCCAAGGGTTCATACATTCAAAAACCCAACACTAACCCCATGTGCACCATATCTTGCTATACTCTTTGTGAGTTTCTTGTGTGTAGGGGGAGCTATTGGAAGAAGAGGGCGAGGCAATGAAGAAATGGATATTCACCTAACTCAAGTATTCTCTTACTCATTGTCTATTCTTTATCCTCCTAATATTTGGCTCTTTTTGTGTGATAAATGACAAAGGGGGAGAAGAAGAAGAAGCTTGAAAAGGAGTATGATCATCAATTGGAAGGATCAAGTGAAAGATGAATGATTACCATCAACATGATCAAGCTCCGAGCAAGAGTAAGAAGAAGAAGCCATGATGGTGATAAATGGAAGAAGCAATGATGATATATTTTGATCACCAAAATGATCGAGCTCAAGGAGAAGAAAATTTGGTCATCTCAAGGGGAGTTGGGATATTGGAAGACTACATAGTCAAAATGATTGGTCTTCACACAATCTTGAGATGATGGCTCAAGTCTAGGGGGAGTTACCTCATATCATATAAGCTCATCTTGAGGGGGAGTTCTTAGCTCTAGGAGATCGAGAGATCAAGTATTGGTCGATCTTCTTGAACATCTCGAGATGGTGGAAGGTCTTCAAGGTAAGAATGAAGGTAATCTCTCACCTAGCCCTGTGATGCGTATCCTTTTACTTGTGCTTTTTCCTTCGTTATCATATTGCTTTGGTCTACCTTGCTATGAGTCTTTACGTCACTTGTACTATGAGTTTTTGCTCTAACTTGTGATGTTTTGTGAGCTATGACTTTCCCCGGTCTACACATCGAGGTATGGACTTTTCTATCCTCTTTCCTTTGTGTAGTTCCCTTTGATCGAGTTGTGCTTTTCCTTTCGGCTTTTGTCATCTATTCTTTACTCTCTCGATCATTTTTATCATGGTTGTCATCCATCAGCAAAAAGGGGGAGATTGTAAGCTTTATGGCCATTGGAGTTGGAAACCCCAAGGTATGAATCCTTGGATGAGAACCATGCATGTGACTAACATATGCTTTGAGTATTTTATCCTTAGGTCACATGGAAGCAAGTACGACACAAACCAACCTCTTACCTCAAGTCAAGGATGATTGGTTGCCTCGTCAACTCATGGACGGACTTGATGGAGTCGCGGTCGAGGAGATGGATCAAGGCTAAGGACATACTAGACTCAAGCAAGTGTTGGCTTGGTTAGATGTTAGCTTGAGTCCATAGGAAAATCCGGACTATCCAGAGGGTTCGAGTTGGTACTCTTCGGTAAACACTAGTATAGAGATCATATGGATGCATGGTGTGTCTCTTAGACGCTAGGGTTGTAGAGAAAGAGTGCAGGAACCAAGGAAGAAGGTGTTGGAAGCAAGGATCAAAGGAGAAGATCAAGTTCCAGCTGAAGGAGAAGCCACCGTATGATACGGTGACTGCAGGGAGAAGATCAGTGAAGATCAACTCAGCAGAAGTTACAGGAGAAACAGTCACCGTATGATACGGTGATAGTCAGCGTATGATACGATGACTATGGACAGGAAAATCCAGAGAAACGAGAGTCTCTGGTAGAGTCACCATATTATGGTCACCGTATGATACGGTGGGTCACCGTATGGTTTCCAGGGGAACTGCAAAATCGACGAAGTTGAAGAGAAGAAGGAAAAAGAGTCACCGTATGATACGGTGACTACGGACAGGAAAATCCAGTGAAAAGAGAGTCACTGGTAGAGTCACCGTATGATGGTCACCGTATGATACGGTGGGTGACCGTATGGTTTCCAGGGGAAGTGCAAAATGGAAGAGTGACTAAGAGAACAGTGTCTCTCGTAGGAAAGTGAAGTCCCAGTCGACCGTTGGATAGTCACCGTATGATAAGGTGACTCTAGTCACCGTATGATACGGTGACCAGAGAAATTTGGGCAGTTTTGTTGCAACGGCTAGTTTCGTGGGTGGAGCCTATAAATAGCTGGTTGCTTGCCTCTTTGAGGTGCTCTTGGACAGTCCAAAGGAGGGGAGGTGCTGTCAAGAAGTCAAGTGAAGGAAGAAGAAGCACTTTGAGGGATTTGAGTGATCCAAGTGCTTGAGAAGAGTGACACCATGTGCATCCTATGATCTCTAGGCTAGTGAGTGCTTTAGAGGGCTGACTTGGGTTGTTACTCCTGGTCTATGGCAAGACATAGACTGGTTAGGCATCGGTGGTGAGCTTGCTAAGAGTGTGGAAGCCGCCGCAAGTTTGTACACGGTCTTTGGACTTCCCGTGTGAAACAAGCTACGTGAAGAGAACGACCTTTGGACCGCATCACGTTCAGATCCTTACCTTTGGAGGAGCATACGGAGTTGCTGGCGGGACGTGCCCGTGTCTTCACTCGGAGGGTGAAGAATGCTCTAGAAGGGTGTTGACGGTCCTTACGACCCATTTTTACCGTCAACTTTATGCACCTTTTTGAACCTAACACCATCACCAAGTGTAGACATAGGGTTTATTTCTAACAAATTCCACTAGTCTTGGTGAATTATGAAGTACAGGTGCAATCCATACAAAAACAGGGGAAAACATGCACTAAACGTGGACCTTGCAATCGACGGATTTTCCCCGGACTGAAGAACTTAGTCTAAAAGCCCAAAACCACAGAATCAGGCTTCAAGATCAAGCAATGCACGTGGTTTAGGCAAGTACACAGGCCAAGGAAGCAGCCAGAGGAGGACCAGGCCCAGAGGGGCCCAGGCCAGGTCGGCCGACCCCCTCTGGCCAGGTCGGCCGACCTGCCAGGGAGGCCCCACTGGCCCATCTTTTTATGGCGGTTCATCACCGACTTCTGGAGGTCGGTTCCCCCTGCATTAAATGTCACCGACCTCGGGAACCGCCTCAAAGTTGCCGACCTTCCAAGGCTATAAATAAAGGGGCACCTCTCCCTCTCAACACACACCACAAGACGCAAGACTCTCCAATAGAGCTCCACTCCAATCCTTAGGCTGAGAGCCTTTTGTACACTAGTAGAATAGGAGAGAGGGCAAGGGAGAGAAAGGAATACTCCTTCCATTTTGGTGGAGGTTTAGTTCTATTTCTTTACCTTGGCGTGTAAACACTCTTTGTGATTTATACGTGGTGATTATTTATCTAGCGAGCAATATTACTTTTCTAGGCGTAATTCCTGTTATACTTGTTTACGGGATCATCGCTCCGCAAGGGGTGCTCTAGCCTTCTAAATTCAGCTTTGGGCCGAGGTTAGAGTAGTAATCAACGGCATAGACGTGGTGTCTAGGCTAGAGGTTACCTTTGTTTGCTGTGTGCTCCACGGTTTGTAGAGGTAGGCGGCAGGAAGTGACAGCCCTGTCCGTCCAAAGGAACCCTCCACGTTCGGGTACATAGTAGAGCTACAGGTCGGAGTGGCTTGGCAGACCAGGCCTAAGCCGGCGCCCGAAGTAGACAAGTAGAGCTTGAGTTCGTCTATCCTCTAGGATAACTAGATATAATCACCCTCTCGATCCTAATTTGCTAGTTGTCTTGGTTGTCCTTGGGTAAAACTTGCCCTGCGGTAGAATAACTCCGTTCCTTGGGGAAAACAAATACGACACCTTGGAATACTCCCGGGTGAAGTGCTACAACGGTATTCCGTGCGCTTGCGGATTTTATTCGTGTCGTAAGAAATACCAACAAGCATTTCTGACGCCGTTGCCGGGGAACGGTTGATATCTCTGCTGCAAATTAGGTTTGCCCTCGTAATCTATCTTACTTACCGTTCTGTTTTTATTTCCCTTAATTTCAAAAACTCACAAAAACATTTCATGGAGTCACAACCCACCATCCAATCTTTTTCTACTCCACGGGGCGAGCTCTTAGAGCCACCATCATCATCACAACCCATTTCTTCATTTGGCTATGAGTTTTCCCCCAATTTTATTTCGATGATAAGAGGTTTATCCTTTTCGGGTTTTAAACATGAAAATCCTTATGAACACTTGCGAGAGTTTGAGCATTTGTGTTCATGCCGATCGATCCATGGCATGACACAAGAAACGTTGAAGTGGAAATTGTTTCCCTTCTCTCTCAATGAGAGGGCGAAGCAATGGTACACTTACACCGCTAAGAGAGTGAACGGTGATTGGAAAGAATTGCGAGACAAATTTTGTCTAGCGTTCTTCCCCGTATCCCGTATCACTTCTCTACGAGCGGAAATAATTAACTTTCGGCAAGAAAAAGAGGAAACCTTGAGTGCATCATGGATTCGGTTCTGTTCATTAACAGACTCCGGACCTGAATTGTTGCTCCCCGAACCCGTTTTATTACAACATTTTTATTCGGGATTGAGCAGCGATACCGCACTTTATCTTGACACGGCCGCTGGTGGATCTTTTACTCATAAAACCATAGCGGAAGCACACGAACTTTTGGATCGCATTGTGGAAAACACTCCTTTTTCCGCTGATTTACTAGTTGAGCCGGAGTCAAAAGATGAGGAACTCGTTGTGCAAGAAACACAACAATTGGTGCCTACAATGGTAGACCCAACAATTGAGTCCCCATCTAACACAAAAACAATGATAGAGGATGATGAACCTCTTGAGTTCCCGTTTGAGTTCGAGGAAGAAATTTTTGAAAATTTTGGAGACTCCTCGAACTACTCTTGTCAAAAGAGGCCAAAACTCCCTGCACCAACCCCCGAACCTTTAGAAAAAGATTTTCTTTTGAAAACCATTCGGGAGTTGACATCGATCATAAGCGATGAATGGTTGAGAGAAAATGAGCTTTCTTCCGATACTATTCGTTTTGAACATCCCACCTCAACCATCCAAAGCTCAATTCGGGGATCAAAGGTAGATGTTCTCTATAATCCTTTAGTGGGTGCCAACATCATGTCCGAATCTTTTGCTTTAACCATGTTTGGGAACGAAGTTTGGGCACCCACTAGCAAACTCCTTAGAACCTCTCCGGGGCACTTCTTTGAGGGTTTGGGGATCGTTAGAGACATCTGCATTAAGCACGATGATGCCGAAGTATCGCTGGATTTTCACGTCTTCGGGGTTTTGGATTTTGATGTTCTTGTAGGCCATCCCATAGAAAAGCTTTTCTTAAAAATATCGCCTTCTGGAACCCTTGACTTCACCCTCGGCAAGGAACCTTTTTCTATCCCTATCGTTCATACGCTAAATACTTTTGCCGAGGAGTCCCCCGAAGTAGACGATTGCATAGAGGAAGTTATGGCAGTTTTTCTTCATGAAACCCCCGAATCGTCCTTGGAAGAAGATGCTCTCAATTTTGTTTTAGAAGAAGACGGTTTGGAAGAAGCCTTTGAGCTGCCCGAAACCTTAGCCTCGCCGCCACCGCCCATAGAGCTCAAAGCACTCCCACCGGGCTTACGCTACGCTTTTCTTCACGGGAACCCCGAAACGCCTGTCATCATAAGTGACAAGCTTTCGGAGGAAGAAACCGCTAAACTCTTAGCCGTGTTAGAGAAACGTCGCTCCGTTCTTGGCTACTCGCTAGGAGACCTCAAGGGAATCAGCCCTGCTCTTTGCACCCATCGCATTCCCATAGATCCCGATAGCACACCTTCTAGGGAACCTCAACGGAGGTTGAACAATGCAATGAGGGAAGTCGTTAAGAAAGAGGTCTTGAAACTTTTGCATGCTGGTATTATCTATCCTGTTCCACACAGCGAGTGGGTGAGCCCAGTGCAGGTTGTGCCCAAGAAGGGAGGAATGACGGTCGTTCATAACGACAAGGACGAATTGATCCCTCAACGAACCGTCACGGGGTGGAGAATGTGCATCGATTACCGAAAACTTAACAAGGCTACAAAGAAAGATCATTTTCCACTGCCCTTCATCGATGAGATGTTGGAACGGCTGGCAAATCATTCTTTCTTTTGTTTCCTTGATGGGTATTCGGGATATCATCAAATTCCCATCCATCCCGATGATCAGAGTAAGACGACTTTCACATGCCCTTACGGAACTTATGCTTATCGTCGAATGTCTTTTGGGCTATGTAATGCGCCTGCTTCTTTTCAACGATGCATGATGTCTATCTTTTCTGACATGATCGAAGAGATTATGGAGGTTTTTATGGATGATTTCTCTGTCTATGGGAAAACCTTCGATCATTGTTTAGAAAATTTAGACAAAGTCTTGCAACGTTGTCAAGAAAAGGACTTAGTGCTCAATTGGGAGAAATGCCACTTTATGGTTAGAGAAGGCATAGTCCTTGGGCACTTGATTTCTGAAAGAGGGATAGAGGTGGACAAGGCGAAATTAGAAGTTATAGAAAAGCTTCCACCTCCCGTTAATATTAAGGGTGTTCGCAGTTTTCTTGGACATGCGGGGTTCTATCGCCGTTTTATCAAAGATTTCTCTCAAATTGCTAGACCCCTTACAAATTTGCTTGCAAAAGATGCACCCTTTAATTTCATTGATGAATGCATGAATGCTTTCAATACTCTCAAAAATGCACTCATCTCCGCTCCAATCATCCAACCCCCTGATTGGACGCTTCCGTTTGAAATTATGTGTGATGTTGCTGTGGGGGCTGTTCTTGGTCAAACTAGAGATAAGAAGCATCATGCAATTTCTTATGCTAGCAAAACTCTGTCTGGAGCTCAGTTGAATTATACTACCACTGAAAAAGAGCTCCTTGCTGTTGTTTTTGCTTTTGATAAGTTTAGATCTTACTTAGCTGGAGCAAAAGTTATCGTTTACACCGATCATGCTGCTTTGAAATTTTTGCTCTCTAAGAAAGATGCTAAACCCCGTTTGATAAGATGGATTCTTCTGCTCCAAGAGTTTGATTTAGAAATTCGTGATAAGAAAGGAGTAGAAAATTCTGTAGCGGATCATTTGTCGCGCATGCAATTCACTAACCCGCAGGAATTACCCATCAATGACTTCTTGCGCGACGACATGCTACTCCACGTCAAGGACTCACATCCGTGGTACGCCGACATTGTGAACTTCATAGTGACGGGGTACGTACCACCGGGAGAAAACAAGAAACGACTCATCTATGAGAGCCGTCGTCACCTTTGGAGTGAGCCCTTCCTTTACCGTGTCTGCGCCGATGGACTACTCAGAAGATGTGTGCCGACACCCGAGAGCACACAAATCATCGAGAAATGTCATGCAGCTCCATACGGGGGACACCATGGAGTGTTTCGTACTCAGGCCAAGATATGGCAAAGTGGTTTCTTTTGGCCAACAATGTACGAAGACACAAAAGAATTCGTCAGACGATGCCCACAATGTCAAAGATTTGGAGGCATCACGGCAAGGGATGCAATGCCCCTCAACTTCAATTTATAAGTCGAACTCTTCGACGTATGGGGCATCGACTTCATGGGGCCATTCCCCAAGTCACAAGACTGTGAATACATCTTGGTGGCAGTCGACTACGTGTCCAAATGGGTAGAGGCAATGCCGTGCCGAGCTGCCGACTCCAAGCACGCTCGCCGGATGTTCCACGAGATTATCTTCCCAAGATTTGGAACACCGAGACTAGTGATAAGCGACGGAGGGTCTCATTTCATTGATAAGACCTTCCGAAGCTTCCTTAGAGAACTTGGAGCACGACACAACATAGCCACTCCATACCATCCTCAAACAAGTGGGCAGGCCGAGACTTCAAACAAGCAAATCAAACGGATCCTGCAAAAGACCGTGTTAGAAATGGGGAAGTCATGGAAAAGCAAGCTACCCGATGCACTATGGGCATACCGGACAGCATACAAGACACCCATAGGCATGTCACCATACCAACTCGTATATGGAAAAACATGCCATTTACCCATCGAGTTGGAACATCGAGCATATTGGGCCATTAGAAAATGGAATATGGACCTTCGAGGTGCCGGATGGAAGAGAAAAATGGAGATAGCTGAGAGACAAAGCTTACCACAACTCAGCCATTTATAAGGAGAGGACTAAACGGTGGCACGATAAAAGAATAAGAGTAAAAGAATTCAAAGTTGGAGACAAAGTCTTGCTATTCAACTCACGGGTGAAACTATTCGGGCACGGAAAATTGAGAAGCAAATGGGACGGGCCATACACGGTTATTGAAACCTCGCCACACGGAGCAATCACACTCCAAGACGACGAAGGAAACAGGCAAAAAGGCAAGTGTGGGGGGGATACATCATGAAAACAGAAACAAACTCGCGCAAATCACTCAGAACCATCACGGGAAGGACAACACCAACAAATGAGCGAAAATTGGGCACCAGTGGAGGCCACACCAGGTCGGCCGACCCCCCTGGACCAGGTCGGCCGACCCCTGGTGGGTCCCACTGGGCCTCTGCTTTCCCGTGCTACTTAAGTTTGTTTCCCACACTCCCTTTTTGCCTACCATACCTGTCAAGTTCATTCTGAGATACGGAAATAAAACTTGACCAATTAAAACTTGGGAAAATTTCTTTTTAGCACATCTCTATAAAACCCAATACTCTCCCTTTTGTTCTCAACATGAACTTGCACACTTGTTATTACTCGCTTCATCACCACTTGCTTGTGAACAACCTATCCATAGGAACCCATGTTTTTCTAGATAATTGGCGAGTGTGATATGGTTCGATGAAATGATCTTTTGCTCAATCTACAAAGTCCTTGGGAATTTTATTTCAAAAAGTTAAAATAGCATGGCTCGCTGCTCCTCTTTTGGTATATGATTTCCTACCAATGCCATATGTTGATCACAATTTTCAAACTTACACACATATGCTGCTTGTGTTGCAATGAGCTTTTCCAAAATTTTGTGACCCTAATGAGATACTTGTCATGCTCTCTTGATCAAGATCACGTACGCGATCCACCAAAAATGCTAAAACTCCTACACCGGGAGTTAGCACATCCACCCATCCAAATAAAGACACTCCTCACTTTTATCCCATTTTACCTCTCTATCTCATAAACAAAAGAGGGACATGGCTATGCAAAAGAAAAAAAAAAAGAGAAGGCTCACAAAAAGATGAGCAAGATAAAGAAAGAAAAAAAAATGCTCATGTACAGAGCATGAAAAGAAAAGAAAGAAAAATGATAGCCATGTCTCGGAAATACAAAACAAAGAGAGGTAAAAACCAATAAAGGAGTCGTCACATACAAACTTTCCACATCCATACACACATGCACTTCTTGATCAAGGTTGTATGATTTGAATTCTCCGTGGATCCACTCTTTTGGTTCAGCAATATTTGTGATACAAGTATGCTTCTTTTTATCCCTACCTTGAGCCCCACATACAAGCCTTAGAAGTAGGATAAAAGAGGCAAATCAATGCCTTGGTGAGGAAAATACACTTTTGAGCGATTCGGGAGAATCAATAGAGAAGCAAGAGCTATGTTGCTTTATTTTCAAAACTCTTCCAAAAACCCCAAGGTACTTAGTGGATGAAAGCGAGGTGATTTGAGTCATGAACCGTTCCACTTTTCAATCATCCAAGAATACATGTTAGCCACCATCATGTTCGCAGGTAAAAAGGTGTGGCTTGTAATAGCTTGTGTGCAGGTTTCATTCATAAAAAGGGATGAGTCCTCCCCAAATTCCACTCATAGCTTTACTCGAGGACGAGCAAAGAGCTAAGTGTGGGGGATCTTGTTGACGGTCCTTACGACCCATTTTTACCGTCAACTTTATGCACCTTTTTGAACCTAACACCATCACCAAGTGTAGACATAGGGTTTATTTCTAACAAATTCCACTAGTCTTGGTGAATTATGAAGTACAGGTGCAATCCATACAAAAACAGGGGAAAACATGCACTAAACGTGGACCTTGCAATCGACGGATTTTCCCCGGACTGAAGAACTTAGTCCAAAAGCCCAAAACCACAGAATCAGGCTTCAAGATCAAGCAATGCACGTGGTTTAGGCAAGTACACAGGCCAAGGAAGCAGCCAGAGGAGGACCAGGCCCAGAGGGGCCCAGGCCAGGTCGGCCGACCCCCTCTGGCCAGGTCGGCCGACCTGCCAGGGAGGCCCCACTGGCCCATCTTTTTATGGCGGTTCATCACCGACTTCTGGAGGTCGGTTCCCCCTGCATTAAATGTCACCAACCTCGGGAACCGCCTCAAAGTTGCCGACCTTCCAAGGCTATAAATAAAGGGGCACCTCTCCCTCTCAACACACACCACAAGACGCAAGACTCTCCAATAGAGCTCCACTCCAATCCTTAGGCTGAGAGCCTTTTGTACACTAGTAGAATAGAAGAGAGGGCAAGGGAGAGAAAGGAATACTCCTTCCATTTTGGTGGAGGTTTAGTTCTATTTCTTTACCTTGACGTGTAAACACTCTTTGTGATTTATACGTGGTGATTATTTATCTAGCGAGCAATATTACTTTTCTAGGCGTAATTCCTGTTATACTTGTTTACGGGATCATCGCTCCGCAAGGGGTGCTCTAGCCTTCTAAATTCAGCTTTGGGCCGAGGTTAGAGTAGTAATCAACGGCATAGACGTGGTGTCTAGGCTAGAGGTTACCTTTGTTTGCTGTGTGCTCCACGGTTTGTAGAGGTAGGCGGCAGGAAGTGACAGCCCTATCCGTCCAAAGGAACCCTCCACGTTCGGGTACATAGTAGAGCTACAGGTCGGAGTGGCTTGGCAGACCAGGCCTAAGCCGGCGCCCGAAGTAGACAAGTAGAGCTTGAGTTCGTCTATCCTCTAGGATAACTAGATATAATCACCCTCTCGATCCTAATTTGCTAGTTGTCTTGGTTGTCCTTGGGTAAAACTTGCCCTGCGGTAGAATAACTCCGTTCCTTGGGGAAAACAAATACGATACCTTGGAATACTCCCGGGTGAAGTGCTACAACGGTATTCCGTACGCTTGCGGATTTTATTCGTGTCGTAAGAAATACCAACAAAGGGATCGCCATCGAACGGAGGGAGGGGTCGAGACTCCGGCGGGAGTGACCCAACGTGGAGTAGGGGGAGGCGCCATCCTCCCGATACCACGGGAAAAATCATGAGCATTTCTATCCCTTTCTCTTTACTACTTGCATTTACTTATTGCCTTTATCATGCTTCCTAGTAGTACTTGAGATTGCCTTGTTTACTTGTTGCTCTAGTTATTTTCTTGGTTCATCCATATGCTCTCTAGTTGCTTCTATCATATGGTTGCTTGTTGACTTCATGTGTAGCTTGCTTGCTAGTTGATCTAAGGACTCTTTCTTAGTGTGCTTATCGCCTAGTAGATCTTCTAGTGCCTTGTGCTTGGTTGCCTAGCTTATAGCTTATCTTGGGTTTGCTCTTGCCTAGTGAACTAGCTCATATCTTGTGCTTGTGTTTTATGTTATCTCTAGTTCACTAGGTTAAGGATTCTCCTTAGTGTGCCTCTTTAGTTATACTAGAACTACTTGCTAGGTGTTGAGTGGGTGTTTTGAGTTAGGAGAAAAATTGATAGTGTGCACCGATTCACCCCCCCCCCCCCCCCCCTCCTCTCGGTCACACGGTCCTTACACCTCATCCATCTCCTAAGGATGAGAGAGCTCTCATTTTGACCAGTCACAATACATTAATTTGTCGAGAGATTGTTTCGTTCTCCGAACCAAAACTATAAAAGCTGGTTGCTTCACAGTCCTTCTGGCCTTCATGAGGGAGGCGCAGGTGCGGTGGCCGGCACCATTTGTCCGGTATTGTCAAATTACTCGCTCGCGGATATTCCATTGAGAAGGACGAACTTGAGTTCGTGATGCTATAGATGGATGCACAGCAGCCCTCATGTTACCTCCTTCCTCTCTCAATTGTAGGATGAGAGAGCTCTCATGTTACCTCCTTTCTCTCTCAATTGTAGGAGCTTCCTTGGCCCTCCCTAGTTTCCTCCCAAATGAATGACATGTGGGACCATTAGGATTAGGGAGGCAGATTTGAGAGTTGGATATGGTAGTGAAGTAAGGGTTGAAATATGGATGAGAAGGCTCTCAAATGTATGAATCAATGGGCGGGTAAAAATGAGAGCTACAAATGTGCACACCAGTTTTTTATTACAGTAAAGAACAAAAAGAACAAATTAAAATACGTAGCACTTTATTACATTGTAACAAGGAAAAATAAAAGGACGTAGCAGAACATTACATAGACTGCACAGATACGCTAGAGGTAAGGCCTATAACATGCATGATCATGCTAGATACTGCTCATTGCCATCCGCCTGTTGACGGTCATTAAAACACAAAATGACCATCAACTTACCGGTAAATAAAAGGCATGCACCAATGTTTTATGCATTAAACTAATAAATTTCCACAAGTTTTGGATGTAAGCTTGTTTTGCAAGGTACAAATGAATATTGGTGTAAAAGTGCTTATACTCGAGGAGAAATAGCAAATAACCAAAAGCACAAGTTATACAAGACTCCGCTCCGACAATCCCGGCAACACTCAAAGCAAGAAACAAGGATTGACATGGAAAATAATTATTCAAACCAGATATTTGATCCCTCCATGTCAAAGCCCTCGCCGAGATAGTCAAAATGGACTTTTGAATCACCCAATTCAGAGTCCAGGAGCAGAAGCTACCCCAATTCCAAAGATTAAGAGTCAGGCTGAAAAGAGTTGGCCGGCCGGCCTACTTTGTTCTCCGTTGGTCCCGATCTTCCTCCAGTGGGCTACATACACCTCAAAACATCTAGCCCAAGTGCCCATCAAGGTGGAAGACCAACCGACATCACATAGTGGGTTGTTTGGGCCTAAACTTGGCCCTTACTCTACCATAACCGCCCCCAGACATCAACCGACTTCGGAACCGACCATGGGAGACGATCTAGAGCGTCCACGTGGAAGGCGGTGGCCATCCAAGACAATGGAGGGCCGGCCAGCCTAGTAGGGGGGCTGGCCGGCCTACCTTGGCTGCCCCGCCAAGTCACCTTCGGGTATAAATACCCCCTCGCCCTGAGGAGGCTATAAATACCCCTGGCCGGCTTCGGTTCGACTCATACCTCATAGAAGAAGCATTCCACTTGTGTAGTTTAAAATAGGATTAGTGTTTTAGTTATGGGAGTTAGAGTAGAAGTGAGAGCTTCGCTCGGAGTTCCGAAGTTCTCTTCGGAAGTCGGTAAAGTTCTCTTGTATCTTTTCTTTTATAAGATTTTCTTTAATATTATTATTTTCTTATTTATTTAATTTAGTTTTCCTTTTAGTTTATATTTATTTATTTAAGTAATTATTATAGAGAAGTTCTTGTGTTGGAACCACGTTTGTGCATGATAGGTTTGAATGAATTGTTAGGGGAAGGCAGTAGGGACATAATAATCGCCTTATTGTTACGGAACCTTCCATTTGTTTGGGTTTATCGTTCATGGGTGGCTTGCTCTTTTAGCTAGGAGTAAGTTATTTAGGATAGTTGCTTGTATGGTTCAAGGAATTATTCTAGACCTGAGTTTGCCCTCAACCCCACAGGATGATGTGGTAGCCGAGAGTGTATGTGCCAGCTGCACCGGTCTCTGTAGTCCACCACGTTCGGGTTGAGTGTGTAGGGCCTAGACTCGGTATGTTGTCAAGATATGTTGAACCTAGTTACCGGGTTGCGTACAGCTGGTGACGGCCGTGCCCCGATGCACTTGAAAGTACTTTAATAAGAGCTTAAGTATATAGTTGTCCTCCCAAACTAAATGCTAGTTCCTTGTTATCTGCATCGATGGATGTTATTCCTGAGTACCACACATACCAAACATATCTATATCCCTGCTTTGGCCAAGTTTGCAAGTTATAAATAATAGATGTTTCTTTGTTAATTCATGATATTCTTAGCCTGCTTCCCTGTGGATAAATATAAATACGATAACCTTGGAATACTCCCGGGTGAAATGCTACAACGGTGTTCCGTGCGTTTGCGGAGTTGAAATTAATCTCTGTGCCTAAGAAATGCCAACACCGCCCCATCCCCCAAGGTTTCCACCATGGTCGGCGCATGACTTCTTCCTCATCCTCTCAGGAATATCAGGAATATTTGAGGCCTCTAAAATGTAATGACCCGTGAAAGTGGCTCGCATCATCATGTTGTTGTCACTTGCGAGCAAGTCATAACACTTATCTTCCAGTGCCTTGCATTTAGCCTTCGTGGCAAAGCATAAAACCTGAAGCACCGTCTTCTTCGTGGTAGCGTCCCATAGCCTTGCCACGCAGCAGGATTTCATCCGATCCATGTCGTAGAAGTCTGAGAGATGAAGTAAATCTCCCAAGGCACTGATGGGGTCACTGAGATCCTCATCGCGGGGCAGGGAGTCTGCGTAGGCGAACCTGACCAAGGCACTGAACGACTCGGCGCTACCTACTGTTACTGGCACCACTTGATTATTATTGCCGGCCTCGACCATTTGCCCGTACAGCAGAGGGGCCAAGAATTTCGACCGTGCCACCATCACACAACGGTGGGCATGGATCAGTTGTTCTCCATTGTTGATGCTGAAGGTGACGTCGAAATCTGTCCCATGTAGCAGGAGACCATCAAGGTCACTACAGATGTCAGAGGCGGGGACGTCAATGCCATTGTCGCTTAAGACGACGACGGTGCACGCAATCTTCACTTTTCTCTGCTGGTCCATCCGATTGCCAAGATCATTGTGCGGGATAAACTGACCGAAACCATCATGATCATTATACGCCTTGGTACCAAATGTGAATTCCTGCCGACGCCTGATTTCATCCCCCCCAGTTGTTGCTGCGAGACTCCACGATGAAACGGACGCGGACTTCTTGGGCGACATCCATCAACCTCAAAAAGACCGATACATGTCCAGCGTTCCAGGACTCATCTCCGTTGGGGTAGCACCGAATCCTCCACCGGCGCCCACCAACGATGAACTCGTTGGTCTCCGTGAAAATCGCCGGCTCCGAATCCTTAGCCTCATCGGCTTTTTCGAGGGCAAACTCGATGTAGGTCGATGGGAGTTGGACGGCTCCGCGATCCATGCGAGCGTGTTTCTTTGGTGGCCGTGGTGCTGGTACTTTTTTGTTTCGGATGGCAGAGGTTGCTTGCGGCGGGAACCGGCGAGTTTCAGACTGTGGAAATGGAGGAAGAATGGAGCGAGTGTTTCCTGACCGGATGGAGGGAATAAGCGAAGCGACGTCTGGCACTGGAGTCTTTATAATAAAGATCTCGAGCGATTGGTTTATGAAAAGCCGCCTCTACTTGTTATAGTGCAACTTAACCGTTTTGTAAATGAAACATGTGACGATCACGTTCACAAGGGATAATCCTGTGCTATAGGATAACTCAGGGGATCATCCCCTCCCCGGGTGTCCCTTTCGTCTCTTCCCCCATCCGGTCAGAGACCTTTGTCGAAACGGCATTGCCACCGCGTCCCTTCGTCTCTTCCCCCATCCACTCAGAATAAAAGCAAACTCCCCGGGCGAACTCCTCGCTCTATTTTCGCACCATCGCCAATCTAAACTCGCCGGTGTTCCAAACCGCCGCGTACGAAACCAATCGCCACCACCGTAGAACCACCGCTACCAGAAGAAACACACTCGCATGGATTTCACCGTCAAGAGCGCCGATGTGGATGTTACACGGAACAACTCATCAGATAATTTCATCCGGACCAAAGTGTTCACCGCTGGCGGGCGCCGGTGGAGGATTCGGTGTTACGCCAGGGGCAGTAGAGATTCCTACTACGGACAACCTGAGGGCTTGGAGGTCCAATTGGAGTTCATGGACGTTTCCCATAAAGTTCGTGTTCTTTTCACCGCGGAGTTGGCCGACTACGACGACAATGACGGCGAGTTCGTGCGCCCGCGAAAACAGTATGTACTCACTTTTGGTAAGGAGGAGGTTTTTAATCGCCAAGGTTTTGTTGATTTCCTCAAGAGAGACGTTGTGGAAGAATTGATTGGACGGCGAAACTGCATCAAGATAGCGTGCACCGTCGTCGTGTTAAGTGACGATCGCATCGACGTCGTAGCCTCGGATCTCGGTACTCAACTTGATGCTCTCCGGCTAGAAGGGATAGGTTGCGACGTCGCCTTCGGCTTCCACGGAGAAGTTGTGATGGCTGCACGGTCGAAGGTCTTCGCCGGAATGCTGTACGGTTTCATGGCGCCCCCCGGCGATGTGCTGATGAGAAGTGGTGGCGCCGCCCAGTTTGGCGCCTTGGTAAGTTTTGCATACAAAGACTCCCTGCCCAGCGACATGGAGCTTTGTGAAGATGATGATGATGCCGTCGTGTCCTTGGAAGAGTTGCTTCGGCTATCCGACTTCTACGGCATGGATCGCCTGAAATCCTGCTGCGCAGCAAAGCTGTGGGACGCCACCAAGGACGAGACAGTGTCTCGGACTCTACGCGTTGCCGCTGAGGCAAAATGCGACGCGCTGATCGAGAAGTGTATAGAGTTCATTGTCGCCGGAAGGATGAACATCAACAACGTAGTTTCCTCGGGCGATTTTATTTCAGCAAACAGAATCAATCCTGGCATTGCCGAGAGACTTTGGAAAAAGGCAGACCTCGACGATATGCCAAATTAATGATGAGTATAAATGGCACGCAGTCTGTGTAATGTTTTTATTTTATCCTAGCTAGTTAATAAGTACTATGTATCTTGTTCATTTTGTCTTGTTGGCTGTAAACAAAATAAACTGTTAAGCATGGTAGTGACTCCCCCTCTTGCCTTGGTTGTGTGTTTGTGATGTAGTATAACATCTGCGGGTTGGCGAGCAATTTCTAGCGTCGCACTGTG
Organism: Eragrostis curvula; assembly: GCA_007726485.1. NCBI lineage: Eukaryota > Viridiplantae > Streptophyta > Magnoliopsida > Poales > Poaceae > Eragrostis > Eragrostis curvula. The sequence goes on from CM017443.1 coordinate 27,291,512, forward strand.
TGGCAACTGTCCAAAAATCTTCTTAATATAGCATGATACGCACAGCTGTCTTCCTGCGTATTCACTTGCAGAGGATTTATGAGGAGTGGGGTCCATATTTAAGTGTCTCATTTTTCTTAGAGACTGCCTCTTGAGGAAGAGCTAGCAGCCTTCTCTCTCCTCTTTTTCTCCGATAAACAATTCTAAGAGGCAGCTAAGAGTTAACCTTTGAGGATGCTCTGAAAAGAAAAGGGTGGACGATAGTGACTCGAAGTGTTACGTATAGCGTGCAACGTTTCATGCATCATCAAAGACGATGATTGTATATATAGTTTGAATTAAATCTCTTAAGATGTCCTATGAAAATATATACTATATGCGCATAGTTAGATGATCACGCTCGGTAAAGTTTGTAGGACCATCTGCAATATGCTAACACCAGTTTATCCACTGAGTTCCATGTCAACTCATGGGACTTTCTAGCGTGTGGGAACCGCTCCTAATTTCCTTCATCATCCGCCCAGTAAGTGCGCCGTTCAGCCGCAGAACATCCCAAAGCTAACCAGCCGAACAGGACCATGTTCGCAATGGCCACCTCGCACCTCTTGGATGAAGCTCTCTACAACTTCGGCGGACTCGGTAATTGTGGTCTTGATAGTTTTGTTGTTGAACCCGGAAAAACGCTAACACGAGTTTATCCCATGAGCTCCATGTCAAGACCAGTCGCTCAAAAACGTCACGGGGGGTGGGTGGGGAGGGGGGCGGCGGCGGGTGGGACCCCAAATTTCCATCCTCCTGCCGAAACGACAGCGGCCCGTTCGAAAACTTGATGGACATGTGAAAAGTCCATCTTATCCCTTTCTTTCCATGGTCATCCGTCCTCGTCACCCGCGCTCTTCCCCGTGTCCACAAAGGGTCTTTTGGTAAACTGTACCAAGGCATCATCCTACTCCTACCCTCGCTGCTCCCAAATCCATCCTCGTTCTCGAAACTTCTACTCCGTGCCCCCCGCACCCTTCGCAATCTTCCCCGCCGCCGCCGTCCCAATCCATCCTCGCTGCTGTCCCCGTCCCCTTCCCCTCCCATCGACCACTGACGGGTTGTCATTCCCAAAGACTCCGATGGCACCAGGGCGTACGCCGAGGAGGAAAGGTATATTGCTTCCCTCTTTCCAACAGTAGTTTCTACATAGCTATATATGTTACGTTGCACAGGCTGTTGGTTGGTTCAAATCTGTCGATTAGGGCATACAAAAGATAGGTAGTTGTCTAGATAGGTAGTGGTCTCTACTTCATGGATTTGAAAGAAATAATCTGACACAATCCTTTTTACGAATGTGTAGAGCTTCATCAGGAAGGGTTTGAGCCTAACTATGAAGAGGCTATACGGCAAAAAAAATAGGCTACAATACAATCCAAATTTGCTGGTCGGATTGGGGGCTCGCGATTTCAGTCATTTGTCAGTGCATAGACTAGAAGCAAAGCTGTTATTGATAAGGTGTTATTGTTGCCTTCGATCGGCAAGTTTCTGTGTTCTTCTCTGTAGCTTTGATTATGCAATTTGTCCTACTTGAAACCAATAATTCTTTTTTTTTTCCCTTTTGAGGCGTCACAAGTTTCTGAAGGTAAAGGGCGGAGCGAAAGGAGATGCAAGAGAGTAGTGGCACCCAACAGACAAGTGCATGGTACAAGAATAACCAGGCAGCGGACAAGGGAACTGGCTAATTAAAATGACACTACACAAAAGGGGGCACTAGAAGACGAGAGCCAAGCGCAAGATGAAGGCACCCGTACACAAGAGGGGGGCACACAAGAGGATCAGAGGCAAGTGCAAGAGGAAGGCACCCGTCCAATTTTGTTAGCTGAAGAGGTCACCAGTACACAAGAGGAGGGCACACCGGAGGATGAGAGACAAGCGAAAGATGAAGGCACCCGTCCAATTTTGTTAGCTGAAGAGGTCACCAGTACACAAGAGGAGGGCACACCAGAGGACGAGAGCCAAGCGCAAGATGAAGGCACCCGTCCAATGTTGTTAGTTGAAGAGGTCATCAGTACACAAGAGGGGGGCACACCAGAGGATCAGAGGCAAGTGCAAGAGGAAGGTAAGTATCTTGTTTGTGCTTGCGAAATATTATGATCTCTTTTGCTGACAGTAGCATAACGAGCTATCGATGCAATTTTGTTAGCTGAAGAGGTCACCAGTACACAAGAGGAGGGCACACCAGAGGACCAGAGGCAAGTACAAGAGGACGGTAAGTATCTTCTTTGTGCTTACCAAACATTATGATCTTTTGCTGACAGCAACATATCGACATATCAATGTAATTATTTTCTTTGTGCTTGCTAAATGTTATTGTCTCTGTTGCTGGCGGCAACATAGCGACTAACATGTCAATGCAATTTTCTGTGTTGAAGATGTAAGCACTACACAGCAGCGGACAGAAGAGGACCAGAGCCAATTGAAAGACGGCGGCAAGTATCTTCTTTGTCCTTGCCAAATATTATAATCTTTGTCGCTGACAGCAACATGTTGACTAACATGTCAATGCAGTTTTGTCTAAAGATGAAATCACTGTTGACATTTCTTATGCACATAATTTATTTCAACTCCGCAAGCGCACGGAACACTATTGTAGCATTTTACCCGGGAGTATTCCAATGTTATCGTATTTATATTTATCCACAGGGAAGCATGCCAAGAATATCATGACTTAACAAGGAAACATCTATTATTTATAACTTGCAAACTATGCCAAAGCAGGGATACAGTTATGTGGTATGTGTGGTGTACTCAGGAGAAAGATCCATCATATAGATAACAAGGAGTTAGCATTTAGTTTGGAAGGACAATGAGCAGAAGGTATCTTTTAGCCTAGGGGTTAGCATTTTGTTTATCCGATAGTCTACAACTATAGATTCATTCATGTGTATCGGGGCACACGCATTCCTTCAGCAGACAAACCGAGAATTAGGCCCGACATACTGACGACCTACGTGCTATAATTAAGACCCTACCATCTCGATAACCCGGACGTGGCGGATTGCAAAGGCCTGAACACGCCTGTCACACGTGTGGCTACCGTCCTCCACGGGGTTACGGGCAAACCGCGTCTAGAATAATTCCTTGAACCATACAAGCAACTATCCTAGATAACTTACTCTTCCTGGCGAGAGCAAGCCAACCATACATGATAAAATCTATGTGAATTGTGTAAGCATAAGGTGGTGCAAACAACTCATGCAGATAAATCTACCATGCACAGACGTGGAACCCACACAAGAAATTCTCTATATATATACTAAAAGGAAAACTAAATTAAATAAATAAGAAAATAATTATGTTAAAGAATATCTAATAAAAGAAACGATACAAGAGAAGTTTACCGACTTCCGAAGAGAACTCCGGAACTCCGAGCGAAGCTCTCACTTCTACTCTAACTCCCATAACTAAAATACTAATCCTATTCTAAACTACACAAGTGGAATGCTTCTTCCATGAGGTACATCTTGGAGTGAGGGAGGGGGTCCTCTATTTATAGTGTGGAGGTGCCTTGGGAGAGTGGAGAAGGTCCCCTACATGCTTGGAGCATTTCGTGGAATATTCCTTTCTTGCCGACGTCTCCTGGCTTGCCCCGCCCGTCAAGTAGCTTCCCACCGACTCTGGAACCGACTGGAGGAAGATTGGGCCCATTGGAGTTTAGCCCAGGCTGGCCGGCCTAGATTTTCGGCCGGCCGGCCATCTTTTTTCTGCGTTTGCTCGAATCTTTCGCGGGCCGCAACTTCTGCTCTTGAACTCTGAATTGGGTGATTCAAAAGTCCATTTTGACTATCTCGGCGAGGGCTTTGACATGGAGGGCTTAATTCTCTAGTTTGAATAATTTATTTCCATTTCATTCCTTATTTCTTGCTTTGAGTGTTGCCGAGATGTCGGAGCCGGGTCTTGTGCTTTTGCATACTTGATATTTCTCTGAGTATAAGCACATTTGCACCAATATTCCTTTGTACCTTGCAAAACAAGCTTACATCCAAAACTTGTGGAATTCTATTAGTTAAATGCATAAAACATTGGTGCATGCCTTTTATTTACCGATAACTTGACGGTAATTTTCTGGTTTTTACACCGTCAACACACTCCCCAAGCTTAACCTTTGCTCGTCCTCGAGCAAACAACTCAGGGTACCGGTGGATCAGGAGTTACAAAGATAGTGCCCCAAGGGTAACAAAGATGCAACCACGTACTCCCTAAATGGTGGTAAGTATACAAGAGCACGGAATTTTCACGAGTGTTGCACATGTGTGGGGCGTGTATGTTTCACCTTGTCACATAGCATTGAAAACTAGAACAACACTCTTGGACAAAACAATTCTAGCAGGTTCAAGTCCAGAGTTTTTATGTGCTACAAGACAAGGTAAAAATTCTCCTTTGTTTTGGTTTACACTTCCCTTCCCTCTAGTGAGTCTATTCCTACAAGCTTCACTCAAATCCTACCTTCTACCAAATGAGGCTTGTATGTGGAGCTTGGTAAGGATATGCACATTTGTCATGCGTATGTTGTAAAGCTAAAGAATAAATCTCAAGAGACATAGCAACTCTTTATATCTCGGTCATATGGAAAATGGTGATGGTGGGGGAGAAGATGAACACACACTGATGGAGATGGTTTTGCAAACTTTTGGTCTTCTTTTATGCTCATGCTCAAGATGTTTATGATAAGAACATTAGTGCATATTTGCAAATCATGGAGTCTCTCTTTCTTTTTCTTTTTCATTCATTTTTTTTCTCTTTTTTTTAAGACTCCATGAGGCATTGGCACTAGCGATGAAAGGTTCATGAGCATTTTTGAAATATTCTTGAGCTTTTTTATGTAGACCAAAAAGTTTTGCAAATGGGGTGATGATGAATGGAGATGTTTGATGATTTCAAACATTCCTTTTTGGTGGAAAGAAAACAAAAACTCACGCGAAGGAATAATGACCGAGATTTTAGAGTGCTTACTCTCAAAAGCATTTAAACCTTAACAAAACTCAACGCATGAGCAAATGGCTATGAGTGGGGATATCTTGAATATCTATATGGTATGGCTTTGGTAGGTAAATAAATCCTCACAAGGGAAGTGTTCCAAAATGAAAGGGTTTTTAGGTACTTGCAGCAATTAGAATGAAAACATCTCTGGACGTTCACCATACTAAGAAATTGCAACAAGTCCTAATCATGCCATATCATAATCCACAATGCTTAGACTTGGTGTGATGTATGCAACCCACAAAAGATGCAGCAACACTAGTGATGTGACTATGCTCAAGTATAAATAACACATATGTCAGGAGTAGAGGTTGCATCAATGCGGCACAACGGGAGCTAGCATGCAACTAATCATCATTTCCTTTAAGTGCAGCATTCACCAATATTCTAGCGTTTTATTCGAAACAGGAAGTATTTTATTGATCGATAGGAATACTTACCTGGGGGTCCTCCCCAAGCTTGAGTATTTGCAAGACTTAAGCTTGTGTTGAACTCCTCCTTACCTGTCGGTCCTCCCCAAGCTTGAGCCTTTGCAAGGCTTAAGCTTGAATAGGCCGTTTCCTCTTTTCTTTTTGTACTTGCAAAAAGAATGAGGGTGATACAAGTGGCTAGCCCCTATTGGGCTTTGCCGAGGACCTAATATTTTTGGATTTTTTTTTAGGGGGAAAGGGCACAATTCAAGAATTGTATATGATATACAGAAGCACTTACCTGGCGGTCCCTCTCCAAGCTTAGATCTTGCTACAATGTGCAAGTCTAAGCGAAAAATAACTTTCATTGGAAGGTGCGGGTTCCGCCTTGTTGGTTTCTTCTTCTTAAATTGTGTGCCTTTCTTGTTGCCTCGCGTACTTGATTTGCTCTCAGAAGGATCCCTGCAATGGTTAGTACAAACCTATTCGTCTGCATCGGACATACATCTCTACCGTTCCATTAATCAACCTAGACACCGCGTCTAATTCGATCAATTGTGCAAGGAGAGCAGTGATCGAAATACTCTCCTTTCATCATGAAAGTATTATAGAGATGTGTGCTTTTCTATTGTTCGAACTATCACCAGGCATAATCTTAAAGAAGAACATAGACACAGAAGTGGCTCACCCAACCAACAGAAAAAGATGTAGGCATTTTGATTCATGACTAACATTTAAATCAACACCCATGTATGCAAAGAAGTTCAAGAACAAGGGTATGATCAGAATTGCAGTATATTTTCCATCAAAAAGTAATTCGATATACTTTGCATCCATGAGGCAAACAAAGACAATCAGGCAATATTTTTATTATTATTTTTATTATTTATTTTATTATTTTTTTTTTTTGAAAAGAAAGGTTATATGACAAGGAAGGAATGAAATAAATGCATATGCTTACCTGGCGGTTCCTCCCCAAGCTTAGTCTTTGCAATCAAATGCAAGACTAAGCTTTTGAATTTCTTCGTCGAACGTCTTGGTTCCACCACATATGTTTCCTTCTTCCTGTCATAAGAATCAATCCTTTCTTGCAAGATCCCTGGCCTATGATTGGGCGCTCGGGTTCTTTTTTTTTAATTTTTAATTCTTTTTAAGCCCGTGGCCTATGATTGGGCACTCGGGATAATTTTTTTTTAAATGCAGTGGGTGGGATGGAGGGACATGCAGATGGTTTGAAAAGGAAGTAATGCAAGTGTGATGATGATATGCAGGTGGAATGCTAAGGCTAGCAGCAAATTAACATAACAGATAATCAATGTCAATCAAAGATATCTTAAACCATTGCTTCCCCGGCAACGGCGCCAAAAATGCTTGTTGACGTTTCTTACGCATAGAATTTATTTCAACTCCGCAAGCGCACGGAACACCATTGTAGCATTTTACCCAGGAGTATTCCAAGATTATCGTATTTATATTTATCCACAGGGAAGCATGCCAAGAATATCATGACTTAACAAGGAAACATCTATTATTTATAACTTGCAAACTATGCCAAAGCAGGGATACAGTTATGTGGTATGTGTGGTGTACTCAAGAGAAAGATCCATCATATAGACAACAAGGAGTTAGCATTTAGTTCGGGAGGACAACGAGCAGAAGGTATCTTTTAGCCTAGCGGTTAGCATTTAATTTATCCGATAGTCTACAACTATAGATTCATTCATGTGTATCGGGGCACACGCATTCCTTCAGCAGACAACCTGAGAATTAGGCCCGACATACTGACGACTTACGTGCTATAATTAAGACCCTACCATCTCGATAACCCGGACGTGGCGGATTGCAAAGGCCTAAACACGCCTGTCACACGTGTGGCTACCGTCCTCCGTGGGGTTACGGGCAAACCGCGTCTAGAATAATTCCTTGAACCATACAAGCAACTATCCTAGATAACTTACTCTTCCTGGCGAGAGCAAGCCAACCATACATGATAAAATCTATGTGAATTGTGTAAGCATATGGTGGTGCAAACAACTCATGCAAATAAATCTACCATGCACAGACATGGAACCCACACAGGAAATTCTCTATATATATACTAAAAGGAAAACTAAATTAAATAAATAAGAAAATAATTATGTTAAAGAATATCTAATAAAAGAAAAGATACAAGAGAACTTTACCGACTTCCGAAAAGAACTCCGGAACTCCGAGCGAAGCGTCGCTCTCACTTCTACTCTAACTCCCATAACTAAAATACTAATCCTATTCTAAACTACACAAGTGGAATGCTTCTTCCATGAGGTACATCTTGGAGTGAGGGAGGGGTCCTCTATTTATAGTGTGGAGGTGCTTTGGGAGACTAGAGAAGGTCCCCTACATGCTTGGAGCATTTCGTGGAATATTCCTTTCTTGCCGACGTCTCCTGGCTTGCCCCGCCCGTCAAGTAGCTTCCCACCGACTCTGGAACCGACAGGAGGAAGATTGGGCCCATTGGAGTTTAGCCCAGGCCGGCCGGCCTAGAGTTTGGGCCGGCCGGCCATCTTTTTTCTGCGTTTTCTCTAATCTTTCGCGGGGCCGTAACTTCTGCTCCTGAACTTCGAATTGGGTGATTCAAAAGTCCATTTTGACTATCTCGGCGAGGGGTTTGACAAGGAGGGCTTAATTCTCTTGTTTGAATAATTTATTTCCATGTCATTCCTTATTTCTTGCTTTGAGTGTTGCCGAGATGTCGGAGCCGGGTCTTGTGCTTTTGCATACTTGATATTTCTCTATGAGTATAAGCACATTTGCACCAATATACCTTTGTACCTTGCAAAACAAGCTTACATCCAAAACTTGTGGAATTCTATTAGTTAAATGCATAAAACATTGGTGCATGCCTTTTATTTACCGATAAGTTGACGGTAATTTTCTGGTTTTTACACCGTCAACAATCACTACGCAACAGCAGACAGAAGAGGAAACGAGGTTGGAAGCTGAAGGCAAGTATCTTCTTTATGCTTGCCAAATGTTATTGTCTCTGTTGCTGACGGCAACATATCGACTGATACATAAATGCAAATTGGCTAGCTAAAGATGAAATCACTTCGCAACAGTGGACGGAAGTGGAATAGAGGTTGCGGGCTGGAGGCAAGTGTTGGTATTTCTTATGTCAAAGATAAATCCGCAAGCGCACGGAATACCGTTGTAGCACTTCACCCGGGAGTATTCCAAGGTATCGTATTTGTTTTCCCCAAGGAACGGAGTTATTCTACCGCAGGGCAAGTTTTACCCAAGGACAACCAAGACAACTAGCAGCCTAGGATCGAGAGGGTGATTATATCTAGTTATCCTAGAGGATAGACGAACTCAAGCTCTACTTGTCTACTTCGGGCGCCGGCTTAGGCCTGGTCTGCCAAGCCACTCCGACCTGTAGCTCTACTATGTACCCGAACGTGGAGGGTTCCTTTGGACGGACAGGGCTGTCACTTCCTGCCGCCTACCTCTACAAACCGTGGAGCACACAGCAAACAAAGGTAACCTCTAGCCTAGACACCACGTCTATGCCGTTGATTACTACTCTAACCTCGGCCCAAAGCTGAATTTAGAAGGCTAGAGCACCCCTTGCGGAGCGATGATCCCGTAAACAAGTATAACAGGAATTACGCCTAGAAAAGTAATAATGCTCGGTAGATAAATAATCACCACGTATAAATCACAAAGAGTGTTTACACGCCAAGGTAAAGAAACAGAACTAAACCTCCACCAAAGTGGAAGGAGTATTCCTTTCTCTCCCTTGCCCTCTCTCCTATTCTACTAGTGTACAAAAGGCTCTCAGCCTAAGGATTGGAGTGGAGCTCTATTGGAGAGTCTTGCGTCTTGTGGTGTGTGTTGAGAGGGAGGGGTGCCCCTTTATTTATAGCCTTGGAAGGTCGGTAACTTTGAGGCGGTTCCCGAGGTCGGTGACATTTAATGCAGGGGGAACCGACCTCCAGAAGTCGGTGAATAACCGCCATAAAAAGATGGGCCAGTGGGGCCTCCCTGGCAGGTCGGCCGACCTGGCCAGAGGGGGTCGGCCGACCTGGCCTGGGCCCCACTGGGCCTAGTCCTCCTCTGGCTGCTTCCTTGGCCTGTGTACTTGCCTAAACCACGTGCATTGCTTGATCTTGAAGTCTGATTCTGTGGTTTTGGGCTTTTGGACTAAGTTCTTTAGTCCGGGGAAAATCCGTCGATTGCAAAGTCCACGTTTAGTGCATGTTTTCCCCTGTTTTTGTATGGATTGCACCTGTACTTCATAATTCACCAAGACTAGTGGAATTTGTTAGAAATAAACCCTATGTCTACACTTGGTGATGGTGTTAGGTTCACAAAGGTGCATACGGTTGACGGTAAAAATGGGTCGTAAGGACCGTCAACAAGATCCCCCACACTTAGCTCTTTGCTCGTCCTCGAGTAAAGCTATGAGTGGAAATTGGGGAGGACTCATCCCCTTTGATGAATGAAACCTGCACACAAGCTATTACAAGCCATACCTTTTTACCTGCGAACATGATGGTGGCTAACATGTATTCTTGGATGATTGAAAAGTGGAACGGTTCATGACTCAAATCACCTCGCTTTCATCCACCAAGTACCTTGGGGTTTTTGAAAGAGTTTTGAAAAATATAAACAACATAGCTCTTGCTCCTCTATTGATTCTCTCGGATCGCTCAAAAAGTGTATTTTCCTTACCAAAGCATTATCTTGCCTCTTTTGTCCTACTTCTAAGGCTTGTATGTGGAGCTCAAGGTAGGGATAGAGAGGCATACTTGTATCACAAATATTGCTGAACCAAAAGAAAGGATCCACGGAGAATTCAAATCATACAACCTTGATCAAGAAGTGCATGTGTGGATGGATGTGTGGATGTTTATATGCGATGACTCCTTTATTGGATTTTACCTCTCTTTGTTTTGTATTTCCGAGACATGGCTAACATTTTTCTTTCTTTTCTTTTCATGCTCTGTACATGAGCATTTCCTTTTTTTTTTTTCTTGCTCATCTTTTTGTGAGTCTTCTTTTTCTTTTGCAGAGCCATGTCCCTCTTTTGTTTATTTTGAGAGAGAGAGGTAAAATAGGATAAAAGTGAGGAGTGTCTTTATTTGGATGGGTGGATGTGCTAACTCCCGGTGTAGGAGTTTTAGCAATTTTGGTGGATCGTGTACGTGATCTTGATCAAGAGAGCATGACAAGTATCTCATTAGGGTCACAAAATTTTGGAAAAGCTCATTGCAACACAAGCAGCATATGTGTGTAAGTTTGAAAATTGTGATCAACATATGGCATTGGTAGGAAATCATATACCAAGAGAGGAGCAGCGAGCCATGCTATTTTAACTTTTTTTTTTTGAAATAAAATTCCCAAGGACTTTGTAGATTGAGCAAAAGATCATTTCATCGAACCATATCACACTCGCCAATTATCTAGAAAAACATGGGTTCCTATGGATAGGTTGTTCACAAGCAAGTGGTAATGAAGCGAGTAATAACAAGTGTGCAAGTTCATGTTGAGAACAAAAAGGGAGAGTATTGGGATTCACAAGGATGTGCTAAAAAGAAATTTTCCCAAGTTTTAATTGGTCAAGTTTTATCTCCGTATCTCAGAATGAACTTGACAGATATGGTAGGCAAAAAGGGGGTATGGGAAACAAACTTAAGTAGCACGGGAAAGCAGAGGCCCAGTGGGACCCACCAGGGGTCGGCCGACCTGGTCAGGGGGGGGGTCGGCCGACCTGGTGTGGCCCCTGCTGGTGCCCAAATTTTTCACAATTGTTGGTGTCGTCCTTCCCGTGATGGTTCAGAGTGATTTGCTCGAGTTTGTTTCTGTTTTCGCGATGTATTCCCCCCACACTTGCCTTTTTGCCTGTTTCCTTCAAAATAGACAAAGATATTTTGGAAACACAAAATTGCTCTACCGGTATGCAAGCCCGGGGAGCACTAATTTGATTGAATTTAGAAACAAATATGAAGGCGCATTACAAACTTGATGAGGGAATTAAAATGATGAAAGCAAATGTAATTAAACTAAGTAAATGCGCCATAGGAAAATGATGATCGCGGGAGGTTTTAGTCGTAGAACTTTTCTTCCTTTCCTGCGCTCTTGAAAAAACACTTCATCTTTGAGTTGGTGCCGCGGCGATGGTCATCATGGGCATCTCGCATTTCAGCAAGAGCGTCTTTCATCTCCGCCACTTTATCGCTTAGGCGTTCATGAGCGTCGCGGAGATCATTATGTTTAGCGAGGAGACGTTGATAGGGGCTCTTTTTCGGGGTCCTTTCCTCCTCACTCTCATACATCCCCCTTGCCCTCTTGATGGGAGGAGGAGGGATATGCCTTTTCACCTTCTTGGGTGGAGTGGTGCTTATGGATTCGAGGACGCCTCGCTTCTCCGCCGAAGTGAGTGGTGGGTGGAGCTGCTTTCCACCACCACGAATTCCCTTGATCTTGAACCGAATGCCTGCCTTCTTGGAGGGGCTAGGCAGGTTGAGCCCCTCATATTGGTGATGCACCACGTCTCCATTCCTTGCGACGAGGGTGCCGACATACTTCTCCCCTGGACGGAGAGAGCCTTCGGCCTCATCGTGACTTGGCTTCTTGGGGATGGTTTTCCCCTTGCCGTAGCGTGGTGGTGCACTAGCGGGAAGGTTTTTAGAGGGCCCTTTTGCTGCTGGTGGTGGTGGTGTGATGGTGAGAGGTGCTTCTTTGACGCTCATGGCTTGCTCATGGGTTGGAGTGACGGGATCAAGGATGTTTTCAAGGTCAAAGAAGCGGCAAAGCTCACTAGTGGTAGCGGGGACGTCAAAGCGCGGGATGCTGCTGTCCATGGTGGTGGCAAAGGTTTCTTTGGGCGAAAAGATAAAGGTGGAAGAGAGGTGCAAGTGAAAAAGGGTGGAAATCACCTTTATTTATATAGAAAACTATGGAAAGAATTAATTCTGATTTTTCCGCAGCGGAGCAAGAGCTAAATCAGTGGGATTTGAGTATGTGAACGTTGGAGCCGAGTGTGAGAGAAAAAAGGGACCGTTGGGGCTCCCACAGGGGTCGCCCGACCTGAGAAAGGGGGGTCGGCCGACCTGCTGTGGGCCCCTCTGGCCACCTTCTTTTTCTGGCTAATTTCTTGCTATATTTATTCGAAGGAAAGTGCTACTACGGGTGATAAAACAAATCAGAGGATATCATGATAAAGATTCTAAATTAATCAAGTGCATGACATCAAACTCTTTATTCGTATCGGGTTCAAAATAAATTTTTAGACGCTGGCCATTTACCTTGAATACTTTACCTTCGTCGTCTTGGAGTGTGATTGCTCCGTGTGGCGAAGTTTCAATAACCGTGTATGGCCCGTCCCATTTGCTTCTCAATTTTCCGTGCCCGAATAGTTTCACCCGTGAGTTGAATAGCAAGACTTTATCTCCAACTTTGAATTCTTTTACTCTTATTCTCTTATCGTGCCACCGTTTAGTTCTCTCCTTATAAATGGCTGAGTTGTGGTAAGCTTTGTCTCTCCATTCTTCCGACTCAGCTATCTCCATTTTTCTTTTCCATCCGGCACCTCGAAGGTCCATATTCCATTTTCTAACGTCCCAATATGCTCGATGTTCCAACTCGATGGGTAAATGGCATGTTTTTCCATATACGAGTTGGTATGGTGACATGCCTATGGGTGTCTTGTATGCTGTCCGGTATGCCCATAGTGCATCGGGTAGCTTGCTTTTCCATGACTTCCCCATTTCTAACACGGTCTTTTGCAGGATCCGTTTGATTTACTTGTTTGAAGTCTCGGCCTGCCCACTTGTTTGAGGATGGTATGGAGTGGCTATGTTGTGTCGTGCTCCAAGTTCTCTAAGGAAGCTTCGAAAGGTCTTATCAATGAAATGAGACCCTCCGTCGCTTATCACTAGTCTCGGTGTTCCAAATCTTGGGAAGATAATCTCGTGGAACATCCGGCGAGCGTGCTTGGAGTCGGCAGCTCGGCATGGCATTGCCTCTACCCATTTGGACACGTAGTCGACTGCCACCAAGATGTATTCACAGTCTTGTGACTTGGGGAATGGCCCCATGAAGTCGATGCCCCATACGTCGAAGAGTTCGACTTGTAAATTGAAGTTGAGGGGCATTGCATCCCTCGCCGTGATGCCTCCAAATCTTTGACATTGTGGGCATCGTCTGACGAATTCTTTTGTGTCTTCGTACATTGTTAGCCAAAAGAAACCACTTTGCCATATCTTGGCCTGAGTACGAAACACTCCATGGTGTCCCCCGTATGGAGCTGCATGACATTTCTCGATGATTTGTGTGCTCTCGGGTGTCGGCACACATCTTCTGAGCAGTCCATCGGCGCAGACACGGTAAAGGAAGGGCTCACTCCAAAGGTGACGACGACTCTCATAGATGAGTCGTCTCTTGTTTTCTCCTGGTGGTACGTACCCCGTCACTATGAAGTTCACAATGTCGGCGTACCACGGGTGTGAGTCCTTGACGTGGAGTAGCATGTCGTCGCGCAAGAAGTCATTGATGGGTAATTCCTGCGGGTTAGTGAATTGCATGCGCGACAAATGATCCGCTACAGAATTTTCTACTCCTTTCTTATCACGAATTTCTAAATCAAACTCTTGGAGCAGAAGAATCCATCTTATCAAACGGGGTTTAGCATCTTTCTTAGAGAGCAAAAATTTCAAAGCAGCATGATCGGTGTAAACGATAACTTTTGCTCCAGCTAAGTAAGATCTAAACTTATCAAAAGCAAAAACAACAGCAAGGAGCTCTTTTTTCAGTGGTAGTGTAATTCAACTGAGCTCCAGACAGAGTTTTGCTAGCATAAGAAATTGCATGATGCTTCTTATCTCTAGTTTGACCAAGAACAGCCCCCACAGCAAAGTCGCTAGCATCACACATAATTTCAAACGGAAGCGTCCAATCAGGGGGTTGGATGATTGGAGCGGAGATGAGTGCATTTTTGAGAGTATTAAAAGCATTCATGCATTCATCAGTGAAGTTAAAGGGTGCATCTTTTGCAAGCAAATTTGTAAGGGGTCTAGCAATTTGAGAGAAATCTTTTATAAAACGGCGATAGAACCCCGCATGTCCAAGAAAACTGCGAACACCCTTAATATTAACGGGAGGTGGAAGCTTTTCTATAACTTCTAATTTCGCCTTGTCCACCTCTATCCCTCTTTCAGAAATCAAGTGCCCAAGGACTATGCCTTCTCTAACCATAAAGTGGCATTTCTCCCAATTGAGCACTAAGTCCTTTTCTTGACAACGTTGCAAGACTTTGTCTAAATTTTCTAAACAATGATCGAAGGTTTTCCCATAGATAGAGAAATCATCCATAAAAGCCTCCATAATCTCTTCGATCATGTCAGAAAAGATATGCATCGTTGAAAAGAAGCAGGCGCATTACATAGCCCAAAAGACATTCGACGATAAGCATAAGTTCCGTAAGGGCATGTGAAAGTCGTCTTACTCTGATCATCGGGATGGATGGGAATTTGATGATATCCCGAATTCCCATCAAGGAAACAAAAGAAAGAATGATTTGCCAGCCGTTCCAACATCTCATCGATGAAGGGCAGTGGAAAATGATCTTTCTTTGTAGCCTTGTTAAGTTTTCGGTAATCGATGCACATCCTCCACCCCGTGACGGTTCGTTGAGGGATTAATTCATCCTTGTCGTTATGAACGACCGTCATTCCTCCCTTCTTGGGCACAACCTGCACTGGGCTCACCCACTCGCTGTGTGGAACAGGATAGATAATACCAGCATGCAAAAGTTTCAAGACCTCTTTCTTAACGACTTCCCTCATTGCATTGTTCAACCTCCGTTGAGGTTCCCTAGAAGGTGTGCTATCGGGATCTATGGGAATGCGATGGGTGCAAAGAGCAGGGCTGATTCCCTTGAGGTCTCCTAGCGAGTAGCCAAGAACGGAGCGACGTTTCTCTAACACGGCTAAGAGTTTAGCGGTTTCTTCCTCCGAAAGCTTGTCATTTATGATGACAGGCGTTTCGGGGTTTCCATGAAGAAAAGCGTAGCGTAAACCCGGTGGGAGTGCTTTGAGCTCTATGGGAGGTGGCGGCGAGGCTAAGGTTTCGGGCAGCTCAAAGGTTTCTTCCGAACCGTCTTCTTCTAAAACAAAATTGAGAGCATCTTCTTCCAAGGACGATTCGGGGGTTTCATGAAGAAAAACTGCCATAACTTCCTCTATGCAATCGTCTACTTCGGGGGACTCCTCGGCAAAAGTATTCAGCGTATGAACGATAGGGATAGAAAAAGGTTCCTTGCCGAGGGTGAAGTCAAGGGTTCCAGAAGGCGATAATTTTAAGAAAAGCTTTTCTATGGGATGGCCTACAAGAACATCAAAATCCAAAACCCCGAAGACGTGAAAATCCAGCGATACTTCAGCATCATCGTGCTTAATGCAGACGTCTCTAACGATCCCCAAACCCTCAAAGAAGTGCCCCGGAGAAGTTCTAAGGAGTTTGCTAGTGGGTGCCCAAACTTCGTTCCCAAACATGGTTAAAGCGAAAGATTCGGACATGATGTTGGCACCCACTAAAGGATTATAGAGAACATCTACCTTTGATCCCCGAATTGAGCTTTGAATGGTTGAGGTAGGATGTTCAAAACGAATAGTATCGGAAGAAAGCTCATTTTCTCTCAACCATTCATCGCTTATGATCGATGTCAACTCCCGAATGGTTTTCAAAAGAAAATCTTTTTCTAAAGGTTCGGGGGTTGGTGCAGGGAGTTTCGGCCTCTTTTGACAAGAGTAGTTCGAGGAGTCTCCAAAATTTTCAAAAATTTCTTCCTCGAACTCAAACGGGAACTCAAGAGGTTCATCATCCTCTATCATTGTTTTTGTGTTAGATGGGGACTCGATTGTTGGGTCTACCATTGTAGGCACCAATTGTTGTGTTTCTTGCACAACGAGTTCCTCATCTTTTGACTCCGGCTCAACTAGTAAATCAGCGGAAAAAGGAGTGTTTTCCACAATGCGATCCAAAAGTTCGTGTGCTTCCGCTATGGTTTTATGAGTAAAAGATCCACCAGCGGCCGTGTCAAGATAAAGTGCGGTATCGCTGCTCAATCCCGAATAAAAATGTTGTAATAAAACGGGTTCGGGGAGCAACAATTCAGGTCCGGAGTCTGTTAATGAACAGAACCGAATCCATGATGCACTCAAGGTTTCCTCTTTTTCTTGCCGAAAGTTAATTATTTCCGCTCGTAGAGAAGTGATACGGGATACGGGGAAGAACGCTAGACAAAATTTGTCTCGCAATTCTTTCCAATCACCGTTCACTCTCTTAGCGGTGTAAGTGTACCATTGCTTCGCCCTCTCATTGAGAGAGAAGGGAAACAATTTCCACTTCAACGTTTCTTGTGTCATGCCATGGATCGATCGGCATGAACACAAATGCTCAAACTCTCGCAAGTGTTCATAAGGATTTTCATGTTTAAAACCCGAAAAGGATAAACCTCTTATCATCGAAATGTAATCGGGGGAAAACTCATAGCCAAATGAAGAAATGGGTTGTGATGATGATGGTGGCCCTAAGAGCTCGCCCCGTGGAGTAGAGAATGATTGGATGGTGGGTTGTGACTCCATGAAATGTTTTTGTGAGTTTTTGAAATTAAGGGGAATAAAAACAGAACGGTAAGTAAGATAGATTACGAGGGCAAACTTAATTTGCAATAGAGATATCAACCGTTCCCCGGCAACGGCGCCAGAAATGCTTGTTGGTATTTCTTACGTCACAGATAAATCCGCAAGCGCACGGAATACCGTTGTAGCACTTCACCCAGGAGTATTCCAAGGTATCGTATTTGTTTTCCCCAAGGAACGGAGTTATTCTACCGCAGGGCAAGTTTTACCCAAGGACAACCAAGACAACTAGCAGCCTAGGATCGAGAGGGTGATTATATCTAGTTATCCTAGAGGATAGACGAACTCAAGCTCTACTTGTCTACTTCGGGCGCCGGCTTAGGCCTGGTCTGCCAAGCCACTCCGACCTGTAGCTCTACTATGTACCCGAACGTGGAGGGTTCCTTTGGACGGACAGGGCTGTCACTTCCTGCCGCCTACCTCTACAAACCGTGGAGCACACAGCAAACAAAGGTAACCTCTAGCCTAGACACCACGTCTATGCCGTTGATTACTACTCTAACCTCGGCCCAAAGCTGAATTTAGAAGGCTAGAGCACCCCTTGCGGAGCGATGATCCCGTAAACAAGTATAACAGGAATTACGCCTAGAAAAGTAATAATGCTCGCTAGATAAATAATCACCACGTATAAATCACAAAGAGTGTTTACACGCCAAGGTAAAGAAACAGAACTAAACCTCCACCAAAGTGGAAGGAGTATTCCTTTCTCTCCCTTGCCCTCTCTCCTATTCTACTAGTGTACAAAAGGCTCTCAGCCTAAGGATTGGAGTGGAGCTCTATTGGAGAGTCTTGCGTCTTGTGGTGTGTGTTGAGAGGGAGGGGTGCCCCTTTATTTATAGCCTTGGAAGGTTGGCAACTTTGAGGCGGTTCCCGAGGTCGGTGACATTTAATGCAGGGGGAACCGACCTCCAGAAGTCGGTGAATAACCGCCATAAAAAGATGGGCCAGTGGGGCCTCCCTGGCAGGTCGGCCGACCTGGCCTGGGCCCCACTGGGCCTGGTCCTCCTCTGGCTGCTTCCTTGGCCTGTGTACTTGCCTAAACCACGTGCATTGCTTGATCTTGAAGTCTGATTCTGTGGTTTTGGGCTTTTGGACTAAGTTCTTTAGTCCGGGGAAAATCCGTCGATTGCAAAGTCCACGTTTAGTGCATGTTTTCCCCTGTTTTTGTATGGATTGCACCTGTACTTCATAATTCACCAAGACTAGTGGAATTTGTTAGAAATAAACCCTATGTCTACACTTGGTGATGGTGTTAGGTTCACAAAGGTGCATACGGTTGACGGTAAAAATGGGTCGTAAGGACCGTCAACAGCAAGTATCTTACTTGTGCCTGCCAAATATTATTTTCTCTTTTGCTAACAGCAACATAATGACTAACACGTCAATGCATTTTGCTAGTTGAAGAAATCTTCTGTAGACCACCGGCTAGACCAAGAGCTGGCGCAGAGCTTCATAGGATAAATGGTGCAATAGAAAATAAGTTGGCAATCCGCATTGATGAAGGAATGAAATGGCCAGTAATACCAATTCAAGCTGCAAAGTTTGCAACTGAGGGCGGCATGGTTCTTCGCCAGCACATACCTGTCCTTCCTAATTGGAAGGAGTACAAGATGGATCCTTCTTATGTGTGTGACTACATTGCAAAAGTTTCTGTAAGTACTAGCTACTAAGGTCTATCCTAAAGTGACTCTAGTTGATTTGTTGTATCAAATTTTTTCTTATGATTTGTATTCTCTTCCCATATGTTTTTGCTCTTTACTAGGGAAATTTTTGCTTGGACACCACCAACAAGACAGTGAAAGATGCATGTGTTCACATGCTGAAATCCGGCACTTGTTAGTTGAGATATAGGCTGTTGACGGTCGTTACGGACCAATTTCGACCGTCAACTAGCTCAATAAACAAGAAGGATTGGACATTCTTTACATGCATTTTATTTAAGAATAACCTATTTCCACATGTACCTCTAGATTTTAGTGTGCAGGTGGAATAAGGAAGAAATCCAGGTGAAATCATGTCCCAAGGCGACGAATCAACACTTCTACAAAACAACGTTCGCCGCGGGAATACAACTCCAAGACAAAAGGCCAAATCTCGTCAAAGTCCAACACAACTAAGGCCAAATGCACCTGGACCAGAGAAGCAGACCCAGAGGGGGAGCCACCTGCCAAAGCCCAGCCCAGGAGGGGCCAGGCACAGGTCGGCCAACCCCCCCTGGCCAGGTCGGCCGACCTGGCAGGGTGGCCCCCTGGGTCCCACTTTTTGTGGCGGTTTGTTACCGACCTCTGGAGGTCGGTTCCCCCTACATTAAATGCCACCGACCTCGGGAACCGCCTCAAAGTTACCGACCTTCAAAGCCTATATAAGGAGGGGTACCCCCCCTCCTTCCAAGACACACAATACACAAGGATCATTCCCTCCTCCTCACACTAGAGCTAGAGGCAATTCTAGGTAGTGCTAGGCTGAGTAGTGGGTTGCCCTATTGCTCCCAAAGTCTTGTGGAGAATTGGGTAGCGCTCTTGTACCCTTCCTCTCTCTTTGTAAGACTTGTTAATTAATCTATGGAATACAAGTATTCATATAGTTGTTATGAGCTTGCTAGTTCTATCATGATCTTGTATGATCGTTCGTTGTTCGTTCATGCTCGTTCATCATTCGTTCTTCGTTCGTTCATACTCGATCATCGATTATTCTTGAACTTGCTTAATCGTTCATCGTTCGTCGCTCGTTCTTGAGCGACGAACGCTTATGCATAACTTAGTGCTAGCTTTGATCCCTTTTATCTAGTTTATGCTAGTTAGGCCAGTTGTTCTCATGTTTAGGCATCGGGCTCATTGTCCTGCAAAGGTGCTCTAGATTTATCACCCCGTCGATCCGAAGGGTTGGGGGTGTCTCGAGGGATCTAGAGTCGTGGTTAGTAACGCCGGCATGGTGCCGGGGTAGTCTATCCACCCTTGGGTATGTGCGTGTCCCACGGTTTGTAGAGGTAGGTGGCAGGAAGTGACAGCCCTGTCCATCCAAAGGAACCCTCCACGTTCGGGCACGGCATAGGAGTACGTAAATAGGCCGAAGTCGCGAGGCAGACCTTGCGTATGCCGGATCTCCCGATGTTGCCTAGGCATTAGACGCTTGCTTGTGCTTGCATGACGCTAGATGATAGGTAGAGGTTGTGCACGCTATATGAATGTTGTACCTTTGGAGTAGTAGCTCGCTAGTCTAACTTAGCATTGCTTAGGATTGTCTCTCGCCTTTTATTAGAGAGAGTGGAATGCCTTCGTGTGTGTCGCACTATCCTTATTATTATTAAACCTTACCCCTGCATTGGAATGTGGTTATATCACTTATCGTTTGTAACACCATGAACATAAGTACTCTTGTCAATCATGTCTTCCTTTGGGAAAATATAAATACGATACCCTGGAATACTCTCGGGTGAAATGCTACAACGGGTTATCCGTCCGCTTGCGGATATTCTATTTGACATGATAAACCTTATAATTCATATCTAGTGCTTGTTACTAGTTGTGGATTATTTGGTTAAATAGTGCAAGTGAACAATTCCATAACCCCCGGCGTCTCCCTGCGGTCGCGTGTTTCCCGCGTGATCGTAAGAGACGCCAACATAGGCTGAAGAAGAAGTACTTTGATGGTGTACCAGCGAATGAGGTGACGACAACATCCCCTGTGTCATCTATGACTGACGAGCAATGGGGAAAATTGGTGAAGATGTGGTCAAGCCCAAAGCACAAGGTATGCCAGGACTTCAAACTGCCTCGTTCCTCTTGTCCATACCGCAAAGAATCCTTTCGGTCTCAATCTCATAGAAATGTACCTTTTGGAGGAAATATGTCTTCTAAACCAACACAACTGTGAGAAATTCCAGTTTAGTCACCGCACAGGCTCCCGGTGCTACATTGCACAGCTCCATGCCTTGGTAAGGAACCAATCACTTGACGTCTGTGATTACTACTCATCAAATCCTGTCTATGTTATTTCTTCCAAGCTAATATTTGACATTTCTTTGCATTTTGTTTAGAGAGATAAATATAAGGATGAAGACCCCACCCCGTTGGAACTGTTCAAAGAGTTTCATTCATCACAAAAAACAGGTTTCATTAGCGAGCCTGTACAGAAAGCTATTGTAAGTGCTTCTCCTTTTCATTCCCTATTATGCATGCACCACATTTGGAAACCCTGAGAACAAGATGGAGCTCTGACCTATCATACTTGTTGCTAGGATCATATGGAAGCGATGATGGATAATCCTGTGGAAGAGGGGAAGGAACCGCCGTCTACTGAATCTACTGTTCGTGAAGTTGTGCGATCAAATACCTTTCTTCGTGCTGCGGGCATTTCGCCGAAGAAACGAAGTAGAGTTTCCAGGTCTTGTCGGTTTCAAGATTTGACGTGGGAATTGTACTTGGAGAAAGTCAGAAGGGATGAACTTCGTGAAACAATTGAACAACAGAATCTGCACCTGGCTGACTTGAGGAAGATCTCAGGAGAAGCAACCGAGGCTCGCCGTACTACGACAGCCCAGCTTGAGGCTTTGAGGAAGGAAGCAGCACGGAAGGCAGACATGATTCAACCTTTTCGGACGGTTTTAGGAGTGGAAGGTCAGGTGCATCCTTCACACTAGTATCTGAATGATGATCTTCGTTTCTAGTCTGATAGGTTTGGGTGTGATTACTAAACTCGTGTTCGTGGGGGCATCATTTTGTAATGTGAATGTATGTCACACCCGGTTTCAATGACCAAAACCGAATGCATCTGTATGCGTGCCCAGGATCAATTTTCACGCACACAGGACAATATATGTGATAAAAGAACAAAATCTTTATTAAATCAATAAGATTATTACAAGAATGACCAAATGGTCTAAAAGAAAAGATTACATTGCAGCGGAAAAAAATAAATCTAAACGTTGGCGTCCTTCAATCCCACAGGAAGTCGACCGGAAGACCGCATGCCTAGAACACCGCTTCTCCATCTTCAAGTACTCCTCGATGTCTTCTTTCACTGAGCAACAAACAAAAGGTGGTTTTGGGTCCGCGTGAGTACATAGAGTACTCAGCAAGTGGGGGAAAGTATGACATGTTGGCTAATAACAAGAAAGGCTTCCAGGGGTTTATTTGCATAAATGCGGTTAAGTAAAACATTTCATAAAAGCAGCTCCTATTTACTAAGTGATATATATCTCCATACGGCCAAGGTTACTCCACCTTGCCAAGATCAAGGGTTCCAATCACCCAGTACGTCTCTACAGGTTACTCCACCTGCCTCCAATCACAGTTACCCCACTGTGATTCCCATCCAACCATTACCAGCTAATCGTGTGAGGGTCCATGCCGCTCTTGACTGTGAGCACAGCTGTCATGACAGTTTTCACTCTGCAGAGGTTGTACACATTTCCCCACGAGTTGTGATTCCGTCCCCTATTGCCAGGTGGACTAAAGTCTCCTTTATGCCATGCCGGCCAAGCACATGCACACTTCCTTAGGTGTGTGGCCAGGAGATCACAACAAGGCTTTTCCACAGCTTCCTCCAGCTTGTACGTGCCCACTAAGATTCCACCGATAGGGGAAGTATACCCTTGACCCCTAGAGGCCCCCTCTTGTGCCAGATGGTTCCGAGGAGTAACTCCCCTGTCCCCACACATCTCCCTCCCGACGATTCCAGCATACCCGCCTTCCTCACACCGCCGTTTGGCACGCACAAAACTAGTCTCCACAATGTAATACGCCAGGCCGTGCCCATTCTTGGACTCGTGGCTGTACGGTTTCATGGGTGGTCGCTCCACGAACCGGTCCTTAGATTTAGGTGATCAACAAAACCAAGGGACTGCCGGTAACCCCTGCACAGTCCCCGAGCTGCCGGTAACCCCAACACAGCTCCCATACCACAATCACCCAAATCCCTAGCTCCAATCATGTTGCTAAAA
This sequence comes from Eragrostis curvula, assembly GCA_007726485.1. NCBI lineage: Eukaryota > Viridiplantae > Streptophyta > Magnoliopsida > Poales > Poaceae > Eragrostis > Eragrostis curvula. Next base: position 27,314,548 of record CM017443.1, read on the forward strand.
AATTACCATATAACCCTCATGTGGCAGAAGTTCAATTAGTCATATTAAATTACCATATAACCCTCATGTATTTTGCAGGCCGATAGAAGCAATTTTGCAGCTGAGCCAAGTTATTGTATACCCCAAGACAATTTTCGGTTTTGTCTGTCTCTTCCAGATAATAGAGCCCGGTTTTGTCTGCTCCTTTCCGAGAGTCAAGCTTGATTTTGTCTGGCGCATACCGAGAACCAAGTCGTGGACGTCTGGTGGCGTTCGGTTTTGTCTGCTACGTACAGCAAGTTGGAGTTTTGGCCGCAGCGCATGAATCGTTTTGATTTAATCAAGCTGGCCCCACCAGGACTCCCGTATACGTACAAAAGAAGGAATGCATGCAAGCATGCAGTGCGTGGCTTGGAATCAGGAGGAGAAGGACAAAGCATTATGGCCGGGTGAAAGGATATTTTATTCAGTTTTGGAACTAACAGACCGAATCAGGATAGGTTACCATAATACAGTACGTAATCAATTTTGTTGTTCCGATTCGATCATGGCCAAGGACCAGGCCGCCCTATATATGCACGAGGGTTATGGCCGATTGAAAATCACAATCGACAAAAACACTATTATTTTCTTATCGTTTCCTTTTGCCCTAGTTCATCTTTTCCAACCCTAATTTCTGTTCTTCCTTCGTCTCGACGGCGGAGTGAAGGCGTTCTAGCTGGCCTGCCGACGCTAGAACAACCCAGGGTGCGCCTGCCCCGACGGGGTCCCTCCCGGGCAGGCGTTCGTTGGTTTTCCGCAGACGACGCCGCGATTTGCGAGTTTGCGGACTGCACGTTTGCGTGCTCGTGTGGAACGGCGCGTTTTTGCGTCAATAGAGAGAACATCCTGCAGAATGTGGAAAAGCACACTATAGTGTCATGGTGGTTTCTGGATGAGATCAATCGATGTAGAGGCAAAACAGTGTCAATTATCCCAAGAACGCTGACGGGTGTGCACAGACAGCATAAAAGAAATATGCATGTTCCTGGAGATTGAATGCTGGTATTAGGATGAAACTTAAACCTAAATGTTTACAGTTATGTGGCACATGACAGTGACATGGTGGTTAGGACTGGAAATCACCTGACGTGGAGATCGAGGTGTTAGATCATGGCAAAGTCATGTGGCGGTACATCATACGCCAAACGCGTTCCAGGAGGCTTCAGGAAGGATATCGGCACGAAATCCTGTGATTATAGACATAACGTGATGGCATACAATTTAGTATGGCAATTGCATCATGGAAGACTCGGAATTGAGCAGAACAAAGGAAGAAATACCATCGTGCGCGTTGGGCGCGTCCAGAACTGGGAACAGAGTTCATTGCGAGGACGATCCCGGTATCATAGAGATTCCATTGGCTTTGATATATGGATATGTTGTGCAGGACATCAAGTTACATCTCCTGGCAAAATTTGACGGCGTTTGGATGAACAGGTCGACGGGAACGCGAGTGCCAACAGAGGACGCCGCGACTGGACGTGAACTGACAGGGATCAGAGGGCGAATCAGATTCCTGATGAACCGGAGCTCCTCTGGCCATGATTTTTGGATATGATGTAGAGGACCAAGGGAAACATCATCTGGCGAAGTTTGGTGGCGTTTCGTTGGACGGGTCGATGGGAACGTTGATGCCAATCCGGGCGCTGCGGCTGGACATGACAGACAGGTGTCAGGGGATGGCGGATCAGATTCCTGCTGCATCGGAGCTTCACTGGACCTGATATTTGGATATGATGAAGAGGAGAACGAGGCGCACCTGCCGGTAAACTTTGGGGGCATTCCATTGGACAAATCGCCGGGAACGCCGATGCCAATCGGGGATGCCATGGCTGGACGCAGCAGACAGACAACGATGATTTCGTGGCTACTTGATGGGAATGAAGAGGAGGGGTCAGGAGGTCGTCAGCCAGCACAAGGGACGCCTAGGCATGCTTTTGCAGGTCCAAGAGAGGGAGAAGAAAGGGCAGGGAAGGGATGAGGACGGCCAGCTGCAGTGATATTCGAGTTAAGGCCATTAGAGCAGCAGTTTCGACTCCCTTTGATGGGAATTGATGGATGATATAAGTGATGCACCATTTTAATGTTCCCTGCTGGTTATGGTTCTGTGTAATGGTGCATTGGTGTGGGATTTGGACGTTCTGCCATGGGGAAACGACTGGAGCAAGAAGGAAGAAGAAAGGATCGATCACTTTTGGAGTATGGGCTGAGTTTGGTTTCACGTGAGCATGGGATTGAGTAGGCTCAATTGGCCTGTTAGTTCGTCACGTGAGAGAGGTTAGAAAACAGATCAAGATCAAGCCATGGATTAGATGGATTTGACCCCATTTAAGAAGGGTATTAGTTTTATTTTAGAATTTATTTTCTGGCTTTTTTAAACAATAAAAAGACTCACACCATTTTAAAAATAACACAAGAAATTCAAGACAAGCATTTTCAAAATTTTGAAACAAAATTAAATTTGCTTATATAAATATTTTCATAATCAAACCATTTTTTTAATATACCTTTCAACTAAAATTAAATAAATAACTTAATGCAAACATTTGATAAGACAAAATAAATTCAATATAAACAAAAATTAAGAAAAACATTTGAAAGTATTGAAAAATGGCATTTAAAGTTGAAAAACGGTTCACATCCCAAAATAAGAAATTTTGGGGTGTGACAATGTATATATTGACTCTGGGTTCAAATCATGTGAAGGTGAACTAGTTTGAATGTTTGTGACGATCCAATCATATGGCTTCATATGATTTGTGACGAATTGGCACGACAATTTTGTGACGAAAACGGATGGACCGAGAATGGCCATGTGGAGTAACGAGAGGACAAAATGTGGGCCAACAGCGAATGGACACGTGGACCAATCCGGGGATGACATGTGGACAAATATAAAAGCACCACGTGGGCCAAAGGGGAGAAGGCACGTGGGCTGACAAAAATAACACGTGGACCAATAGTAAAATAACACGTGGACCAAGCGGAATAGGACATGTGGACCAATAGAAAAGTAACACGTGAACCTATTGAAAGACACCGCCTCGGTCATCCTGCCAGCGTGGCAGAGTATACGTACATATACGTACCTTAACTGGCTAACGGATGTAGTCTAATGGCAAATCTAAAAACGTCATAAATCACGACTGACCACGCTCGACTGCTGACGGACCCTAAAAGGTCATAAATCACGATTTATGACGAAAAATTCGTCACTACAAGTAGTCGGTGACGCGTTTAAAACGTCACTAATCAGCATATCTGTTCTAGTGCTGACTATGCATACTTTGGAGATGTTATCACTTTTGACACCACTTTTGGCACAAACAAAGAGTCTAGGCCTTTTGGTGTATTTTTTGGCTTCAATCATTTCAGGGAAGCAGTAATTTTTGGCGCAGCTCTTATGTATGATGAAACATTTGACTCCTTCAAGTGGCTGTTTGAGACCTTTCTAAAAGCTCACAATGGAAAGCAACCTCAAACAATATATACAGAAGAATTTAACATGGCATGGATTGTGCACCTTTCACATCATGCAAAATGCTGTGAAAATGAAGAATCAGGTATTCTCTCTATTTTCAGTGCATGCATGTTTGAGCACGAGGACAAGGAAAAATTCGAAGAAGAATTTAACGTCATAAGAAATAGAATGGAAAAGCAGACTTGGTTAGATGGTATCTACAAGTTGAAAGAAAAATGGGCTGAATGTTATATGATGGCGGTGTTCACATTGAAAATGAGAAGCACACAGTTATAAGTGAGAGTTTGAACAGTGATTTGAAAAAACATTTCATCTCAGATTTTGATATCATTCAGTTTTTAAGAATTTTGAAAGGGTGGTCCAAGGAAAAAGAAACAAAGAGCTGGAATCTGATTTTTTTTCTCAAATACGAAGGAGAGTTTCGTATCTTTGTATTAAGAGAGAAGGAGTCAACCCCCTACACGCTGCGCCACCTCACTCCGGGCCGAGCCATGAGGGGCTGAATTACAATAAACAAGAGTTTGAACTTCTATAGAATCTGAATTTGATTCAAGGAAAAAATTACCTAGAATCAAAATGAGGACACCTATGCTAGTGCAAGCAAGTAAACTGTACACGCCCATTATTTTTGAATCATTCCAAAGTGAATATGAAAGATCATATGGCAGCATTCACCAAAGCTTTAGATCAAGATAATGAATATCTTGTTGCAATTGGAAACTCTGATTAAGAGATAATTTCAGAGGAGGAGTACAAAGTTATTGGTAATCCTTTGGAGAAAACAGCTCAATGCAGCTGTGGGCAATTCAATAGGATTGGAATATTATGGGGTCATGCTTTGAAAGTACTTGACTTGATGAATATCAAGTCCCTGCCACCACAGTATATATTAAAGCGATGGATAAGAGAAGCACGGCTTGGAACTATTCAAGACAACCAGGGAAGAAAGATAATTGAAAATCTAAAGTTCGAGGCTAGCTGTTCGTCATTTAAAGTTTCTCACCCACAAATTTCTAGCTTTTGCTGAACAAGCAGCAAACTCTCCAGAATGTTGCTTCTTAGTAGGAAACGGACTTGATATGCTCAGTAAGCAAGTTGAAGACCATACAAATGCATCTAGAACTGAGGATCCATCTGCAGCACGTGAAGATATCCCGACACCACATGTGCAGTCCATACCAAGTAATGCACGACTCAAGAAAAGGGTGGTTCAGACAAGAACTTCCAAGCGAAAAAGAACTTGGCATGATAATAAGCCGAGAAAAAAGGCACAAAGTAACACTATATTAGAAGGAAAGGAAGCAAAGGTATGTTCTATTGCACAACTAGTATATCAGTTACTCCAAGTTCTATTGCGATGGAAATGTGTGTTGGAGTAAAGTTTTATCTTATTGTTTTCTCATCTCAGTTGCAAGAGGCTAAAAATGATGATCTAGAAGCACAAGTAGTAGAGAATAATGCTTCCAGGGACAGCATGAACAATTTTGAAGAAGACAAGGTCGTCGGCAGCTTCACTCAAGTACTCACGATAATAGCGGTCATATGCTAAGAATTTTACACTTTCACAAAAATACGAATCATATACTTTCCATAAACTTCACAGGGACCACCAACAATGGACGACGACCTCTGCACTGAAGATTTGTTTTAGCTATATGTAGGTTCAGAAGTGATATTGCCTTTGTCAATCCACTGAAGTCTGAATTTTCATTGCCTATGGTGCTATTTGAATTTCAGGCGTTGTTTTATAAATGATTTTTTTTTTAATTTTGGAACTCACACAATGTGTTGTATTTTTACATGGATGCCGATCTAGTCACTTTTGTCACATGTATGATGTATCAGCTTTGGAGTGTCAGCTCTTCATGTCAACAGCATGCAGATTGTTTCATCATGTAGTGTCGAGTAGCAGCAGGTGCAGCAGCGCACCCCCCCCCCCCCCCCCCCCCCCCCAACACACACACACGCACACGTCAAAATCAATAATCCATTGCGGAGTGACCTCTAGCCGAAGACGGCCAATTGCAGTGATCTGAGCCATGAAGCGATGCGGGGGATGACGGCACCATTTATTCCTCGTCTAAGCGGCGGCAGAAAACAATTATGGAAGGACCGGCTCTGGCGGAGAGTAAACAGATGGTCGAGACGTGTACGGAGACATAGATCAGAGACGTGTACGGAAGGTACCTTAGGATCTCCACGGGGACCGTGAGCTGTCTCTTTTGTCCATCACCAGTGTCTACCTCCGTGAACCTAGAGGATCCACACTTTGGACAGTATTTTGCTTCCGCATGCTCTTTCCTGAATCAGATGCATCCTTTCGGACACGCATGTATCTGCTCATATAGCATCTTAAGTGCACTAAAGAGTTTATGTGCCTCATACATGCTCTTTGATAGAAAGCAAGCTGGCAAGTACTATCAACATAATATCGAAGGCGTTTGTTGGCGTTTCTTACGCTCAGAGATTAATTTTAACTCCGCAAGCGCACGGAACATCGTTGTAGCATTTTACCCGGGAGTATTCCAAATCATATTTATATTTTTTCACAGGGAAGCAGGCTAAGAATATCATGAGTTAACAAGGAAACATCTATTATTTATAACATTGCAACCTAGACCAAAGCAAGGATACAAATATGTGGTATGTGTGGTACTCAGGAGAAAGATCCATCATATAGTTAACAAGGAGTTAGCATTTAGTTTGGGAGAACAACGAGAAGAAGGTATCAGTTAGCCTAGAGGTTAGCATTTAGTTTATCTGATAGTCTACATCTATTTAATTCAGCTTTCATTACAGATACATTCCTGCACATCGGGGCACACGCATCTTCTTGTAGCAACCCAAGAATTAGGTTCAACTACTAAGGCTGCTACGTGTTATTGAAAACCCTACTGGACTAACCCGGACGTGGTGGATTGCAGAGGGCGATTGTATCTGTCACATACAACGGCTACCATCCTCTGTGGGGTTAGGTGCACACTCGCGTCTAGAATAATCCCTCGCACCATGCAAGTAAGTATCCTAAATAACTTAGTCCTCTTGCAAGAGCAAGCCACCCATGAATGATAGACCCAAATAAATGCAAGGTTTCGTAACAATAAGGCGATTATTATGTCCCTACTGCCTTCCCCTAACAATTCATTCAAACCTATTATGCACAGACATGGATCCAACACAAGAACTTCTCTATGTAATAACTACTTAAATAAATAAATATAAACTAAATTAAATAAATAAGAAAATAATTACATTAAAGAAAATCTAATTAAAGAAAAGATACAAGAGAACTTTACCCAACTCCGAAGAGAACTCCAAAACTCCGAGCGAAGCTCTCACTTCTACTCTAACTCCCATAACTAAAACACTAATCCTATTCTAAACTACACAAGTGGAATGCTTCTTCCATGAGGTACGAGTTGAACCGGAGGGAACCAGGGGTATTTATAGCCTCCTCACGGCAGGGGGATTTTATAGCCGAAGATGACTTGGCGGGGCCCCCAAGGCAGGCTGGCCGGCCCCCCTACTAGGCGGTTGGTCACCGCCTTCCACGTGGACGCTCCAGATGCATTCCTGGTGTTGGTTTGGAGGTAGGTTACTCTGTGGGGGCGGTTATGGTAGAGTAAGGGCCAAGTTTAGGCCCAAAGAGCCCACTCTGCGATGTCGGTTGGTCCTCCACTTTGATGGGCACTTGGGCTAGATGTTTTGAGGTGTATGTAGCCCACTGGAGGAAGATCGGGACCAACGGAGACAAGAGTAGGCCGGCCGGCCTAAAGTTGAGCCGGCCGGCCAACTGTTTCTCAGCCTGGTGCTCAATTTTAGAATTGGCATAGCTTCTGCTCCTGGACTTCGAATTGGGTGATTCAAAACTCCATTTTGACTATCTCGACAATGGCTTTGACATGGAGGGATCAAATCTCTGATTTGAATAATTATTTATTAATTTCCATGTCGTTCCTTGTTTCTTGCTTTGAGCGATGTCGAGATTTCGGAGCACTGTCTTGTTTGTGCTTTTGGGTATTTGATATTTTTCCATGATTATAAGCACATTTGCACCAATATTCCTTTGTACCTTGCAAAACAAGCTTACATTCAGAACTTGTGGAACTTTATTAGTTTAATGCATAAAATATTGGTGCATGCCTTTTATTTATTGGTAAGTTGATGGCCATTTTGCGTTTTAATGACCTTCAACAGCGTTCCAACTCAAGCTAAACTGGGACTTCGCGACCATTAAGCGTGCAATGGCATCCAGTTGAGAAACCCTGGTATCCCCGTGAAGAGGTTGTTGTGCTGCTTCTAACATGTGGTAATAAGCCTTTGCGGTCTCCTCTGGCTCCTCCTCCCTACGTTGTTCATGGAACTATGCTTCATGATAGTCATATAACACGTCTCCTACCCCGGCATCAGCATCACAATCATCGACGGGTTATCTCACGACCTCCTCCCTCAATCGATCGGCTTCACCATGGTACACCCATCGGGTATAGCCTGCCGTAAATCCATTGTTACCAAGATGTGCACTCATCTCCACCTTTGTTTGTTTCCTTGTGTTGTTACAACAGCTGCAGGGACACTAAGTCTTTCCACCTTTTCTAACATTGGCAAATGCTTGTTCCAAGAAAGCATCGGAATTCTCAACCCATTCACTTATTTCAGAACCCTGCCTTGGGTGGCCCGTGTACATCCACTCACGGTCATCCATCCTCTATTATATCAGCGAGCAATTTAAAATTCATTGGCATCTACACGATGTCTACAATGTCTAATAGGTGAAGATAGGTCATAATCCCACCCGACGATGCGTATATGGGGTTACTTTCCAAGGTCTACTCCGGCCCGAGATAGAATTTTGGAAACACCTCCCCGCTGTTCTCCAAATACACGTCCTGGGAGGGACATTGTGTATCCGGAGAACAACAGGGAGGTGGTGCTGAAACTCTGTCTCAAACGGAATAAACCGTGGAAACTAACCCCATCTACGCATCCTCAGGCTGTCCAAAAAACGTGGGCGATTCGAAACAAATACAGTCATAGATATGCAAAGATCTGCATATCTCCAACTATATCTATTTCGAACGGGAGACGATTAACTAGGTTACGCGTTACCTACAAACATGAATGGAAAAGGGGGTTTTTTATGTCTCTCCTTGTTGTCCTACAAAATGATGAGTGGAAGACGGTGCAAAAGCTTCTCCTGCAAAGAACGGAACATAAAACCGTCAATTCAAAATTTCGAGAGCACCTCCCCTGTACGGTGAGGTTCCCAAAACCTGCAAAAAACCAACGGCACGATGGCCGACAACCACATCCAACAAATCAACAGCATGATAGCCGGCAACCACATCCAATTGAAACAACCACTTGGTTCAATTCAAACAACCAAATCACTTGGTCCAATTTTGATTTTCATTTTCAATGACATACACAATGATCGATCAAACAATTCTAAGCAATTCCTCATTTCACAAATATTTAGCAATGACCGATCAAATAATTCCAAGCAATTCCTCATTTCACAAATATTTCACAAGTACCGATCAAATAATTCCAAGCAATTCTATTTTCGAATTCCTCGTTTCCAACCTATTCCTCATTTGTAAATATGTCACTACATATAAGCTATCCATTTCAAATATTGACAAAAACAGGAAACATACAAGCAATCCATTTCATATTTCATTATTGACAAAAACAAAAAAAAGAAAAACAAAAAAAAGAGAAGAAGCTCACCTTTCCTGGACGTCGACAGCCGGGGAGCCCTTGGGGGCCCGTGGAGGGCATCGAGGGCCGCGAAATCGGGGGCCGGTGGCGGTGGGGTGGCGGGTCACGGCGGCCGCGGCGTCGGGCCGAGGGAGCGGGGCCCGGTGCAGGGGAGGGGCGGGGGAGGCCGAGGAGCCGGGCCGGGGGATGGCATGACGCTGGCGCGGTGGAGGGCCCGGGGGGGGGGGGGGGGGGGGAGAGGGAGGCGAGCTGGTGGAGGGCACAGCACGGGGGAGGCGTGCTGGTCGACGGCGTGCGGGCGGCGGCGCGGGGGATGGCGGCGGCGACATGGAGAAGAATGAGATAAGGGAGGGAGGGAGAGAGAGAGGCCGCGACAGGGGTATATTTCGAAAGAAATAAATTTCCTCAAGCCATTGCAAAATGACCCTGTTATGATATATGCCACTGTTAGTGACTCAGGCGGGCCTCACCTGTCATTGACACAACGATGGCAAATATGACATTACAAATTTCTTCAATGGCAACTACAAAATTGTCCCATTTTGAAAAGTTTGTCAAGCGCCCAATCTGGAGCACTCGGCAAAAAATGGGGCACTCGGCAAATAAATGTTTGCTGAGTGCCCCCACGTGGCTCTCGGCAAAGCTTTGTTTGCCTAGTGCACAGACAGCACTCGGCAAACATTTTCCATATGAAGTTTTAAAAAACTAGAAATTCCAAATAAATTCAAAACGTAGCCAAATTTTGTCATGATACATTTCATATCATCTGTTATCTATAAAAAAAGATTTAGAGTGAAACCATAATGTGACCGTTTGATTCGAAATCTAAACGAACACTTCATAACTCTATGAATCTTCTTCGTGGAAGCTCTGGTTTGTAAGCAACATACATGACGACTTTTGCGAAACTTTTTCTATGATTTACCACGTCCTCCACGTATGATTTCATGATATCAGGGTGAGTTTCGTAATTTTCGGACTTTGTTTGCATTTTATAAAATATGTACAAGATGCGCGATTTTTTCGTTCATTTCATGGTTACGGCCTCAAATTGGACTAACGAACATGAATATCATTTTTTGAGTCACTATATTTCATTATTTCAATCATATGCAAATTTGACTTATCTTCAATAAATACTTTAAAGAAAATAAAGTACTTAAATATAGCAAACAGATCGGGAAAAATACCAAAGTTTGACATGAAGTACCATGCATACATACAAGGAAGGTAGAAAAAAATTGGTGGCCAAAAAAAAAAGTTTGCCGAGTGTCCACATAACACACTCGGAAAAGGTCCAACGTTTGCCGAGTGCTGAGGCGTGCACTTGGCAAACAGGTGCTTTGCCGAGTGTCCGTTGACACTCGGCAAAATGTTGACGCCCCCCGGTTCCATTAACCGCGTCCGTTGCACGTGCGTGGCACATGACCTTGTTTGCCGAGAGTCCCGTTTTTACGGAGGGCCTTCTGCTCTTTGCCGAGGGTCGTCTCCGTGGCACTCGGCAAAGATATATTTTGCTGAGTGCCTTGCCAGCTGGCACTCGGCAAATGGTCTTATGCCGAGTGCCAGTGTCTTTGCCAAGAGCGTCTCCTTGGGCACTCGTCAAATAACCTCTTCGCTGGGTGCCCGATAAAAGGCTCTCGGCAAACACCGGAACACTCAGCATATTGCCGGTTTCCCCTAGTATATTGTTGTACATTGCTAAATCTTGGAAGGCAACTTGCATCTGGAGCCGCGTGTCTTGGAAGGCAACTTGCATCTGGACCCCGTCCTGATCGACAGCACCAGGAACCGACCGCAGTTGGACGGCTGCACCGGGAACAGCTCCTGCTTCTCCCTCGCCACCATCGTCTTGGTGATCTGCGTCGTCGCAACCATCGTCTGCGTGCGTGCGCAGGAACGTGCACGATTGTTAGTGCCACGTACGAAGTTGATGCACCAGTGGGGGGTGGTGAGGACCGAGATGCTTGGCATGAGCCACATGACGGCGGAGGACCGGGGTCGGTGGTCATCGGCCCTGATGAAGTGAGTGGCGGAGCGGCAGATGCTACGGTGGAATCTGTTGGATTTAATTAGGTAAATGGACCTATGTAAATACAATTAAATCAAATAATTCAAGGCACATTCTAATGCTAGGAGTTTTTGTGTATGTGAGGAAATGTGAGAAATAAATTAGCATGAAGGAGGTGTGTAAATGGCACACAAATGCTTTCTTTCTTGCCATGCCTTGCAGCTTTGATTTGAGAATTGATCACCAGATTAATGACTCATTGCAATGCATGGTAGTAACGGCTGGAGTTAAATAGGTAATAAACTTGTATGTTACTAGTAACATATGGCTGAAGTTTATTACTCAAAATAACTCTCATCTTTTCACCTTCCTCTCCGAGCCTCTATAAATAGAAATGTTCAGAACACAACAAAGCGACACGTGAAAACAACTCCATTTTTCTACTTGCTATCGCTGCACTCGTGCATCTCCATCCTAGTACTTGCGCGCACAAGTATTGGGAGAGCAGGCCTCCGAAACCACGCCTCGCTGCGACATCTGCACGGATAGGCGGGCGATCAGGTTTTTGGGGAGCGCTAGGCGCGACTGCTCGTTGATCGACCACTTCATCTTCTTCCCGGTACCACGACTCGACTACTTCCCGGTGTTTGTTTCGAGGCACTGCACGGCGCACATCTTCCTGCGTCAAGTTAGATCGACTACTTCGAGCAGCCCAACATGTCGTTTGTTGGGAACGGCGCCGCCGGTGCCTCCGGCACTGGTCCCGTCTCTGGGTATAACTTTCTCTTGTTTTCTATCTTGTTCTTGCTATTTTGTGAAATAGACATGAACACGCACTTGTTTAATCTTGTCATAAGATCACTCATGCTACACATAATTTTGTCTTACCTTGAGTATTTTGGAATTAAAATATGTCGTAATTTGCCTATTTTTCTAACAGAATCAATATGTGTTGGACCAGTTGGAACCTGACGCCCTGCTCTCTCTCACTCAACAAACTAGAGGTAGAAGAAGAACAATAGTTTGGACGGCGACGAACCCCACGGAGCCAATTGCTCCTGTATCTTGGCGATTTCTTATTCACTAGACTGGACAAGTTACAATGGAGGAGCACGGGACTTCTTATGGCCGGGAACGTCAGGAGTCTCCATGCCGGCCAATTCGCCACAATCCACGGAACGTGCACAGCCACGCCGGGAGCCTCCGCTAGACTCGGTCATGGCGGCTTCTTCCGCACGAATTAGCTTCACGCACACCACTACTCCAGCAACTCTACGACTCCATCAAACACAGTAGCTTGCACGCAACAAACACGCACACGTCCTGCACCTAAACCTGGACTCGATTGAACAACGGCGGCGGCGGAACAAACTCACGCACGCACCGTATCTAAACTGAACACAAACTGACTCCACACAGATACACACGCCAGGAATGCACCATGGCGTGTTCATTTCCAACAATATGCGTCAGGGAGGTATGGATGCAGATCTGAGGAGATGATAGATATGCGGAAAGACCAGATCTGGGCAAGGCGTCGGCGGATCCAATGTTCCAAGGCACTGGTCCGATGTATTGTGGAGCCTTGCCGGCAATAGAGGCGAGGAAGTGATCAGATGGGTGAAGGAATCCTATTTCTATTTTATTTGAGCTCACCTCTCACCAAGAGATGCCATCAAGGGAAGGGCCTCCGGCGATGAACACTAGCTCAAGGACGACGACCATAGCTGCCTCGAGGAGAGGCGGACGAGGGCGGCACATGGCCCACTGCCAGACTTCTACTGAAACAAGGAAAGCTAGCCTAAAAAAAAAAGACCTAAGCAGGGGGCGCCTCCATTCCACTCTACGTCTGCTTCTCTGGAGACACTGAGACAGGGAGAGAGAGCTAATTGCCAGATTGATGGACAAGTTTGTGACCTGATCGAGAAGAGCCAAATGGAAACCGGAAAGATTCAGTGGCCGTCCTGCGAGTACCAAAACAGCGTGTCCCAATAACGCCAGAGCGGTGACAAAACCAAAGTTCCGGCAGGGCGTGATGCTCGATCTGCCCTCTGTCGGCCACCCCGTCCATCTGAACTTAGCCGCCACTCCGTCTCCCCTCCCCCATCTCATGCTCTCCCATGGCCGCGCCGGTCTTCTCCACCTGGAGGGCCGCAGCCCTCGACGGGATCCCGCCGCCGCCGCCGCCCTCAGGCACGAGGAAAAGCCGGTGGCCCACCATCCCTTGTACTGCAGCCGCACGGCCCGCACCCTCCTGCCGCAGAAGCACGCCCGCCCTCCACCACCACGCACCTCGCCCTCGTCCAGATCCCGCGGCAACCATCAAGCAGAGGAGAAACCACTGCTGCTGTATGAGGTCCGCTGCCTGATTTCTCACTTTTTTTCTCCTAATTTCTCGTTTGTGCTCTCTTCTCTTCATTTGTTAGGAGCAGGTTGTAATTCAGGCCCTGAGCTAGGAGGATTGGCCTTCTCCATGACCAGACAACCGTCGCCCCAAGATCCAGTGGCAAGATCTGCAGGTAATTCTAAGCAATCGTTTCAATTTCAGTCATGGATTTGGTTATTGCCTCACGATGTCATGTTGTTGCTACTGAACATGTCAATTTGGATATAATGTTTTGAGGGATAATTGATTAGTCACGCCACCATGTGTTATTGTTTAGCAAAATTATGTATGCAGTCAAAATACAATGCTAGCTCGTTCTTTTGTTAAGACTTGTTTCTCTGCAATAATACTCTGTTTATTTGCACTGCTGAAACGAAACATTCCTGTACCTAAAATCAACTATATTCTGCTGAACGAAAATCAGCTATACTTTTGTCATTAACCCATGCACTGTCCTAGTGTTTAGTTTACATTGTGCTGTCAGATTAGCATCACACATGCACAGACCAATTTTCATTGTGAGTTGATTATATATAGTTCCATGTTATAAAGTAAATTTTAAAACTCTTTTTTTGCAGGTAAATATCTCAAGGAATTACTGTTGATGCAAGTGTACAAGAACCTGATGGCGTGCAGGGCAAAGATCTGTGTACTGTGATAGTTTTGTAATAGGATGTAGCATTGATCTTCTGTAAGGTTCTACTGATCACAGTTGACCACTTCCAAACTTGAAATTGTTTCATATGTGCATGTTTCAGGAAGCGTCCTGGCCTACTAGGTAGCAGCTGGATTATTCAGACCAAGCAGATGGTGTGTGGTGCTCCAGCAGCTGGCTGCTACCTATTTCTTCTCCGTGTTTTCCCAAGGTCTGTGCGTAGTTCTGTCATTCTCGTAGTTACGCACTGAAGTTTGCAATGTTTTTGCAGTTTTAGCTATCACATATTTGTTTGGGTTGTCTTATTGCTCACTGCAACTTGCAAGTTACGAAAACAACTATTGGTACTGGCGCCAAAGGATTAATACTTGATGTTGATAATAATATAGACATCAAAGGATTAACGCTCAGTTTACAAATTATTTCTGAAAATTATGTTTACAGCAGCTCGATTGGTTAAGCATATATCCTTTCAGTTTTCTACTTCTTTCAGTTTAGTTTCTGCTCTAACAAACAGGACAGTGCATGTTAGCACTACTAATATTCTGATTATTTTTTTTTCTTCATGCTCTATAGTTGGCTTGTTAAAAGAACATGTAAAATAGATGTTGATTGACCAGTGTTCATTCTGAGTTGATCATATACTACCATGTTATAAAGTATTTTCAAAACTGTGTTTTGCAGGTAACTAGACTGGTGATTATAAAGTCTGCATATATGAGTGTTACTTTAATCGGGGAATTGCTGATGATGCTAGGGTACAAGAACCTATTGGGTGTGCAAGGCAAAAGTCTAGTGTGATTTGTGTACTGTGATTGTTTTGTAAATAGAATCTAGCATTGGTAACTCCAAATCTGTATGATTGTTAAATTGAACATGGATTTTAATTTGTGAGCAACATATGTTCACTGAGCTTTTGATTGTGTATGATAACTTCTTAACTAAGTAATTGTGGATTCATGCCTAGTTATTATTTCTTTAACCTGAAGAGCAGGTTAAAGAAATATTTATTTTTTTAAAAGAAAAATACTATTGGCAACTGACCATAGGTCGGTAAAAGTGTTTGTAGTGTTGGAGGGTGGGTCGGTAATACTCGAGCAATACCGACTCACTATGAATCGCTAAAAACTGGTCGGTCGGTAAAAGTTTTACCGACGCCAGTTATACCGACCAATCATATAGGTCGGTAAAGGTCATTACCGACCTACGGTGGGTCGGTAAAGACGCTTTTAGCGACTGACCGTCAGTTGCTTAAAGTGAACCGTGGTGTAGTGATTGGGGTACGGGATTACCTGATAATGAGATCGATTGGTCGGATCTCGATGAGTTCAGGCAGCGACAGTTCAAGATGGCGTCGCGTTCCTGGAGGAAGGGGAACAGATCTGGACGAATCCTTCTGCAAGAATGGAGAAGACTTGATGGAACACACCATGGGTTGAGAATTGCATCCAGAAAGGCAACAGGTTGGGCAGAAAATGGAGATAATTACCGTCAGATGCGCTGGACAGATTCCAGAACAGGGAGCAGTTGTCATTGCAAAGCAGATCCCGGTCGATTCAGATCTTCTTTGGCCGTGATTTCTGGATATTGTTGTAGAGGAAGTTGAGGCGCACCACCTGGTGAAATTTGGCAGCAATCCGTTGGGTGGATCACCGGGAACGCCAATGCCAATCAATGGCGGCATGGCTGTACGCGAGAGCAGGGCGGCGTGGCGGCAGCCTGGCGGCGTGGTGACGGTTTATGAGGGTGGGGAGGACGTGGGGGAGGTGCTGGTATTTGTAGGGAGGGGTGGGGTTGGTGGGAGAAAGGAAGGAAAGAGGGGAAATAAAGGAAAATGCATTAATTCGACGTTTAATGCTCATTTTCTTTCCTTTTGACTGAACGTGGTAGATTCAATGAATGTAGACGGTTTTTTGATCTCGAGGATGACAAGAAGATGAAATAGAGTGATGCAGAATGAACCATAGTGATGAGAATTGTGAAAATTGAACAAGGATATATCCAACCTTAAAAATCCTTAACCTATTCTATAATTTTATAAATTCATTTTTTCATTGCATAAACCAAATTCATTTTATTTTCAACAAGAGCTTTAAAAACTAAAGAAAAAGGCTTCACATCCCAAAATAGTAATTTTAGGGTGTGACAAAACTACCCCCCTTAAACGAAATCTCGTCCCGAGATTTGGGTGGACTAGAGAAGTAGAAAAGAAGAGCATAGGGTCCTAGGCTTCGACAAGCGATTGGCTACCCCCCTTAAACAAAAAGCATTTTGTTTTCAAAACTACACACAATCGTTTGCTAACTCAACAGACTCAAGGGTTGGCTTTCACTCACTTCACAAAAGGGGCACCTAAGTGAGTGAAATGTCGTAATCGAAAGGTTCCTTCTGAAGTGGTCTTCTGTCTTTGCCAATGTTGTTGTAGAGAAGCCGACCGTCGTCCTTTCTAAAGCAGATCTTAATCTTCATCACCGAGGTACATCCAGGGGTTCATGAAACGTCCATTCTAACTAAGGTCACGTTCCTAGAGTCGATTATAGCTCTGATACCACTTTGTCACACCCGATTTTTATATAGCATAAATCGAACGCATTCTACATGTATGCCAGGATTTGTTTTATCATACATGTAGCGACATCATAGTGATATACAGTTCTATAGCGAATAAAACAACTTAAATAAAACAAACCAGAGTTCTAAGCACAGCAGCAGAAGAAGAAGAAATTCCAGGGCGCTCCACAGGCAATCGACTGGCGGCAACGTGACCTTCTGTGCGTCGTCTTCATTGTAGTCTTTGGCTTCCTCACTGAGCAACAATAATAATTGTGGAGGAAAAAGCAAGCGTGAGTACATGCCGTACTCCGCAAGTGTAGGAAAATATGACATGTAGGCTTATATGAAAGGAAGGCTAAGATATGGTTAATAGCAGAAAGCAACCTACTACGACATAAAGAACCTATATTACTAAATGTGATGATCACCCCCAAAACCAACAGACAACCGCTCACCAGGTTCCCACCACCTGGCTACCAACTCATCGGGTTCCCACCACCCGACTGCCAAACCAACCAAACCATCCAACTAATCATGAATAAGTCCAAGCTTGCTCGTGACCGTGAGCACGGCTGTCAAGACAGTTTTACACTCTGCAGAGGTTGCACCACTTTACCCACAAGTCGTGATTTCATCACCCGTCGGTGACTAAAACCTCTATTATGCCACTGCACACTTCCTATGGTGTGCGGCCAGGAGATCACTACGAGGCCTTTACAAAGCGCTTCCAAATCCTGCATGCACCCGCTAAGGTTCCACCTCTAACAGCATATTAGAGTCCATTTTACCTCCGCTGCAGAAGCCCCCTCTTGCGCCACTAAACCACCGGATGGTGCACACAGAATAAGGAAAGCATCTAATTAATTGGCCAAGCTGTTCCATAGCAGTCTTGTGATGGCGCGGATATGCCGGGTTACATGCTCCATGAACCGGTCCTTAGAATCTAAGCAGGAAACTAGCACCAACCATAATCTCGTGCACGCCGGCACCATACCAAACCAACCGTCCTGCCTAGATTCCTAAGCTCCATGTTTCTAACCATTACCAGCCCAATTATGTTGCATAGATCATTAGTCAAAATTAAGGACTCTCATCCCAAACACAGACAGCAAGACTAAGCATCATCTACCCAGAACATATAGACACTACCCAACTGGCGACAAGGAATAATAAGGAACAGGGCAATGACACATAGGATTCAAATTAAACGCAATGCATGACTAAACTAGAGGGAGAAAGAAATAGGCACAAAATGCGTCAAGGACACTTACTGCTCATATAATGCTGCTCAGTGCTCTTTTCTTGCTCTTCATGTTCTCATACCGCTTCTCCACGTCATCGTCCATTCGAATAATAAACTATCGATAAAAAGAAAAGGCACAAACAAATAAATACAGTACACCAAACAGATAAAGCACATCATAAAAATACTATGGTTGGATAGATCATTCTGCAATGAAGATTTAGGCGCAAGAATCACCTAAATCGGAGCTACGAATAAAAAGATATGAGCAATTCAAATAACAAAGTTTTTGTGAAAACTGTACAGAAAGGCTGCGCACAGACAAGAAAGAGACGTGCGCGTTCCCGTTGATTAGCTGCAGTTTTCGGGGCAAGGATTTCACAGTAATGTGGCTAACGGTGTGGAACACAACAGGGACATGATGATTGGGGTACGGGATTACCTGATAATGAGATCGATTGGTCGGATCTCGATGAGTTCAGGCAGCGACAGTTCAAGATGGCGTCGCGTTCCTGGAGGAAGGGGAACAGATCTGGACGAATCCTTCTGCAAGAATGGAGAAGACTTGATGGAACACACCATGGGTTGAGAATTGTATCCAGAAAGGCAACAGGTTGGGCAGAAAATGGAGAGAATTACCGTCAGATGCGCTGGACAGATTCCAGAACAGGGAGCAGTTGTCATTGCAAAGCAGATCCCGGTCGATTCAGATCTTCTTTGGCCGTGATTTCTGGATATTATTGTAGAGGAAGTTGAGGCGCACCACCTGGTGAAATTTGGCAGCGATCCGTTGGGTGGATCACCGGGAACGCCAATGCCAATCAATGGCGGCATGGCTGTACGCGAGAGCAGGGCGGCGTGGCAGCAGCCTGGCGGCGTGGTGACGGTTTATGAGGGTGGGGAGGACGTGGGGGAGGTGCTGGTATTTGTAGGGAGGGGTGGGGTTGGTGGGAGAAAGGAAGGAAAGAGGGGAAATAAAGGAAAATGCATTAATTCGACGTTTAATGCTCATTTTCTTTCCTTTTGACTGAACGTGGTAGATTCAATGAATGTAGACGGCTTTTTGATCTCGAGGATGACAAGAAGATGAAATAGAGGGATGCGGAATGAACTATAGCGATGAGAATTGTGAAAATTGAACAAGGATATATCCAACCTTAAAAATCCTTAACCTATTCTATAATTTTATAAATTCATTTTTTCATTGCATAAACCAAATTCATTTTATTTTCAACAAAAGCTTTAAAAACTAAAGAAAAAGGCTTCACATCCCAAAATAGTAATTTTAGGGTGTGACAGGGCGGCAGGCTGGCGGTGGGCGGGGTAGGCGGCGAGGGCGTGAAATCGCGATGAGTTAGCGGCGGGCGGCGGTGGCGGGTGCGGGTGGCGCGGCGCCGCTGGCCGCCGGAGGTGGTGGTGGGCGGAGAGGGGCTCGCGCGGCGGGCGGGGACGGCGCCGGAGCCGCGGGGGCGGCGGCGGGGCGGGGGAGGTGGTCAGGAGGAAGAAGACGATGGAGGAGTTGGTCGGGGACACGTGGTGGCCGTAGATGGGGTACGTGCGACGAGTCCGTACGCTCGATAACCTCCCCCTTTCGGTAAATGTACATATTTCGAATTTAAATTAGTTTGTTGATTGAAGACATATCACCAAAGATTAAGCTTGTTGAGAAACATGTTCCATTGCATTACTTATCCCATAATTACACGCACATAAACTATTAACTCTCTCAGATGACACAATAATAGCAGCGCACACTGCATTCCATGTAGGGATGCAAGTTTCCAGATTTTTTTGGGTTATTAGGAGTACAAATGAACTAATATATCCTGATCCACCTTACCCAAATTCCGTTGGGTACCCACCTGCATCCCTTGCACACGCGCCTAGACACCACACAAAGACACTCACAGTTAAAGATGCTTGATAGTTGGATCAGCAGCGCCACTGACCAGCGTTGACACCACGACTAACGCGCAAGCCTGGTGGCTAGCCAGTTAATTAGCTGATGCGCGTAGGTGTCGCCACTATAGGTGAACCGACCGCCGCCGTCAGGCCCTCCGACGACCGCGCCACAAGCACCTTCTGGTCGGGGCCATCGGCGAAGCTACGGAAAGCATGGTGGAAAGAAAAAAGATGCAGGGGAGGCGTTGGAGAGGAGGTAGCACCATTGTTCTGGTGTCAAAAAAGAAAAGATCACAAGAATATAATGTTGGGGGATCGAAGGTCTTGGTGGGACAGATCGAAGCCCTCCAACGAGTGATAGAGGTGTTTTGGTTCTGGTGAAGCCTTCGGAGGTTGTCGATGCCTTCGAGTCTCCTCGCGAAGCCCTCTTCGCTTGTCGTCGTTGTCTTCTAGTTGGAGCGAAGCCCTCTTTTGTGGTCCGCGGTGCCGGACGAAGAGGTTCTCGTTCAGGTTCCCTGCAGTTCAATTACGCGAAGCTCTTCTTCTCCCGCGATGCCGGGCGAAGGGGTCAGGTGATTAGAGAGTTCTGAACACGGTGCGAATGATTCTTCCTTTGGCTCGTGGCCCGAAAAACCGATGTCATTCCAGGATCATCTCCCTCCGTATTTATAAGGGGGAGAATGATCATATTTACATGCATGCCATTGGCTGTATAAGCACGGCTGTTAGTTTGATTGTCTTCTCCGTTTTGCCTTCGCCATTGGCTGTTATTCTTCGCGTGGGTTGGGTAGGGGCTTCGGTGCAGTCCCCAACATTAGCCCCCAATTGGTGATGTGTTATTAGTGTAACTAAAACCAGAAACAATTTTTGTCAGTTTATGACTGCAACGTGTGCCTTTCTGACCCATACACGTGTCTTGTCGTTTTCATTCCGTACTTCTTTTCAGTTCCCGATGATCGTTTCCCTTCTATATATCTTCATCGTGGGCGCGCTGTTTCATCAATCGTATACTTTGCGAGTCTCTTTTCTTTTGGCTATTCCAATTCCTTTCGGTAGGAGATCCTTTTCCTTCGCTCTTTTTCAAGATGTCTGGTAGCCGAAGGTCTAGCGAAGAGCAGGCTAAGAAGAAGCTGAAAACTCATAAGACCTCGTCGAAGGACTGCTCTGATAAGGCTATTAGTGAAGCCAATGCTACAGCTTTGAGTGCTGCTGTTCCTTCGGCAAGTCAGCCGAAGAGTTCTCTTTCAGCGAAGCCTTCTTTTGCTTTCAAGCCTCCGGTGATTCGTTCTGCATTAGATTTGTTTTCTATTCCAGAAGATGGTGGTAGTAATTCTTCTGGGTCTAAAGCTCAGTCTGTCCCTAAGAAAGTTGTTTCGAAGAGCTCTTCTTCTGTTGCAAAGGATATTTCTGCTTCTACAGTTGATATTCGTGATGCCAGCACCGCTGAGAAGGCCAAGATTCAGGACAAGGTCATCAAGGGTGCTGATTCTGTTCTTGCTAAGTCTGGATCGAAGGCTAAGATCCAGGACAAGACCTGTGTTGATGGTCTTGATGTTCCTCCTGCTGCCCCTGTTCATAACGAAGGGGTAGCCGAAGCTTCTGTTCAAGGTTATCTCTCGTCTCTTAGTGTGGCTGGGCTTCGTCAAATTGCTGATAACCTGAGACCTCTTACAGATCGTTCCCAGGTTCAATTACGTTCAGAGCCAGACGCTGTGCTTCGTGAGCCTCTCAGCCCCTCAGCAGGTGGTGATCTTTTCCTACATTCAGTCTTTAAAGCAATGCTTGGAGAGTTTCTCCCTTTTGACATGACTTTTGATTCAGTCGAAGCTACTGGGGGTTCTTTGATTCTTTGTGACGACGTTCCTTCGAACACCTTCGTCATGAGTGCTAGGGCCGCTGCGCCCTTTGTTGCTGCTGCAGAGAAGCTTCGTTTTCCCCAAGTGGAGAATGAGCTTGTGTTTCAGGGTGGTGATACTCTGTACAAGTCTTTACTGTCTTCGCAGATGAAGGTAAGCAGTTTTAATTTTTGTTTTTTCTCAGTTGCTTGTTTTTCTAATTTCGCTCTTGTTTCCGTCAGTCGCTTGCTATTACCCAAGCCTCCCTTCGCCAGTTTAATGAGCTGACTCTGGCAAGGGCTGATCGGGACCGGCTTCACAAGGATCTCTCCACCCTTGAATCTCAGATCAAGGAGAAAGAAGATGCTCTTCCTCTTAGTGAAAAACGTGTGGTAGATCTCTCTGTTGAGAAGGAGACCCTCGCCAAATCTACTGAAGATTTTAAGGCGAAGGTAGCTTCTCTGGAGAAACAGCTGGGGGATCTTGATTCGTCCCTTGCGAAGGCTTTGGAAGCCAACAAGGTCCTTCGCGAAAAAGTTGAGACTGCGGATCAGGAGGCGGTTTCTTTTGCTAAGGCTGAAGAGCTTCGCCTGTCCTCTCTCTGCAGCTATATTCAGGATGCTCCTATTTCAGTTTGGACTACTCCTGATCAGATCCCTGAGGATGCTTCGACTGAGCAGCGCCAATCTTGGCTTTCTGTCAACATTCCTTTCGTGGTGAAGGCTTGCAGGGCCTTTTCCTCCAACGCTGTTCATCTGGCTATTCGGGACTTCCTGCATTCTCTTGATGTCGAAGGGAGCAATGTTTTGGCGAAGGTTGCTTCTGACGATTTTAAATTTTCAGCTGTTGATTCTACTCCCCGTCCTGTTGTTGAAGCTCTTCTGAAGGTCGCCGGTCATTTTGACGAAGCCTTCTGGAATCGTGTGCAGTCTGTTGGTCGTCTGCCTCAGAGTGAGGTATAAACAGTTTACTTTTTCTTCGGGAGAGGGGTTATATCATTCCTTCGGACTTGTGTCTTCTTGAGAATTGTTGTAATATTGCAGTAAATTTTATGTTGCTTTGATTAATTTTTGCTTGGTTTTTGGACCTTAGGCTTCGTCTGATATTTCTTTGAGCGAGTTTGCTACTCCGAAGGCTTCCTCTGACTTGGTTTTGGAGAAGTGTGTTGCTCCGGATTCATCATCTGATGTTTCTCTGAGCGAGTTTGCGACTCCAGAGCCTTCTTTTGGTGGCTTGATTCGCCGTGAGCCTCCGATTGAAGTTTTTAGTTCTCCTTCGAGGATTGATTTATCTAGTGATTCGAGCCCTTTGTCACCTGTTGAGGGAGGTGAGAGTTCTTTTTCTTTTCCTCATGGTAGCCTTGTGGCTATTGGGAGAGTTTATCGCCCCGAGGCTGATGTTCCCGAAGGGAGTCGGGGTCGGAATAATCGAAGGCCTCGTGGTCGCTGTCCACGAGGTAGTAGTTCTTCACATCGGGGTGTGGCTAAGAAGAAGAAGGTTGGAGACGTTTTAGATTCGTCCTCCTCCTTCGATGCGGCTTCGCATGTTGAGCGAATGATTTCGTCTGGGATAATAGATCCCATATTTCAAAGGCCTTATTCTCCTTCGAATGGATATAACTTCGATGAATTTAGGATTGTATGCGAAATGCTTTTAGAATTAGGCCTTGTTGTAAAGCGTGAGCCTGACGATGGATCTCCTTAACTGATGTTTGTGCTTAATAAAGCTTTTCTTTTGAAGCATTCTTTCGGAGGTCTTTGCCAGAGAGAAGATTTCTTCAATATCACCGAAGCTCTTAATGCTTTCTGCACGATGACCTTGTGTTTCTTTTGAAGAACACAAGTTTTCTTGTTTTCGTTCTTTGATATTTGAACGTTTCATGCGAAGGATCGCGATTTGTATGAAGGTTTTTGTTTGCCTGTACTTGGGTAGATTAAGCTTTCTTTGCTTATCTTTCCCTTCGGCTCTTGTCTGGAGTCTATGTATCATCCTTTGTGATACGTCGATCCAAACTTAGACTACACCAAATACTTAATTGGCGTAACCTTCGGATTCTCTAGGCTTTTGCCTGATATCGTTTTTGAGCTCGAAGCTTCGTTTCTTGAGCTTTGGCTCTTCTACGCCTCCCAGGAAATTGCTCTGGAATTTTTTTAGGGTAAAAAGGTAATTAAAAACTGTGTTACAGTCTTGGAGGGTGCCTCGTTAAAAAACCTCACACCCTTCGCAGGGCTACCCTCGTGAGGAAAAAGAGTGCACCCCCCGCAAGTTTTCTTCTTTTACATGTAGGTACCGCGCGTGTCACCGAAGAGATGCTCTTGGTAGACACGGCTCATGCATTTCTGATATGTCATGGACGAGTTTTCGAGTCCGGAGATCTTGAAATCTGGAGTCTTTTGCTTCCTTCGGACGAAGTGGACGTTCTTCCTCCCAGGTGTTTCGCCTTCTTCGATACTTCTTGCTTGTAGTTGGTCTCCGAGGACGCTGATGACAAAGATGGGACCAGGAATCTTCATGCACAGATAGCCCTGATGTATGGCTGCCTCAAACTTGTTAATGGACCCTCTTCCGAAGATTGCATTGTAAGGATAAACAATGTCAACCACATCGAAGGTCACATCTTCAGTTCTTGCGTTATCTTCTTCGCCGAAGGTAACTGGTAGGCTAATTTTTCCCAATGCTTGGATAACCTTTCCAGTGAAGCCGACCAATGGAATTCCTGCAGGTTGCAGTGTTTCATTTTCTAGCTTTATTTTTCTGTATGTGGAGGCGAAGAGGATGTCAGCTGAGCTTCCTCCATCGACAAGGATCCTGAGTACATCAAATCCTTTTATATTTGCCTTGATGACCAGTGGGTCTGAGTGCGGTTGGTCAAGGTCTCTTGCGTCTTCTTTTCCGAAGGTGATGTGGACATGGGACCACTTGGTTTTCACAAACGGAGTCCTTAACGTCACATTATGTACCCTTCGAATGTGTTCTTTTCTTGCTCTTCTTGAGTCTAGCTGCTGGGTCGATCCTCCGGAGATAGCGTTAATAGTTTGCCTTTGAGACGTGTAGCTAGGTTCTGAGCTTCTTCCATTGTTTTGCTGGTTTGTTTCTGGGGGCGGTGGCAGTGCTGCCAGGCTTTGAGGTTGAGAGTAGGCATACTGCTGTGCCTGATGCGAAGCTTCTCTTGGATAGGTGACGACATGATTGACAGAGTGCGAAGGGTATGTTGACATTGGGTTCCCTTGAGACCAGTTCTCACGATAGTTGCTCGTGTGTCTGATGGCCCTCTTCGCTTCTCTTTCTGCAGTCCAATTTTGTTTGAATTGTTGCAGGTTTCGGCACTGTTTTGTCGTATGGCCCTTTCCTTCACCATGCAGCTCGCAATATGGGGTACGAGAACTGCTCCTCTGGTTGTTTTCTTTTTTGTCTTCGCTATCCTTTTCTTGGTCGCTTCGTTCTCTCCCTCTTTCATCATCTTTGTTCCTCTTTTCATCGCCCCTTTCTTCTCTGTTTTCGAGGTTGTGTATCCTTCGATTGTTATGATCTTTTGGATTGTCTCTGCTGTCATCGTGCCTTCTGCTTCGACTCGCTTCCTTTTCCTCTTTATACTTCTTCTCGTCTTTGACCAGTTGGGATTGTCTCTTTTCGTCTTCTTTTTTCCTTCGGAATTCATCGTCTAATCTTGCATATTTCTCGAAGGTGTCTAATAGTGCGAAGATGGTTTTGGGTCTCTTCCTTGTTAATGCAGAATGGAAGGGGCCAGCCCTCAAGCCTTCTGTTAGTGCATCAATAACTGTTGAAGCCCCTACATCTTTCGCTCTTGATTTTATTTCCATGAACCTTTGCATGTACTCCTTCAACCCTTCGTCTTGTTTCTGCTTGCATGAAAATAGCCTTCCCTGATGAATTTCGGATGCTTGGAAACCCTGAAAGTTGTTTATGAACTCTCTTCTCAACTCGGACCAAGAATTAATGGATCCTGGTTCGAGAGTGGAAAACCATGTCTTCGCAACTCCTTCGACAGCCATGACTAGAGCTTTGGCGTATGTTGAGTTTGTTCCTCCGCCCGATTCTACTGCGGCTTCGAAGGACATGAGGAACTCTCTTGGGCATGTTTTTCCTTGGTACGCCTTTACCTTCGGCATTTTGAAGTTGACCGGCCAAGGTTCGCTCTGTAGCTCTTCGCT
>CM017443.1:27341530-27435967 GCA_007726485.1 Eragrostis curvula
CCGAGGTCGCGGCGGCGACCTCGTCGGGGAGGGGGGCGCGACGACGAGGTGGCGAGGGGGCGTCGAGGTGGTCAGGGATGGGGCGGCCACAGCAAGTGGCTCTCCACGCGGCGGATCTTCGGGCTTCAGCTCGTAGGGGAGGGAGCCGCGATGAGGCGCGGCGGCGGCGCGGTGGGAAAATCCGGCAGCCTGACGGCGTGGTGGAAGAAGCGCCGGGGATTTAGGGTTTAAGGCAATGTGTGGACAGTTTTATAGAAGGATTGTAAGCGGCGGATAAAGATGACGTCATCCAAAAAACCGCCGCTGAAAATAGAAAATTAAAGCGCCGCTGAAAATAGGAGATTACAGCGGCGGATTATGACGTCATCCATAAAACCGCCGCTACAAATAGCCCAAACAAGATAAACTCTATCTTCCGAGCCGCACAATTTGGATCCGACACTGCGTCACAGACCTGCCCGAAGCGGCTTTTCAGCCCTGTGGGGTCTACCGGTCACTTAGGCGACCAAGAGGTGGGGAGCGTTTCCAGACTTCCAGTTCCTCATTTCATCCTGTCCTCTCTCTCTAGCTTTTGCTTTCTCTCTGTTTCCCCTTCTCGTCGCCGACGCAATCGCTGACAAATCCACCGGCGATTGGTCGGCGAATGGTCAGCGAGAGGGGGCACATTCGGTCATGTAAAAACAGAACATCATACGAAAATGTATTATTAATGCAATTATAGGAAATAAAGTACATATAATATTATATGAACCAGGCCATCATAGGAAAATGTTACATATTATGTTTTTCATTCATCCCTTCACTACTTTTCCGTCGCAATCACTGCGCATGTAAGGCTTGTTTGTTGGATACGTGAGTCTTACTTCTAACAGTTTGAAATTATTTGGATCCAGGAAAAATGGCACCTCATCATACTGATTGTAGTCATCTCCATCTTCCACATTGTCTACACCCACGATTCTTTGTTTCCAAGGAACAATGATGCACTTATTTGGATTACCGGGGTCAGGTGAATACCACACTTGTTCCACGGACCGGGCAAGCATCCAAGGGTCATCTTTGTAACCTACATTGTCGAGATCCAAGATTTGTAACCCATATTCGTCTGTTTGCACACCATCTGGCTTCACCCATTTGCACCGAAATATTGGGAGCTGTAAATTTTCTCTGTAGTCTAGTTCCCATATTTCCTCAATGTACCCATAGTATGAAGTCAACGTTCCATCTGCGTCATAGGATTCTGTTCGAACCCCAAAGTTTTGACACTTGCTCCTTTTATCCTTTTGTTTCGTGTGAAAGGTGAACCCATTGATGTCATATGCTTGAAAGGTCACCACAGACATTGAGGGGTGACAAGCCAACCTTCTCAACATTTTCTCATCAACTGTGTCACCACTTGGTAGGTCCAAATTGCTCAACCACGTGGTGAAGGAACGCTTATGTTCATTTATTATCCAATCATCTGGGCATTCCTTATTGTTGTTGCGAAGCTCCTGCAGGTGTTGCTCAAAGTACGGCCCCACGATGTCAAGTTGTTGCAAGATGCTATAATGTGCTTTTTCCACCTCTGTGTAATCATGAGCTAGGAATACTTTCCTGCCAGCGATTCCTTTCCCGGCTAGCCTGCCCTCATGACGATGAACTGGAAGTCCAATCGACCTTTCGTCTTTAATGTAATCCAAGAGACACTCAATGATCTCCTCTGTCGTGTATCCCTCAATCATCGATCCCTCAGGGTGGGAACAGGTCCGTACATATCGCTTCATTACATACATGAACCGCTCGAAAGGAAACATGTGATGCAGGTACACAGGCCCAAGTGCAAATACCTGGTCAGGTATATGAATCATGAAGTGTTCCATCGTATCAAAGAAGGATGGAGGGAAGCACATCTCAAGCATGCACATTGTTTCCTTTATGTGGGTCCGTAGGTCTTCCAACTCGTCAAAACTTATCACCTTTTTGCTGATTGCATTGAAGAAGTAGCACAGGCGCGTGATTGCCAACTTTACGTACTCTGGTTTGATTGCTCGGATCGCGATAGCGAGGTACACCGAAAGCATTGTATGACAATCATGAGTGTTGTATCCACTTATCTTCAACTCTTGCATGTTAACAAGATTCTTGACATAGCGCGAGTAACCGGTCGGGACTTTAATCTCGCGTAAGCACTTGCAGAACGCTTTTTTCTCCTCCTTCGTCAGGGTGTAGCTTGCCGGGGGGAGGTAGAACTTGCCATTTGCCCTTTCTTGAGGGTGTAGCTCCGGCCTTATTCCCAACTCGACAAGATCTCTACGTGCTCTTAGCCCGTCCTTTGTCTTTCCGGATGTGTCCGTCAATAGTCCACTAGTGCTATCAAATACACCCTTCCCAACGTGCATCAAATCTATGGCATGAGGCACTTCCAACGTTTCCCAGTAATTGAGGAACCTATAGAATATCGATTTCTTCTTAAATGGAAGATTCTTTTCAGCTGTAGACTTGTTAGCCCCTTTGTGGCGCTTCCCATAAACAACCTTGATGTTTTTGACCATGTCAAACACAATCGTACCGGTGCAACGTCGGGGTGGTCTATCATTCTCTACATTACCATCAAATTGTCGAGCCATCCGGCGATACGGGTGGTTTCTTGGTAAGAATCGTCGATGTCGCATGTACACTAGCTTCTTTGAACATTTTAGATACACGTGGGATGTATTGTCAACGCATACTACACAAGCCGCCTTGCCTTTGACCTGTCCTGATAGCGTTCTGAGTGCTGGACAATCATTTATTGTCACAAAAATGATGGCTTTCAGGGTGAAGTATTCTCGGTTATACTCGTCCCACATACGTACCCTCTCTAACCACAATTTCTGCATGTCCTCCATCAAGGGTTCCAAAAACACATCTATATCAATACCTGGTTGCTCAGGCCCAGATATAAGACATGTCGACAATATGTACTTGCGTTTATGGCACAACCAGGGAGGGATGTTGTAGATTGACATAAGCACTGGCCAAGTACTGTGGGGGTTCGTCATTTGGCCAAACGGATTCATTCCGTCTGTACTCAATGCGAACCTTATATTCCTTGCTTCATCGGCGAACTTTTTATGCACATTGTTGAAGTTTTTCCATTGACTTCCATCAGCAGGATGACGAATCTTATCATCCCCCTTACGCGTGTGCCATGTCATCAATTTAGCATCTCTGGGGTTTGCAAACAGACGCCTCAGACGATCGACCACAGGTAGGTACCACATAACAAGAGCGGGAATCTTCCTGTCATCGTCAGCATCGATGGTAGTACTCTTCTTCCTCTTCCGTCCTTGCTTGTTCTTTGCATTTTTCTTCCTACCAATTGCAGTCTCATCGTTGTCAGCATCGTAGTCGACATGCCTCTTGTAACGGCTGCGATTGCACGCTGGACATCGCACAGCATTTTCGTACTCTTTACGATACAAAATGCAATGATTCGGACAAGCGTGAATTTTTTGCACACCCAACGATAGCGGGGATATCAGCTTCTTTGCATAGTATGTCGTGCTTGGTAGAGAGTTAGGCTTCGGCAACATATCTCCAAACACTTGCAACATCTCTGTGAAACTACCATCGGACCAACCGTGCTTTGCCTTTAGTTTCATGAGCTCAAGGACAGCACGCAACACGGTATACTGCTTATCACATCCCTTTGATTCCTCGTAAAGAAGGTCCTTCGACGCCTTCTCTAGTGTCTCAAAGTTATCAAGTCCTTTTGCTGTCCCAGCCATTAACACTTGCGGTTCGAGATGACGCAACATTTCTTCAACATCAAAATCGTTACCGTTGTCATAAGCATCATCTTCCGCTCCTACCTCAACTCCTCCACACGGTGATTGATCCACCTCAATCGACTTGTCCACTTCAACGTAATCCCCATGTGACGCCTCATCCATTTCACCATGTTTCGTCCATGTCGTGTACCCCGGCATGAACCCTCTCTTAATCACGTAGGAATTAATCACAGACATATCCGTCCAAAGTATCTGATTCTTGCAGTCAATGCAAGGACAATATATATCAACCGTGCCTTCGCGCTTAGCATGTTCTTTAGCAGCGTCAATGAACGTCGAGAGATGAAGGAGAAACAGTCCTCCCGGTCTTAGCACGTTGTACATCCAAGACCTTTCCATCTTACACCTTCAATATTGCGTTCAAAAGTAAGAATAAATAACATATATCAAATTAGCATCTCATAACCAAATTCAAATGACACATAAGAAAATGTAAAGCATGCAAAGTCTCTATTGCTAGATCCAAGTGTTCAAGTCACAAAATGTTTAAGAAGCCACTAAACATTGAAAGTAATGCAAGCACATGTTCAAGGTTGTCCAAAAGTACAATCCGAAGCCACACTAACACCACAAATCGTTAGAATTTTTGCCGAATTTGATGAAATCCGCCAAACATTGAAATTCAAAATTGAGCTCGATTTTACCACGGAATGCGACATAAAAACATGGATCCACTTGGTTTTACCTTGATCTACAATCTCATCCAAAAGAAATGAATTGAAAACCTCCCCCCTCGTTTTTGCTAAATATTCGAAAAATTCGGGCCGCCAGTTTTAGAGTGAAACAGAGATGGAACCGAGGGTGTTTTTATACCCCCGACCTTTTTAGCGGCGGTTCGTAAGGAAAGCCGCCGCTACTAATGCATTTATAGCGGCGGTTTGTAACGCATAAGCGCCGCTCGAAACGTATTAGTAGAGGCGGTTTGTAATATGAGCCGCCGCTACAAATTGCATCATTTTTTTTTAATCTCGGCAACTGAATTTTGTAGACAAATTGCATCATTTTTAAGACAAATTGCATCATTGTTTTGACAAATTGCATCAATATTTTGGACAAATTGCCTCATTTTTTACAAATACTAGGAAGAAGCCAACTTCCTCAATACACTAACAAACGAATACATCATGCAACCAAACTAACTAATTATCAAAGACAACTAACCAATCTAGCTAACTAACTAATTATCAAAGACAACTAACCAATCTAGCTAACTAGCTAGAACAAGCAATGCAAATTAGAAATGCACAAAGACAAACTCAACAACTCTCACAAACACAAACTAAACTCAACAAGTAGTAGTGGTCAGCGCGCGCGGTAGCTTTCTCTCCCAAAATGGCGCGCGGTCGTCGGCGGCTTCTTCCTTCATTTTGCGCGCGGTCGTCGCAAGCGCACCTACTCCCAACCATGGTTGCGAGCGAGGAGGTGGTGGCGGTTCCTCCCCACCTCGTGCACATCCTCCAAGTTGCGCATCTCCAGCACATGGAACATCATCTGACCCATCGACTCGGTCAACATTCCGGGGCAAATGGGGCAAAGATAGAAGATCTTGCCGGAGGGACATCTTCGGATACGGATGCGCAGCCCCTCGTCGAAGCCTTCTTCTTGACGCGCGCGGCCTTCTTCACGCGAGCGGGGTGGGTTGCCCGGAATAGTGGACGGCGGGCACCGCTCCGCCGGAGCGCGGCTCCCGCCAGCGGCGCGAAGGGGGACGCAACGCTGTCCGCGCCGGGAGCTCGAGCCATCCATGGTGCGGGCGGTGGCGGCAGTGGCGGGGCGAGCGACGAGCAAATAGAGCTCGCGCGGCGAGCTGAGCGTGCGCCGGGGTGGAGGGCGTCGGGCGACGAGCTGAGCGTGCGCGGTGGTGGAGTCGATTGGCAGGGGATGCGCGCGGCGCCGTGTTTATAGCGGGCGGCGCGCTCTCGAATCTTCCCTCCTGTGCGCTCGTGAAAGAAGCGAATGTGCGCTCGTGAAAGAAGCGACAGCCGCGGCGCGCTCTTCAGCGCGTGAGAGAAACGACGAACGCGACTGTTCGGCGCGTGAGACGCCGCGACGAAGGCGGCGCTGTTCCTCGTCAACGGCCACTTTCCAGCGGCGGTCGGAGAAAGGACCGCCGCTACAAAACCAATAGTACTGGCGGATACGGAGAAATACGCCGCTAGAAAGCGTTTTGTAGAGGCGGTGGTTGTAGCGGCGGAATCTGTTAAAGACCGCTGCTAAAAAAGCTTTCTAGCAGCGGTTTTTGTTACGGTGCGCCGCTAGTAATCTTTTCTAGCGGCGGCAAGTCATAACAGTTCCGCGCGTGGCACTACAGCGGCGGCTCTTTTTGAAAACCGCCGCTACTTGTTTTTTCTGTCCGCCGCTGTAGTGCGTTAATGTTGTAGTGATCTAGACAATTTTACAGACTCAGCTCGAACACACATGCACCAAGGTGATGCGAGCCATCCTTGTTAATTTTCAGCACATAGTTTGTTCTAATCGACACCGTACCAAGGTGATGCGAGCATATCCATTCTTGCCAATGTCCACCGTACCAAGAGTTCACGCTAATCGTTGTTTTCATGGGCTAGCGTTATGTATGAATAAACCTGTGTCGAGTTACATTGACAAAACCGTCATGACCTGAGTCCACGTTAGCAAAATCGCTTTGGATTGGAGAGAAAAGATGAAAAGTGAACTGATTTAGCAAATGTTCAGGTAAAGTAAACCAAATTTTAGTTTAAGAAGTTATCTGACTAAGGCCAAACTTGAAGGGAGTAAAGTGGACTTTGTATTAGACATGCAACGAACAATATGCTTATATCGAGAGATATCTAGAGTTTGCGAATACTCTTTATTTTATGGGGTATTACACTACTCCGTTCTTTGTGATTTGTCACCGGTTAATTCCAAATTGAACTAACCCACAATAACAAAAAAAGAAGAAGAAGGCTTCATTGCCTTGATCTCCCCGGACAACGTGCTTATAGGGTAGGGCCCCATCCCCTGATCTTGGCAGGTTTTATTATGCGGGGAACTCAGAACTCTCAGAAGTACTATGATTTCTATAGAGCAAAAGACGTCTAATTGAATTTGATGCAACTAAAAATCATGATGGTAATAACATGCATTATTCATCTTCGTGATACATTATTCGTGTTGTACGGCTGTTGGCTCTACATATCTCTCTATTTAGCACCAGACGGCCGACAGCTTTTTTTATTTTATCTGTATTTCATGGTGCCTAGCCGATGATGGGAATCCACGCGACGAGGCCTTGCGAGTCGCCGTCCTCGAAGAAGATGCACACACGCTCGGGGTTGTGCTCGGGCGGCACACCGGAGCTGATCGGTCTCACCTCGATGGACACGTCTGGCCTGTCTTTGTTGATCTGCATCGCCGCCGCCGTCGCCGGCCACCCAAGCACCTCCGGCCACGAATACTTTCCAGAGCTCATCGTCTTCTCTTCTCTGATGATCGACCCAACACTCCTCCCTTAACCTGCTGTAACAAGATGATACCAGTAGCTTATCTTTACGACTCAAAATAATGCAGGTAGAGAGATAAGGATGTAATAAAATTTATTACTACAAGCTGTTAGTAGCTAATAGCTAGTAAGATATGTGTTTTCCATCTAGATCAAGCATTTGGTATATATATAGAGAGAGTTAGCGTTAACTGCTAAGCAAGCGTGCATGCAATGCATTGGAGGCCACGCCCTTGCATATGTTGCTGGGACTTAATTGCTTTGTTTGTAACTCCCATCGATTCATCCTTTTGTGGTGCTGGTGATCAAGTCGCAACTGGTCGATCAAATTTATATTGCAAACTGGGTTCAACAGGACTGATCAGTCACTAGATAAATTTAGCCGCCGATCTTGAGTGCATCGCGGTCACCGTCCGTCCTTGGTCGGACTCTTGATGTCGGATTCGACACTAATTCTTGATTGGCCCGCCTGGGAGCGAATATCGCTAGCAGCGGTCTCTTGGTACGGTGCTAAACTCTTTCTTGATTGGCCGGCCTCCCGACTCAGTCACTGTGGCTCACTTCAAGTTTATTTATTACTTCAGATGTACCTACGTATCATGAACTTGTTCCTGCTTAAGCAAGTAACAGCTGCAAAGTGAGTGATAAGAATAATTTATATGATTATTGACGCAGTCCTGATTGGATGGACGCCAGTACGTAGCCGCAAGCCCGCAACCAGATAAACAAGCAATTGATGAGCACCGGCTTCCGCCAGCTAAGACAACGATAATACCTCTATGGATGGAGTGTTGTATGATTTTTGGGACAGGGATTTCTCTACAAATAGTTGCTCTGGAGCGGCGTGGAGTATCGTCTCTGCGCCAATTATCGGATAGCAAGAGGCTTCGATGCGATTCGCCACTGCATATGTACTATTGCTGTAATAATACACTAGTACTTGATCAGTACTACTGTTCGTTTACGTTAACCGGGTGGAGGGTACACGGAAGTGAAAGGTTTAATGAACCAGTCTGCTCATGATCCTATATATAAATAATGGGGTCATAATGTAGTTTGAATATGTTTTTGAAAATTCTCTGAAAGTGGTTTATTATGACAGCTGATCATTGTCAACTTTTTATCTGGATCTTTAGTTTTTTTAGATAATGGGAGAAAACCAAGTCCCGACCTTGACTTCTTAAGAGGCTACAACCCACGCCTTGCATAAAACTCCAGTTCTTTTGTCTGTCAACACTCACACAAATATCAAAACGAAAAGGAGATATAGTTTCATGGAAATTACTACAAAGCAATTCTATTGTTAAAACGTAATCTATGGTTGCCAAAGAGTTGCATGACCGTCGTCTCTAAAGACCGGCATGCGTCCTTCATGAAGTTGGTGTCATCCTCATCACACTTTTGCAGCTACGCCCACATCCGCAGTCAGTGTGTTCCTGAAAGTTGACTAGAGGAGAGGGGGGGGGGGGGGGGTGAATAGGCAACTCAATCAATATTTTCTGAAATACACTTAGCAGCGGAAGTCAAAACTTGACGGAACTTCCGACAGCTGGCGGAACTTCCAGTAAGGAGTATTTAGATCGAATTAAACAACAGCCTAAGTAACAGATCTAGTGAATCTAATCCAATCGAAAGCAACCTAATATGATAAGGAGGCAGATCACCAAAGGAAATAAACTACAACAGTCGTACCAAGTAGATCTAGAAAGATATGTATGAAAGACAAGTATGAACAACTAAGAACAAGCAAGAACACAAGAATAAAGATTTGTTCACCGAAGTTCGGACCCCTCATGAATAAGCTTCCTACGCCTCCGTTGAGGAGCCCACGAAGAGCCAGGTCTCTTTCAACCCTAATCCTCACCAAGCAACCATGAAGGTCAAACTTAGGTTTGTTCTTCCTTTGATTCGTTTCCTTCCGGAGGTGAATTCAACCTTCACAAACTTTCCACAGCTTTCCACAAACTTGAAAGCTCTAGGGCGACGCCTAGCCGATCTAAGGGATGACTCCCCAAGAGTAAAAAGTGTTGGAGATTCCAAGCAATGCTTCAATGTGCTCAAGGTTAGGGATGATGCTCACTAGCTTGGATTGATATTTCTCACTCTCTCTTTCACTTGAATCTCAATGGGATGTGGAGAAGGAGAGCTTTGTTGCTAGAGGATGTGTGTGTGTGTGTTTGAATGGCACCAGCAACCTCTCTCACGGAATAAGGAGAGGTATATATAGTAGAGGTTCCTAAAAGAGCCGTTGGAGTGAAGGGATGTGCAGTGGCGGAACATCCGACACAAGATATCGGAACATCCACCTTTAGTCAGAGAGTTTTTGTCAGAACATCCGGAACTTGTCGGAAGTTCCGGCACATCTCTTTGAAGCAACAACACTCAGTGGCGGAAGTTCCGCCAGGAGTCGGAACTTCCGCCAGAACCTTACTGGACTTGGATTTTTCTCAATGATGGATGTTCCGTCAGGTGTCGGAACACCTGTTGCTAGTAAGAAGGTTTCTAGCGGAACATTCGACGGGGAACTTGCTTTGGGTCCTTTTGGCTTTGAATTGAATTTGATGGTTTGTTTCTCTAGAACAATGGTTTAAAGCTAGGATATAGGTACTTGAGCACTATAAACATTGCATGTAAGAATCGTTCCACCCCTCTTGATAGTTCGGCATACCTAGACTCAATTTCATGAATTTGAATAACGCGCATTTGAGCCTAGCGAAGCTCTACTCTTGCTTCTTTTCTTTCCTATCATTTTTTATGGGTAGACAATCCTACAAGGGTATTTCTTCTTCACAAATTCCCTGTTCATATACTCAACAAGTATATTAGTCATTTAATATTTTGTCATTTATCACCAAAAACCCACAAAGGAGGCCTAGTTGCACTTTCAGTTCCTCTGTAGAGTACCTGTGTATACGTTTTGATCGGTGATTAACAACAATGTCATTCCTACTCAACCATATAGCCCAACTGGAACTCCACATAGAAATTGTAACTTTGATTTAACATCAAATTGAAGCCACCAAACATTAAGAAAAAAATGCTCAAATCTTAAAGGAGGAGCTAAGCCAAAAGTAAGTTGCACCACCCTCCAAATAAATTTTGCAAAATGACAGTCAAAGAAGAGATGCTGAATAGTTTCATCATGTGTACAAAAAGCACATTTCATACAACCATCCAATTATGTCTCACTAAGTAGTCTTTTGTCAATGCAAAACTACACCTGCACCACATAAATATTTTAATCTTTAGGGGGATCTTAGCTTTCCATATCACTCTATTTTGCGTTACCTTGCCCATTACAAATTAACGCAGTATACATTGAATGTACCGAGAAGATGCCATTTTTTATGTAAAGCTCCACCTCAAAACATCCTCCCTATAATTGAAACTAACGTGAGCAACCCGAGCAGCCAGATTATGCTAAAATATTAAATTATTCCCTACCAAATCATGTCGGAAAGATATATTTAAAGGTATTGAACTAAAAATTGTTGCCACTGAAGCATGCTTCTTTCTAACAATGTTGTACAATGAAGGATATTGCTGACTAAAGGTAAAGTTCCCCAACCATTTATCCTTCCAAAATCTGATGTTCTCACCATTGTTTAGATGGAAACCTTCCATAACTAAAAAATCTATCCCTTAACCTTCATTAACCCAGACAAAAAATGTGAGTCATATCCAAAATGTTTCTTTTGTACTTGGGCAATTGTCTTACTTTTTAGATATTTAATTTTTAGTATTGTTTGCCATATTCCATCCTTATTTTATCATATCTGATAACCATTTACTAAGCACACATTGATTATGTACATTAATATGATTGATCCCTAGGCCTCCTTGGTCTTTCAGTTGACATAGAATGCTCTATTTAGCTAATCTATATTTTTTTTTTTTGTGACTATCACATTGCCTAAAGAACCTAGATCTATAATACTTCAATTTCTCCAAGATGCCCTTAGGGACCTCAAAGAAAGAGAGCATGAACATGGAACTTGTTAACACCTTAATTAATACTAATTGAACCGACAAGTACTTTTCCTTGCAACTGCTAGTTTTTTTCTCAAACCGTTGTTCTATAATGTTCCAATCTGCATTACTCAATTTCCTAGAGTTCATAGGTATTCCTATATACTTAAAAGGACAATTGCTAGATTGGCATGCAAACAATTGTGAGTAATGTTGTTCACAAAGTTGAGCTTCCCCAAAGCAGAAAATTTCATTCTTATGAAAATTTATTTTAAGGACGGAAATATCGACCTTTAGTTTGACCATATCAAACTGCAGGCGAATAATCTGTGCAAATGGGACTGAGCCCAATTAACTTCACAAACAAGTGAACAATCATCTCTACCTATATATGTAAAGCTTGTGCAATTCTAGCGGTTTAAGTTGGAGTGAACTTGTAGTTAAGCATTCTAGCGGTTTAAGTTGAAGCTTGAGGTTAGCTTGGAGATCAGGAAACTGAACGACATATTAGTTGGATGAGGTTCCAGTAAATGTATATCAGTATATGGATGTGCAACATATTTGCCAGTAAATCAGTCACAGTTTTGTAGTTGAACTGATTTTGTACCACTTTGTAATTCTGAAGAACCATATGTAAATGTTTATTTATGAAAGAAAAATTCCAGTTTGCCGAATGCTGAATGTCGAATACGGCTGGTTCCAGTGAAGCTTAAATTTGGATGAATTTGGGGTAGATTTAAAATGGATTTGATCTATTGTGACGATCTGAATTGGTCACAAAGGTTTGGGCTTTGGCTGGGCTTGGGCTGCTCTGTGACGGGAAAAGAGCGTCACAGATTTTCATCATCCGTGACGATTCTCAAGAGACGTCACACCGTTCAATTTATGACGCGTGATCCATGACAACAGTCCATTTCGTCACGGATGCCGTTTTATGATTGTTTTTAGCCAATATGTGACAAAGTATGAACGTCGTGTATCTCCACATTTCTTGTAGTGTCTTTTGAACGTGATTGGTTGGTTCTTCCAGCCATTGGTATCCCGATAACCGCATCTATTTTCCACTAACCGTGGACTGATTCAGTCCGTCACCGAGGTGCTGTTCTCCTCTCTCACCTTCCTCCTGCGCGCCACCCATCACTGGTTTTGCCTCGGCTCTGTCGACCGTGCCTCTAATGCCACTGTCGCCGGCAACGAGGTGATCAGCACTGTTGTAAGGCTCATCCTCGACTGCTCAGCTGGACGACCCACATGCTCTTCCAACGTGTCATGGACACCTGCCGCCATAGCTGCTTGTTGGATTGGCTAAGCAACTGCAAACCACTAACACAAGAAGAAACTGGAATACTCCTGTGAGCCACGGTAAAAACT
The DNA here is from genome assembly GCA_007726485.1 of Eragrostis curvula. NCBI lineage: Eukaryota > Viridiplantae > Streptophyta > Magnoliopsida > Poales > Poaceae > Eragrostis > Eragrostis curvula. Next base: position 27,354,149 of record CM017443.1, read on the forward strand.
CTGTTACTTGCAGTGAGGCATGGATAACTTCTTATTTGATTATTACCACACAGAAAAAACTTATTTGATTACCACTGTCATACGTAAATAGTTTTGATCTTCTCATAATATTTCGGGTACTAGCCTTGGTACTCGAACTACCCAAATACCTGAATTATTATGTAGGGCGTAGCACATAAAGTCATGGCATGGTCACATAGCATCCTTTGTTACTCATTCATCAAATTATTTTTTTCCTCTATCATATGATGGTAACTCATTATCAAATTTATTGCATAGTGTATTTTAGGTATGGTACGTACCGTCAAGTTTATTTCATTCTTCCTAAAAACTAGTGCTAATATTGGGGTATTTTAAGTACAACCAAATAAAACCGGAATTTAGGTACCCAAAGTTATATATCGGGTATCTAAATTTTCATTGTCATTTTGGATAGCAATTTTAGATAAATTCATAGGCATAGGGGCGTCCCAAGGAACTAGAAATTGAAAAGACAAAAAAAGACCGAACCGAAACATCGGGTATAACCGAACGCCTACCCCTACCCAGTGAGAGAACCTCCACAACTAGGTCGGGCCAGTCATGGTTGATCCTCATCACCACCGGTGTGGCCGGGATGCCCACCAATTCCGGTCATGACGTCCTCTTCTGACACTACAACAAATCATGTGATCCATGACGATTTTGTCATGGATCACTTAAAAACCGTCATAATTCGACATTTATGACGATTTCAGATATGGTCATGTATTGAGAGTCACGGATTAACCTGTGTGAAGTTTTTACTAAACCGTCACGGATTAACTCAATCCGTGACATTTCTTGCCCGTCATAGAACAACCTCGGGCCCACGCAAAGAAACCCACGTTTCTACGAAACCGTCACGGATTGACTCAACCCGTAACACTCTTGACCGTCATAGAACACCCTCAGGCCTGCCCAGCCCAACCCAACCCAAACCCAGAGTTAGTGACGAAATAAAACCGCCATAGATTGCTGCCGAGTCAGCCACTATATGGGCCACCATGGGCCATTTCGTTTTTTTTGTTTTTGCAAATTATGGGATATTTCCATATTCGGCTTGGCCCACTAACATTTTGGGCTTAGCTCATATTTTTTTCTGATCCATTTAACGTTGTGAGCTTGGCTCATTTTCTTTTTTCATCTAGCCCATCTACAAGCACTTTCCATTTCATATTTCAAGGCAATTTTGTAGCCCAGGAACATTTCAAAGCTTTCAGCCAAACGACATGCCAAGCTAGCCAAAGTCATGTACACAACTGATTAAACATTATTCTATCATATGAATCTTATCATGTGTAATAGCATTACAGAAGAAAAAATGAGTGCTGGAATCAGCCCATCTCATCACATTACAAAGAATCTCATCACATGCAATGAAATTAAGGAAAAGTGAGACGACACATTCTACCAACCAGGTTGGCAAGGAAATAACTTAGGATTCAACACCATGGTTAACAAACAGGAATTCAAAATTTTCTGCCACTAGGACAAATGTTCACATCCAGAGACTCCTTTGTGTCTTGCTGCTATCACCTGAAACAAAAACAAAATTTATGTTAGTCTTAGGATCATTGCCTGTTAAATTGATGTAAAATAAAAATGAATCCAATAGGAAAATGTCGCATATGCCTACTTCATGAAAATACATAATAAAATCTTCGCCCAGAAAAGTAAAGAACAAAATACAGTGACAATATTCAGACAAACTGCTAGTAGGAAACAATACAGGCGAGGTAAGAAATTCAAATAGTACATCACAAGCACTATTTGAGTTGTATCGGTTAATTCGATAAAGGGATTTAACTAACTAATCATGATCACACAGTAAAGCACACTGCCAGGCAACTGGATTATTGGACAAGTTAATCATGTATCAAAGAACATCCACCAAGAAAGGGCAACACATAATGATCAGATTAACACTAATCTGCTATGCCATGCAACAGGGAAAAAATCAATTAGCTGCTAAGAGTTATGCATCGACCTACAAAAACAATTCAGCCAAGAAACTTGTTTTTCTGTTTACCACTTGAGAAACAGGCCATGACATCCTAAGCATGCATGGGAAATAGAGAGAATTCTCACTGTTGTTGTCTCACCCAGAAAACAAACATGTCTTGTGCTATCAAGCCTAGTACCACCGCTTGATGTAAATCTGCAGACCTAAAAACAAACAGAGCCAATTTAGAGGGTAAACAGCTGAACACCAATTCATTTAAAGAAATAAAAAAACACATCAACAAATTAAAGGCAGTAGCCAGTTTCTTCATCAACTATTTTACTGTAGCAAACAAGTTCAAATTTCTGCATGCTTGGAACTTGCAGTCATGTAGATACAACATTAACAAAGCAGAGTTTGTTTGGTACTAGTACACTATTTTTTTACTAACAATGCAATGGGTGAATCCAATGTCAAACTTTTTATTACCATGGCAGATGATCAGTGAGGATATTTCTATAGAAACTAGCACAAAAAGGGCATACTTAAACAATGGTGGAAGGAGAACTCTTCATGATTCAAATGCCAAAATGTGTTTATACTTACCCTAAGGAGGTTGCATCTTAGAGAGCAAAAGCTCAACTTTCGCTTCCAAATCAACTTGCTTTTTTGTCATCTCTTCTCGGTCTCTGATTCTTCCTTGTTCAGTCTCCTGAACTTGCTTTGACAACACCTTCATGTGTCTTGCCAACTCATTCTTTTCACTCTTATCTGCTTCTAGTTGTGCCTCAAGGTCTTGTGCATTGGATCTAGGACGACGGATCATTTGAGTCCCCACATTCTGAAGGAACTAGCTCTTCTTGGTCTTCTCAACAAGCACGTCAGCTACAACTTGAGTTGCGGAATTAGGTTCTTCACCTTCTGTAGGTGCAGAAATCTTGTTTTCCATTTCAGTCTAGGATGCAAATATTTCAAGGTCATGAGGCAGCTAGCAGTAAAAACATTTAAAGAGCACCATTTGAAAGGAAATTTCTTACTAGCTATAGCCAACTGCACAGCAAGTGTATATCATTTCTTCCTCTTGCTATAGTGGCACTCCTTGAATAAAGCAAAGGCATCAGGTTCTTCATCATTGTACTTGTCTCCCTGAAAACAACATTTGCATGTTACTTATGTGTTCACAACACTTCATAACATCAAAGGAGTCTGCATATTGAAGAAGAAAAAGATACACAAGAATATAATAATTTCAGATAAAGTTCTATGCATGGTGTCTTTTGACAAGGATGTGCATACTTGTCCAAATGCAGAACATGGAGAAGCACTAAAATTGGATATTGATGTGTGTAACTTATCACATTTTCTACTAGGACCATGTAGCTTTGGGAGCCAGTTGTTTGATGGAATTGAACTAGGGCGCCCCAATTTTCTTTGTTCTTTTGACATGTCTCCCGCATCAAAGATAGAGTTCTACAAGATCAGGGCAAGAGTTCCACTTTAGGACAAAACATATATACCATCTTTCTCGGACTGCTCCAGGTTTCTACAAGATCAATCCACTGTTCATTAGTCATTGATTTGATGGGACTAGTTTTAGACACCATATGTAGTGGAAATGGATCAAAAAACTCTTTCGTCAGCTTGTAACGTTGCTGACGGATTGCTTTCTTCATCATCTGGAGGCAAGCCTTTTCAACTTTGGCATCACTTGTGTCGATATCAAACTTTGCCTGTTATGATACAAAGGACATGTATAAGAATGTTGATTTCTGGAAAAAAGAGCAGCATGCTATACAATGAATGGGGGAAAGGATTGGAGAATGTACTCACACAAAGTTTTCCTGTAAATAGATCAAACAACCTAGTTTTCTTGTAGTCTTTCCATTACTCTAGCACCGGCACATGGTTCTTGACTATAATGTTGCATTTAGCATTAAACTTTTCTGCAACAAGAGGTCACACGGGCCTTATCATCCCTTCAGGAATGACAACAGGCAGCTTGCTGCGCCGGGCACGGTTCATCCTTTGGAGGCCATGTCCCATGTTCGGTCCTCTCTCCCGTCGCATCTTTCCTCCTGGTTGTAGATACACATGACACATCTCTTTCAACAAGGAAAAACCAGTGAGGTAATGTGCAATAAGGTCAACAGAAAAATAAACAATCACCTTGATTAGCCATATGGATGTCCCCACCATGCTCAGCTCCATTAGCCATGCCACCATCAAGCTGCACAAGGTCATCATCTAAAAAATAAAATGCTACCAGTAAGAATGCATTCATCATCGTATCCAAGTTAATAAAATAGTAGTACAAACAGCAACACCTTTGTGTGGAACACCGAATCTTGTTGCCGTGGGGTGCGTCGTGGAGGAACTACGCAACAGGCAATTGTTTTTAGGTCGTTCAAATCAACAAAAGTTACCATTGATAAGAAAAGAGGAAACTTGAGGTTCAGTCTTGGATCGCGACCACGTACCGATGCCTGAGGAGCTGGCGCAGGGTGCCGCCCTGAAGGACGCTCAACGGCGTGGTTGGACTTCGCGGAGTCCGTGCGCCCACTGCAACAAAAACCTTCTATAGAGACACTTTTTAGAGGTAACTTTCTATTTTGCCTCTATGTATATTGTAGAGGCATATTTTTTGACATCCTTGAATATGTCTCAAACATAAAGAAAGAATCTGTGAGAATTCTGAAAATGAATGTGTCACAAAGACGGTAGAGGCATTCTTTAAGGCATTTTGTAGAGTGTCGCACATAAACAATGTAGAGACATTTTTTTTATGACACATAAAAGTGACTATATCTTGTAGTGACATTTTGTAAAGAGATCTTTTGAGGCTCTAGTGACACTTTTTTATTAGTTTGTGGCAGTTTATATAGAAACTACTCATAAGAATAATAATCCCAACAAATTCACATTGTGAGGCTTGGTTGAGTTGGTTGCCGGAGGTTTAATAAGTAGTAGTCCTATGAGGTCTAGAGTTCAAGGCCCCGAAACAGCAATACATTTTACAATTTGAAGATTGAGTTCAAGGCCCCAAAACAGCAATACTTTTTTTTTCTCGAATACGCAGGAGAGCTGCGTATCTTTGTATTAAGAGAGAGTAAACGGCCCGGGCCGAGCCATGAGGGGCTGTTACATACATAGAATTGTAGTTTATATAAAAAACCAAAGGGGAAGTAAGACCTGACCCAACAGCAATACTTTTTACAATTTGAAGATTATATAAAAGTGCCTCTATATTTATTAAGGCATTATATTATGCCTCTATGAAATTGTCACAAATTTTATAGAGACATTGGACAAAGTGCCTGTATAATCCTAGAGGCATGGCAAGGCATTTACGAGGAATTTTAAAAAATGTCGTTACATTGTCTAGAGATATTTTAATAATGCCTCTATTATGTAACAAAAATGCCTCTACAAGCCATTTCTCTTGTAGTGGTCGTTCCCCAGCTGCCGGCAGCTCGCTTCCTGCTGGTGGGGAACCATGCGCAGTCGAGGTTGAAAAAGGCACGGGACCGCCTCTGTGAGCACGTCATGGCAGCGTGTCACGGGTCAGTCTGCCGCATCCTCTTCCTTGCGGAGGCGCCCTCCGTGGCGAGGAACCGGTTCATCCCCATCTTCCTAGCCTTGGCGCATGCGCCCTCTCCGTGGCAGAGCGCGGCGGGCACGCGCTCTGTGGCGAAGACGACAAGCTCGAGAACGCCGAAGGGGAAGCAACAGCACACGGCGAGCACTCACATGGCCGTGCTGCCACAGGATCACGCTAGGTGCGGCGCGCGCTGCCTGCAGTGGAGCAAATTTCAACACCACCAAATAAAATCGATCCAGTTCTCGCCGCCGGCAACACCACCTCCACCGCCGGCAGCACCAGCAACCAGTGCGCCTCGCCCTGCCCGGCAACCGCAGGAGGATTGGGTCGTCTAGCAGCACGTTGTGCACCTCTCCCTGCCCCGGTTGCTGGTATAGTGCGGGCGTTCTAGTGGTTAATAGCTTGAGATTCTCTGTAACACGTTGCTAGTTCAAACTCTCATGGTTACAATTTTTTTGCATATATTTTTGAGAAAATGCCTTGAATGCTCAGAAAAAAAAAAGGTAAAGCATGCGCGCTTAGTGGGCTACGGGCCCATGCTAATTGATTTGATCACGGACCTATGTGAGCACATAAGAAAAAAAAGGTAAAATAAAGTATATATAATTTAATACATTGGAAGTATTTGGATGTGTCTAATCGATGACGAAATTTAAATTCGTTGTACCTATGGTCTAATCCGTGATGGAATTGAATTCGTCATCATAGTACCATTTCACTTATGGTCTAATCCATGATGGATTTGAATTCGTCGATCACCTTAGAATCATTGCACCCCGTGACGGATTTTAAATCTGTCACTATAGTATCATTGCACTTATGGTTTAATCCGTGACAAATTTAAATCGTCACCATAGTACTATTGTACTGTTGGGGAAATAGCTGCGACTACAAACAGCGAAGGACCAGGCGACATGAGAAGGGTAAAGCCTAATAGCAGACGAAGCAAGAGCCCGACGTGAAGATAACGAGAGCAGTACCGAAGGCTCCATGATGCGAGCGAAGGGCATGTGATACCACACGAAGGTCACCAAGGAAGCAGCGAAGGTTGACAGGCAGAGGCAAAGCTGAGCCCACTATGAAAGAGTGTAACAGAATTGCCTAATGGCATAATTGTAATTATGGTCTTCTCTCCCTCTATAAATATGGAGGGAAGACCCCCTGTAATGACATCTGTTTTTCGGGCTTCGAGCCAAAGACACATCATTTACTCTATCCACTTTTCTTTGTCATTCCTCAACCCCTTCGCCCAGCACTGCGGACGACTGAGGGCTTCGGAACAACACATAACGTAAGATTCGAGGAACAGCCTGGGCAGTTGAACCTAATCCAGCATCGCGGACATTTCAGGAGGGCTTCGCCAAGAAGCTCGAGGACTACGAGGTGTTGAAAATGCCTCGTCAGGAGCTATCCGAGCGCCGTAAACGTCAGGAGGGCTTCGCAAGGACGTAATCATTTCATATATTTCATTGGAGGGCTTCGCCGAGTCCAACAAAGACCTTCGATCCCCCAACATGTACCTAGTTTTATTCTATGACGGATTCAAATTCGTCACCACTAGATCCTTATTCTAATTGTCTGACAGATTTAAATTCGCCACTAAAATATCATTGTACCTATAGTATATATCATGACGATTTTATACAATAACTTGTGACGTTTTGAGGGTTCGTCACAGACTCCGAGTAGCTTGTGGACTAGGTACTACAATCCACGACGAAAATTCGATAAATCGTCACGAATAGTACATGACCCATGACGTTTTCTTATATCGTCATAAAAAACCGTCATGGATTAAAGTATTTCTTGTAGGATCTGCACCTGCCATTTCTCACAAAGCTTTAATTATTCACCACTTAGACCGAACTTCTGTACTGGACTAGCACTCGTGCACCTCATTTGAATGCTTGTATTTATACGGACGGGCATGTCAATCCGTAATTAGTACTTGCATTATGTGCTGGCATGAGCCGGCATGCCCGCCGTCCAAATCCCTGCCGGAATTTTTCAACAAAGTCCGCCAGCTGCTACACAGCTTTGCAATGGCTGTGTGGGTTCCTACTTTTCGAACAGCCAACATATATATGTCAGCAGTGTTCTCAGTACATCAGAGGAGCGATCAACAGCTAAAATGCAGACCCGTTCAAACTAACAGTAGTCGAGACTCGAGAAGAGCCAAATGGAAACTGGAAATATTCAGTGGCCGTTTCTTGTGTCAGTTGTAAAAAAGGCACATCCAAATAAAGCCAGAGGACCGACAAAACCAAAGTTCCGGCAGAACGGGCCGTGCTGCTCAATGCATGTTCGCATGCCATGCATGCACGCGCTAACTCAGCACTATAAATATCATATCCAGATGATGCATGTCTAACCACAAGCACTGAACAAGTACTTAGCGGCGTAATCTACTTAACGAACTAGTACTCCCCTCTGCCCTAATTAAGCTTACTGTGCCTTCCTGGTTAACTGAAGTACTAATGAGATGTTTTGTTGGCTGCAGGTTGATTTTGGGAAGAGGATTAACATGAGCACTCCGAAGACGTCGTGGCCGGAGGTGGTGGGGTGGCCGGCATCGGCGGCGGTGACGCAGATCAACAGTGACAGGCCCGACGTGTCCATCGAGGTGATCCCGGTCGGCACCAATGTGGCGCCGGGGTACAACGCCGGGCGCGTGCGCGTCTACTTCGACGCCTCCGACTCGCGCGGCCCCGTCGCGTACACTCCCGTCGTCGGTTGATTACGTTATTAGTATCGCGCGCGCAATGCCAATGCATGCATACAAGGATTTGGGCTTTCCAATTTAGTTTTTTCTATTTCGTTCGAGGGAATATGCAATTTAGTTTGTGCTGCCTTTGTTCTCGCTCCCTAATTTAATCGAATGAATGTTTTTGTTTGCGTGCGAGCCTGGGTCCATATTGTAATCGAACAGCTATATGTATATCCTCTCGTGGACGTAGAGTCCGGGGATATTTTTGTTTTCCACGCCAAAAATAAAAGAAATCACTGTTCTTGCAAACAATCAACTGTTACTAAATTAACCCTAGCCTCTTTTGAGATCAAGACCGGATACTCTTCTGTTATCTAAAAAAATCAATGTAATTAACTTCAGTATCGAAAGTCCGCTGCAGACTAGTCCTGGGACTCGGGCCGTACTCGGCCCGGCACGGCACGGGCCCGTCGTGCTTAGTGCCGTTCCGTGCCGGGTTGTGACGGCCCGTCAGGCCGCACCGTGCCGTGCCGGTCGGCCCGAGATGCCGAAATTGCGGCCCGGGCAGGCACGGAGCCCGTCAGGCCGTCGTCGGGCCGTGCCAAGCACGGGCACGGCACGGTTTCATTACCAGACTACTTCAGAAATACACTTTCAGCATAGAGAACGCGCATTTTGTTGTTCGAATTGATTCTTTTTGTAGTGTTACATGACCAAATTTTTTAAAAAATTTCACAAAAAAATACAGTACTTTAGGAAAGCTATATTACATGTGTATATCAAATTTGAGTCCTAAAATCATTATATTTTGAGTGTAACAAAAAAACAAAAGAAAAGTGTCCTTTTGCATTTTTTTATCTCCAAAAGTATATTGGATTTTCAACTCAAATTTGGTGTGGAGCTGTTCCAAGTCAACACCAACCTAGACCATTTATGGGGAATTTTTTAAACAATGTTTGCATGAAAGTGTATTCAAATTATACTAAACAACAGAGAAGTAAATGAGGTTTTGTGATAAATGAAGAGCAATTCAAACTTATACAGGTGTAAATGCTTCAAAAAAATTATACAAAAATTCTATGTGTAGATATGTAGAAGTTTTACGTCCACCCAAAAAATCATTTACAAATTCAATTCTGTGGTGATTTACAAAATTGTAAAGAAAATGTTAAATAGTGACCTTTAATGTGTTGACTGATCAGTATAAAAATGAAATAGAAAAGTTTGATTAAAAAGATTCCACATGATAGATCTTGATCTATCATGTGGAATCTTTTTAATCAAACTTTTCTATGCAAACTCTATCCAAGTTTGAATTTTTAAATACCAATCAAAATACAAAATGAACCTTGGCTCAAGAACATTACTCCGTGCCGTCACCGTGCCGTCGGGCCGCCACCGTGCCATCGTGCCGTTTCCGTGCCATCAGGCCGCCTTCGTGCCGTGCCGGCCCGAGCATGACCCATGCGACTGTGCCGTGCCGTGCCGTGCCGCCCGTCGGGCCCAAAATCTAGGCACGGCACGAAACCCCTTCGGGCCGTGCCGTGGCACGGGCCGTGCCAAACATTCGGGCCGCAGCCCACCCGGATTTGGCCCGGCCCAAGTCCGACTACTGCAGACTGACAAGGAGCTGGGAGCGAGGACAGTAACAACAACATTATTCGGCTGTATCACCTACGTGCGTATATATTCTTTAGCGACAACACGACAAACGTGTATAGTTGCATACGACTCAAAGCAAGGTATTCTTTGAGCCGGCATGGACTGAGATGATCAATTAGCAAGCATGCCCACTGTCCCCTGCCGGAATTCTTTGGTTTCGTCGGCCACGCTAAGTAGACTAAGAGGCTGTAGGGTTCATACCCGATAGGCAGGTGCCTGTACCAGGCATCGATCACAGCCTCAGGCGACTGAAATCAGACACTTGAGCGTTGCGCCTGGTTCAAGCTGTCAAGCAACTTCGCCAGGGCTGCAACCAAGCAAGCCCCTACGTCTTAGCCAGCTACCTTGCTTTGCAATGGTTGCCTTACGGCTTTTCGAACAGCCAACACATGTCGCTTTCTTTTCTTTCAGAAACTCTACGATAGGTGTGAGGCCGTTCTGCAGGCTTGTTCACTTAATTATTTTTTTTGTCCCCAAGCAGACCCTTTTTTATAATGGTTTCGTGCGTGTATTCAGTCAACGATAGATTATATACATTGGAGTGAGAACACCCCCAAGAACAAAGTAACCCTTACTGGGTGTGGATTACAGCGCTCCTAAAGAGCAGAATACGTACTACATGGAAGCCCGCTATCGATTGGCTGACTTTGATGTGTCGTGAGTAGGACCTTGCTTAATTAATAAAAGCGTGAGGTTGATCGAGGGTGAGTTTGCATGTGTGATGGATCATCGTCGGTGAAGCTAGATGAATTTGTAGTTCACCTGGACGCATATGAAGGCAGAAACATCACTTCTAGTTGACAACACTCGGATAGCACCCGTAGCGGTCGCTGTCTTGACGTGAGTACGCAATGTCGTTGTGGACGTCTCCGACATAGGTACCATCGGTAGGAGTCTGGAATGTTGTCCATGTAACCCTGCAAAAAACCAACATACAACATAGAGCACAACAAGCACTTGAGACACATAGCGCGAGACGTGTCGGTAGGTGTGCATGCTTTCCATGTGTTTCCGAAGCAGAGCAAATTTCAAGGACATAATCATCTTTGAGGTCTTCGTCGTGGGAAGATTGGGCAGTTGATGCACGAGGGGGGGGGGGGGGGGGGGGGGGGGATGGGGAGGGTATTAGAGGATGGTCTTCTTCATCTCCAAAGGTGGATGGTGAGGACCGAGATGCTTGGCACGACGGCGGAGGACAGGGGTAGTCATCGGCCCTGATGAAGTGGTGGCGCAGTGGCAGATGTTACCGGTGGAATCCATATGCGCCTTGGAGGTATGGATGTGGATCTGATGAAGAGACGATTGATGTGCGGCAAGACCAGGTCTATGTGTGGCGTCGGCGAATGTAGCGCTCCAAGACACTGGCCCGGTGTCTTCTCGAGCCTTGCCGGCAATAGAGGCGAAGAACTAAAAGATGGATGAAGGAATCCCATTTCTACTTTTATTTGGGCACACCTCTCACTACGAGATGCCACCAAGGAATGGCCGCCGACAATGAGCACTAGCTCAAGGACGACGACCACGGCTGCCTGGAGGAAAAGGCGGACAATGGAAGCACATGGCCCACTACTAGAGACTTCTACTGAAACAACGAAAGCTAAAAGGAAAAAAAAAAAGAATCACTAAGCAGGGGCGTGGCTCCACTCCACTCTAATTAAGTCTGCTTCCTTGGAGACGGAGAGAGAGTTAGGGTGCGATTGGTACGGCTTCAGATTCACCGAGAATCAAAAATGTTTCAGTTTCAGGCTAGAAACACTTCTCAATCTGAAACAGAATCACTTTAGAAACCGTCCGACTAGTTCTCTGGTTTCAGTTTCAATAAAGATGGGAGGAGAAACAAAATGACTCATTTACCCTTGGTAGAACTTATATTGTTTCTGCTATATTATAATATGTAATGAAGTTTTGTATTATATAATATTTATAATAGTCATTGCAAAACATGTAAGTGGTCTCAACCATACATCTTTCCAAAATATACTACATGTGAGCTTAGCAATTTTGTGTCTCCTAACCGTGTGAGCCTGCCAATTTAAGAAAAATTACTTGTGAGGCCTACATGTAAGTGGAACAACCTCCTTCTCCGTTCGTTATGCACGTCAGAGAGGAAAAGAAAAGGCGCCTGAGCGCCATTCTTGCTCTTTGGAGCTCTTGCCCCCACCGTCCGGCGTAGCAACAGGGCTTGTAGAATAGCAAAATGGGTAGAGGAATGAGAAATATTACGGGATCTAGTACCAAATTCGGCAAAGTGGAGCTTCCTTGGGAGATCTCTGCACTTGGTTAGCACCAAAAACGCAGAGGGGGGTCGATGCTAGATGGCATTTTGACGTAATTTCGTGGAAGTGGAAGGGGATGCGGTGACAGTCTAAACGTTTCTGTATTTTGACGTTTGGAACCGCTCCAGGTGTTTCTACTCAGAAACTGAATCGTTTCGGCCATCCAAACGCACCCTTAATTGCAGATTGATGGACAAGTTTGTGACCTGGTTGAGAAGAGCCAATGGAAACCGGAAAGATTCAGTGGCCGTCTTGTGAGCACCAAAACAGCATGTCCCAATAAAGCTAGAGGGGTGATGTTGGGATCACGCCATTAGCAAGGATCTCCAGACATGAGTAGGAAATAGCGCCAAAGAAAAAGTAAAGAGAACATAAGAGAAATGCGACCAACACAAGATTAATGCGACGCCTTTTTATTCCTCAAGGGTCAAGAATCCATCCATCCAATCTGACAATTCGTGCCCCTTACAGTGTGCCCATGGGCGGGTATTTATAGAGAGACCAAGGGTTATTTTAGCTCGGACTAAAATGCCCTTGGTCATCTAGTACATTCTCAGGATATTCCTGTACAAAGATGTCCAAAGGATAGAATGGACAATTTACACCAGTCAATTGTCCGATCAATAACCCTAATGGCTAACATCATTCTAGAGCCATCGCCATTTCCAAGTCGTCGCCCTTTCTGAGCCGTCGCCTTTTCTGAGCTGTCGCCATTTTGGCACATGTGGCGATCCCCAACAGTAGCCCCTCAGCTATTTGGTCTCGGCTGGCACAACAAGACCTAATAGCTATTTCTACTTAAAAAGGCCTACTACAACTCAAACTCTGGTTCCAAGGACTGTCCTTAGCAACCAACCCTTGTACGCCTCACTAAAAACTCCATCTCAAAAATCCGGTGGGAAAAAAGGGCATGGAGAAAAGAGCACGCACATATTAGGGTTTATACATGTGTTTACTCTAGACTTCTACATTTTGTAGCTTCACATGATGAGAGCTTCGACTTTTTGATGATCTTCTTATTTAGCAGTGATAGCTATAAGTCTTCTATCACGTGCATCAGGCAAGGCTCAACCTTTTTCTGGGTGATCTGATCCTCCGGTACCACCCCTAGCCCTTCTTGGCTGGTGTCCGTGAGAGAAGCTTCACACTTGAAATAGGCGAAGTCGAGGTCGATGCCGAAATTGGCGGTGAGCCTCCCGAGCCAAAATTGGCAGAGGCAGTCGATGCCGATGCCAAAATTTGCAGCGAGCCCCTCTTGCCGAAGTTGGCGGAGGCGTAGTTGATGACGATGCCAGAATTGGCGTCGAGCGCCTCGAGCCACAATTGGAGGCGAGGTTTGATCTGATGCCAAAATTGGCGGCGAGCCCTCTTGCCGAAGTTGGCAGAGGCGAAGTTGATGTCGACGCCGAAATTGGCGGTGAGCCTCTCTTGCCGAAGTTGGCGGAGGTGTATTTGATGACGATACCGGAATTGGCGGCGAGCCTCTCTTGCCGAAGTTGGCAGAGGCGAAGTTGATGTCGATGCCGAAATTGGCGGCGAGCCCCTCTTGCCAAAGTTGGCGGAGGCGAAGTTGAGGTCGATGCCAAAATTGGCATTGAGCCCCTCGAGCCAAAATTGGCGAAGGCAGCCGATGCCGATGCCGGAATTTGCGGCGAGCCCCTCGAGCCAAAATTGGCAGAGGCGAAGATGATGCCGATGCTGAAATTTGCGGCGAGCCTCTCTTGCCGAAGTTGGTGGAGGCGAGGTTGATGTCGATGCCGAAATTGACGGCGAGCCCTTCAAGCTGATGAAATGGCGAAGACAATGTTGATGTTGAGGCTGAAATTGACGGCGAGCCCTTCGAGCCGATGAAATGGCAAAGGCACTATTGTCGACAAAGCCGAAATAAACGGCAAGCTCTTCAAGCCGATGAAATGGCGAAGGCAGTATTGGTGTTGAGGCCGAAATAAACGGCGAAGGCAATATTGGGACGGAGCCGAAATAAATGGTGAGCCCTTCAAGCCGACATAAACGGCGAAGGCAATGTTGATGTTGAGGCCGAAATTGACGGTGAGCCCTTCGAGCCGATGAAATGGCGAAGGCACTATTGGGATGAAGCCGAAATAAACAGCGAGCCCATAAAGCCGACATAAACGGCGAAGGCAATATTGTGATGAAGCCGAGATAAACGGCGATCCCTTCAAACCAATGATATGGCGAAGACAATGTGGATATTGAGGCCGAAATTGACGGTGAGCCCTTCGAGCCGATGAAATGGCGAAAGCACTATTGGGATGAAGCCGAAATAAACAGCGAGCCCTTAAAGCCGACATAAACGGCGAAGGCAATATTGTGATGAACCGAGATAAACGGCGATCCCTTCAAACCAATGATATGGTGAAGACAATGTGGATATTGAGGCTGAGATAAACGGCGAGCCCTTCTAGCCGATAAAATGGCAAAGGCAATAATGTGACGACGCCGATATTGACGGCGAGCCCTTCAAGCCAATGAAATGGAGAAGCCAACATAGGTGATGAAGCCAGAATAAACGGCGAGCCCTTCAAACCAATGAAATGGTGAAGACAATGTTGATGTTGAGGCCGAAATAAACGGCGAGCCCTTCAAGCCGATAAGATGGCGAAGACAATGTTGATGTTGAGGCCGAAATAAACGGCGAGCCCTTCAAGCCGATAAGATGGCAAAGGCATTAATTGTGACGACGCCGAAATTGACGGCGAGCCCTTCAAGCCAAAATAAAAAGCGAAGACAATATTGGTGATGAAGCCAAAATAAATGGCGAGCCCTTCAAGCCGAAATAAACGGCGGGCAGTAATTGTGACGAAGCCGAAATAAACGGCGAGCCCTTCAAGCTGACATAAACGGCGAACCCTTCAAACCGAAATGAACGGTGAAGGCAATGTTGGTGTTTGAGGCCGAAATAAATGGCGAGCCCTTCAAGCCAATGAAATGGCGAAGGCAATGTCCTAAAAAACAAACATAGGTGCACCTTGTATCTGAAGGTGTCAATTAACCTTGTGGTCGTGGGTTCGAGCCCCACGGTGGGCGCCAATGTTGGGATCGCGCCATTAGCAAGGATATCCAGACATGAGTAGGAAATAGCGGCAAGGAAAAAGTAAAGAGAACATAAGAGAAATGCGACCAACACAAGATTAATGCGACGCCTTTTTATTCCTCAAGGGTCAAGAATCCATCCATCCAATCCGACAATTCGTGCCCCTTACAATGTGCCCATGGGCGGGTATTTATAGAGAGACCAAGGATCATTTTAGCTCGGACTAAAATGCCCTTGGTCATCTAGTACATTCTCAGGATATTCCTGTACAAAGATGTCCAAATGATAGAATGGACAATTTACACCAGTTCAATTGTCCGATCAATAACCCTAATGGCTGACATCATTCTAGAACCATCGCCATTTCCAAGCCGTCGCACTTTCTGAGCCGTCGCATTTTCTGAGCCGTCGCCATTTTGGCACATATGGCGATCCCCAACAGGTGACAAAACCAAAGTTCCGGCAGGGCGTGATGCTTGATGCATATCCTGGGAGTTGAAAGTATAAATACCATCCAGATTGAGTCATTTCTAACCACAACCACTAAGGAAGTACTTAGCGCGCGGCGGTGTAATCTACTTAACTTGTATTCACCTGTGCCGTAAGCAGTCTGCCTCTCTTAATTAGTCCTGCCTTCCAGGTTAACTATAATGTGACTGTGAACACTGTTTGCTGGCTGCAGGTCGGTTGATTTTGGAAAGAGAAAAATTATGAGCACTCCGAAGACGTCGTGGCCAGAGGTGGTGGGCTGGCCAGCGACGGATGCGGTGACGCAGATCAGCAGCGAAAGGGCCGACGTGGCCGTCGAGGCGGTACCGTACGGCGCCCGCGTGACCCGGAGTACGACCCTCTGCGCGTGCTCGTCTACTTCGATGGCAGCAGCTCTGTTGCCCCCGTCATTGTCACCCCTGTCGTTGGTTGATTGTGGTATTAGTTATTACGCGCGCACAATGCATACAAGAATTTGCATCAGAGAGTATTTTCTCTCTCTCTGTTTCGTTCGAGGGAGTTTGTGGTGCCTTGTAGTGTCGTCGTCTTCTTGTCTCTTCACTGTCTAGACCAACTGAGCTAGACCCAGTTTGCTCCTCTTTGTCTTCTTCAATGTAACTAGTATTGCGGCCCGCGCATTTGCGCGGCTAGTATTGTATTATGTTGAATATTTCATTAATTTGCTTTCTTATAATCATAATTTTCTTCGTTACTGTTAGTTTTTTGTTTTTCATATCGACAATAGTATGCAATTTAGAAACTTCTTTATATGTATTTTGTGCGAAAAACTTGAATATGTTTTTTTCCATAGTTGCATCGATTTATTGCCTGCTCGTCACGATGCTCGGCTGGTTCTTGAGTGGCTCACATTTTCATCTCGTTGTTCGGCTGGTCGTTGTGTCAGTTTTTTATGCATCCTGAATACTTGTCGCCCACTCGTGCAAGGGGAATACTATCTTCACGCGTCACCTTTCTCGTCCCCCCTCTTATTCCTCCTGCTAGGTTGCCCATCGCCTAGTTTATAACGTAGATTGCTTGCTCGTCGCCTCTTCGTCCATGGCTCTCCTCCTCCATGCTTGCTTCGCTCGAACTTGTTTTCTGGCTCGCCCACTCTTGCCCCTACTCCTAGCTATGGGTGGCAGAATGCTCTCCTCCCTCGCACCCTCGGCTACTTGTCACACCATTGATTTATCATCGTCCTAGCTTATTTTTTGGCTCGCTTGTTGATCATGCCACTCGGCTATTTATCATCTCAATATATAGTTATCTATCTTGCATGCCTACATATCACCGCCCTCAGTCAAGGGCTGATGCTGTCGAGTCCCACCTAGCCCTCTCGCTTCACCACGTGTAGCGCTTGGTGATCGTCGTCTAGCTCGATTGCTCACCATATAAGCTTTTAGTTTAGGTAACCTTAATTAGGATGGCTGCCCGTGCATTTGCGTGGCTAGACTTACTATACTATTTAAAATATTTTTTGTGTCATTGTAGAAAAGTAAAATATTATTATTATTATTATTATACACTATATTTATAAAATAGTAGAAATAGATTTGAGAATTTTTCACCATCCCTCAAATTGAATGTGAGATGAGTCATCATTTACCTTGGATTGTGTCTTAGCTAACCCAATGTATTTGATTTTGTTTTAGATGTGAGGTCAGTTTAAACATGTCATGCTAAACAACTAACATATGTCATAGTAGTAAGAAGAACGGGTCGTGCTACAAAGAAATCTTTTGAAAAACATGCCATGGTAAAAATAAAAGAATGTCCATGCTAGCTAGACATATGGCGGTATTTTATAACGGTGTATTTAAAAATAGAAACTAAGTGTATTTTGAATATTTTTATTATTCCAAAATTTAGCTATTTTGAAGGGGATAAATTAGAAATAATAATTAGAGATATTTTTAGCTCCTTTTATAATCCAAATTAAGTTATATTTTGGACTTATAATGGCATGATGGGTAATTTAGAAATAGGTGTGAAGAGTTTTTTTTTGTTATTTTTTATTATTCCTAATTTAGCTATTTTTGTGACTCATAATGGCATGATAGGTAATTTAAAAATTGGTGTGAGGAGTATTTTTGGCTATTTTTTATTATTCCGAATTTAGCTATTTTTTTACTCATAATGGCATGGTGGGTAATTTAGAAATAGGTGCGAGGGGTATTTTGGCTATTTTTTATTATTCCGAATTTAGCTATTTTATAAATATTTATAGGGGGTTTTGTGACTAATTGTTTCATAATGGCAGTGGTGGTAATTTTCTCTTCTTATTTTCTCGAATTAATGTGAGAATTTCTAGCATTTTAGAGCGAACGTGGTGGTTCCTTTTTCTCTTCAATTATATATATAATAGATAAAACGATAGAAACAAGGCCATCGATGGCGCCCTTAATCATCAGGGCGGTCTTGGACTGATACTTGCACACTACTTAGCCAGCAAAAGACATGAAGCTAGGTATCAGATTTTTTTAAAAAAAAAACAGACATGAGATGCATTGGGCCGTCAATCGTGCTGTATCTGGGCCTCCACAAAATGGGTCTCTTTGGGTGAATGTAAATATCTCTAACCTTCAGCCCAGGAACGGAGCTCACGGGCTTGGGCATCTGGCCCAAGAAAATAATAATAAGAAGCATTCCCATGAAGAAAGGAACACGTAAACGAAGCTTTGTGTGTTCATTTTTTATTTTTATTTTTATTTTTATTTTTTTTTTTAAGATTTTTGTGGTTCAATTACGTGGAACAAAAAGAGAACGGGGGCAGCCATCAGCATCCCAAGTGATGTCTGAGGTCTGACAGAGATCATGGACAGTAACGCTTGCGCACTAGCGGGGTCTTAGTTGATCCAATCTATTAAACGCTCATTCTCAAAGCTTAGAAATTACTAGAGAAGAAAAAGAAAGAAAAATTATCCACCGCTGTTATTATTGAACAAATAGTCTGAGAACCCTTTATAAATATTTATATATTACACATCAAAGAAACTTGTTTCATCTATTGCCACAATATTGATCTTTACATACTACTTTTAATGTAGACGTGTTGTATAGATCAACGGCATAAACTATATTTCTATTATATTGGTTGGATCTTATGATTGAGTTTTTTTTTTTTGTTTGGGAACGATCTTACGATTGATTTAAAGACACGATCCGGAGATGACTCACGCTAATTAACGGTGACTTGATGAGAAATTTCTCCATTCCTTTTTTGTTAGGTTACTAAAGTATTGCTACAACCTAAACAATTATAAAAATGTCTAACAAGTCTAGCTGCGCAAACGTGTTCCATTGCATTACTTATCCCATAATTAAACGTGCAATGTACACGCACATAAACTATTCACTCTCTCAGATGTGACACAATAATAGCAGCGCACACTGCATTCCATGCAGGGACGCAAGTTTTCAGATTTTTTTGGGTTATTAGGAGTACAAATGAACTAATATATCCTGATCCACCTTACCCAAATTCCGTTGGGTACATACCCACCTGCATCCCTTGCACACGCGCCTAGACACCACACAAAGACACTCACAGTTAAAGATGCTTGATAGTTGAATCAGCAGCGCCACGGACCAGCGTTGACACCAGGACTATCGCGCAAGCCTGGTGGCTAGCCAGTTAATTAGCTGATGCGCGTAGATGGCAGCTATCGGTGAACCCGCCGCCGCCGTCAGGCCGACCGACGACCGCGCCGCGGGCATGTTCCGGTCGGGGGCATCGACGAAGATACGGAACGCATGGTGGAAAGAAAAATGATGCAGGGGAGGCGTTGGAGAGGAGGTAGCACCATTGTTCTGGTGTGAAAAAAGAAAAGATCCAGTGACACATGCATGGGCAGCATCAGTGTTGTACATTGCTAAATCTTGGAAGGCAAGATTGTGCATCTGGAGCCGCGTGTGCAGGCGGCGTCCCGGCGCGCGAGCCGGATCCTCCTCTCCTCGGAAAGCTGCCTGGCGAAGCCGGCGAGCGCGTCGGCGTTGCTCCCGGCCCCGGGCACCGGCTCGTTGCACCCCGTCTCCACGTTCACCTTGGAAACCCGCTGCGCCAGCATCCGCTCCCCGATCGCGACCAGCTCGCGCATGTTCTCGGGCGTGGCGGCATCGACGGTCGCCGCCGCGCCGCAGAGCGAGTTGTCCTGGATGCGGAGGTAGCCGGCGTCGCTGTGGAGCGACTGGAACATGACGGAGGTGTGGATGTCGACGAGGTCGGAGCTGGCCGCCATGAAGATGTCGATGATGGGGGCCATGCCCTTGTTGCGGAGCCACCGGATGACGCCCCACCGGGAGCACTGACGGGCCGTGAAGAGGCCCTGCTCCGACGCCGACCCCGTCCCGATCGACAGCACCAGGAACCGCCCGCAGTTCGACGGCTGCACCGGGAACAGCTCCTGCTTCTCCCTCGCCAGCATCATCTTGGTGATCTGCGTCATCGCAACCATCGTCTGTCCATGCGTGCATGCACAAATGTTAGTGTCTATCAGTGGGCCTGATGAATAATTACAGTTGAGTAAGTTAATTACTGGGTTGTTGGCGGCGACGCCGCCGTCGATGAGGTTGTACTCGCGCTCCTTGCCACTGGCGGCGTCTTTGGTCTGGAAGTAGTGCGCCGGGAGGTAGGTCGGCGCGGCGGACGTGCTGATGCACACGTCTGAGAGCAGCGCGTTCTTCAGAGGCACGCACTTTGCCTGCAAATAAATGTACACAGATCGCGGCAGAGGCATCGTTTCAGTCAGGACCGAGAACGAGGATCAATAATGGACAGGCCGGGTGACAGCCAGGGTCCAAGACGATCGACGTACGTCGTAGGTGGAGAAGATGATGGGCTGGAGCAGCCTGACGTCGAAAGTGGGGATGACCACGTTGGTTAGCGTGTCGCACAGCCTCGTCTCACCCAGTATGCTCCTGATCGTGCTGCGCAGGTACTTGCCGTTGTACCGCGGCTGTCGCAGCGCGGACAACGCGGCCGCGAGCCAGCTCCTCCTGCCACAACTTAACCATCAGATTAATTCCGTCAGATCGATGCCACGATCCATGAGGGCAAACTCACATACGTCTGGGGGAAGATGCGCGGGCCATTCTCGAGGTAGAACCGGTTGATGTCCTTGGCGGCGAAGAGCGGGCGCTTGTCCTCTCCGGGCGTGGTGATCATGGCGGTGACCAGCCCGCCGGTGCTCGTCCCGGCGATGCAGTCGAAGTAGTCCGCCAGCCTCACCTCCGGCCCGTCCAGCTCCTGCAGCCTGGCCTCCAGGAACGCGAGGATCGTGCCGGGGATGAGGCCGCGGATGCCGCCGCCGTCGATGGCCAGGACCGTCACCCTCTGCCCCGGCGCCACCGGCTCGCCGACGACCGCGCCGGCCATCGCCCGCGTGCTGCAGGAGTTGCAGGGCTGCCGGCTCGAGTAGTTCACCATTTTAATTCTTGATCTGCGGCCCGCGCTTGAACGCTCGGTCGATCAGCAAGAAAGGAAGATCTCAAGATCTAACAATAACAACAAGATTGATCAGCTGCTACGTTTACAGGCCACGAACTCTGAGGATCAGGATCCGAGAAGCTCGTGGCGGGCTTGCGGTGAGTGTTGCGATGGCTTATAAACACTGCGTGCTGTTCTATTTTTGGAGTGACAGACAAGGGCGACCGCGAACTGTTGCATGCAGCTGACACATCTGACACCGAAAAAACTGGGGGCCAAAAAGGTCTCATGCCTGAAGCACCGAGTACCTACGCTACGTTGTCGCTGCAGCTTCATTGCAAGTGGCAGTTAACGATCGATGCGTTGAATTAGAACTTACACTACAGGAAACCCCTTATTCGGCAAAGCCCGTAATACACTCGGCAAAAAGTTTGCCGAGTGTAACACTCGGCAAAGACCGGACGGCAAACATCTCTCGGCAAATGCGAGTTTGCCGAGTGTTTTTTGTCGGGCACTCGGCAAAGAGTTTGCCGAGTGTCGAAAAGGCACCCGGCAAAATAAAGTAACGTGACGGCGGGAAACGTCCGTCAAGAGGGTTTGCCGAGTGCCCCGACGTCTGGCACTCGGCAAACAAAAAAAATTTGCCGAGTGCCAACTGCCTGGCTCTCGGCAAACACCAGCTGTTTGCCGAGTGCCTTGGCCCTGGCACTCGGCAAACAATGGTCAGTTTGCCGAGTGCCAGGGTGGTGCACTCGGCAAAAATCTGAGGCACTTGGCAAAAAAATTCGACAGAATGCAATAAAATGTTTAAAATCACTCCAACCTGGACAAAAATCACACCAAATCATACATATATGCTCACCATCATCACAAACACATATATATCATCACAAACACATAGAAATGACCACAAACACATAGAAATCCATCACAAACACATATTTGTCTCCATATAGACATAGAAATTGTTCAACTTGACGTCCACAAGCACAAGTTCATGAAATGGTTCAACTTGACGTACACAACTAGTTGGTTCATGCAATTGAAGTACAAATACAACTACAAGCTACATCGGAGGAGGACGAGGATAAGGATGGAACGGTGACCAAGCATTGGGAGGGGAAACCGGCTGATTGTTGGATCCAGCGGATATATTCTGCAAGAAGAAGATATTACATGATTAACACAAGATTTCAGATAGAAGCTTACAAGTTGAAACATTCGATATTATACTTGAAAGTGAGAAATGAAACTGCAAGGATTTAGATAGACTCACCGGAGTGCCCTGACTCGGACTCGAAGTGCCGACAGGAGGAGGAAGAGGTAGTGGCGGTGGTTGCATCCCACCACTGTGCCACTGGCGAAACATCATCTGCATTTGCCGCTGCAGGTCCTCCTGCATCCTTGCGTGCTGTTCCTGCAGCCTCGCATCGTACCTCGCCTGCTGTTCCTGCAGCTGTGCCTAGAACTTCGCCTCTTGTGCCTGCAGCTTCGCATCCATCTCCTCTCGTAGCTGGGCCTACAATATGTCATCCCAATGTTACAATGCAAAGCAAACATATGTCAAATTCAACGAAACGACGAATAGAACAGAAATAACCTGGGCTTGGTCAAACTGAATCTATGTAGCGCTTGGCCGTGGACGTATGGGCGGAGCTGAGGATGAGCTCCTCGCTCGGATCTCAGAGAGGGTGGGAGTAGAGGCCGTGTCCAGTGTGTTGTCTCCAATCCAGTACCGGTCATGCTTCTTACCTCCACCCACCTTCATGATGATCTCTCCGTCAAGGTCCTCGGTGCTCGGGTCC
Organism: Eragrostis curvula; assembly: GCA_007726485.1. NCBI lineage: Eukaryota > Viridiplantae > Streptophyta > Magnoliopsida > Poales > Poaceae > Eragrostis > Eragrostis curvula. The sequence goes on from CM017443.1 coordinate 27,377,129, forward strand.
CACTCTGGCCCGTGCTTCTCCCTACCCATCTCGGTGTACTGACTGAGGCGAGTGTGGACGGTGGGGTTGCTGTACGCCTCGGGCCCGTCCTCCGGGTTGTAGTCGATCTCGATCGACGACGCCTTGCCCTTGTGGGCCATTGCCCAAGCCATCAACGGGGGGCACGGTCGGCCCTGATGCACCTGCGACTGGAAAGGAAACAGAAAGATGATTAGAAATTATGCAAACTTGAGTGTTAGAAACAACGAAATGAATTCACGTACCCATCTAGCCGCGTACTCGTCAAGGGTACGGTTGCCTTGATGGTGTGCTGGACCAGGCATCTTCAAACGCCGCTGCCGGCAAGCTTCGTGCGTCTTCTGCCACTCGGGGTCGCACCACCTACTGACAAAGTACTCCCAGCAGTCCCTGTGAGAGGCACACCACCACGGAATCACCTACACGGCATTTGACCAAGTTAGATGTTAGTTATTGTGAAACTATGAGAATAACAAATTAAGCGTACTTAATCAAGTATAGAAAACATGAGAATGTCAAATTACCTGCATGTATTGTTCTGCAGCCAGCCATATGGTTCGAGCCTGTTTTTTCTCAATCTTCCTACCAAGTTTTTTGGCGTAGTAGGTCCTCACGGCCTGGACGCGCGCCTCGTAATGCATGTCCGTAATGAGTTTAGGACATGCATTGTACACCCGGCGCACCGCACGGTCACTCCATTCCGGCTCGACCCTGAAAAAATCCTGCACACAGACGCGATGTATACTTTCATTATTTGAAGAATATCCAATGAACGAGATGTATTGACCAATTCAATATAAACAAGACTTACCCACAGCTCTCCAACTACCCGGTCCGCCACGGTGCGAAAGTCTCTCCCATCCTCGTCTGGGACATCAGCGACGCGTTTGTAGTGGGCCCACGTCAAGGCCGGCTCCTGCCCCCCGTCGCGCAGTGGCACCATGCCAGGAAAGTGTCTCCTGCACAAAAGGCCGAGGATGCCGGTAGGAAGACGTTTGTGGTCACCCGGAACGATCGTCTCCCAGCCCCTGCCCAAGTGATCAAGACAATGATTAGTTTCTATTGAGATTTCAAACATAGCAAATGACTTAAAAGTTAAAGTTACTTACTTCTTCCCTTTGGGTCGAACCAACGGACGTCTCTCAACAGGGATCGGTCGCTGTGGGAGTGGTGCGGGACCTCGCTCCCACACTTTCGGCATGTCCTCAGACGCTGCCTCCTCCTCCCCATCCTCCTCCTCCTCCCCGTCCTCCTCCTCCCCGTCCTCCTTCTCCTCCCCGTCCTCCTCCTCCTGCTCCGGGGCCTCCTGCTCCGGCTGCTCCTCTGAGGCCTCCGAGGCTTCCTGCTCCCGCTCCTCCTCTGACTCGTGCACGGAAGGAGTAGGGGACGGTGCCCTCTACCCCCTCACTCGACGCCTGCCGCCACCTCTGCTGCCTCGAGCCTTGACTCGACTCCTCCCGCTTCCAGAACTCTCAGCGGACCGCTTCCCAGTCGCCTTTTGGTAGAGCGACTGGAGCGTCCTCGTCACACCACCCTTGCCCACCATCTTTGATCAATCACCTGCAATTAACAAGATTAAATCCATCAGTATTTTGAAATATATGCAAAAAAAATATAACATGTAATAGAAAGTAACATAGTATTGCAAAAATTAAATTAACTACTACGGGCCATACATGTATTAGAAATAATCATCAAGATCAGGATCTTGTGCATTGTTTGCCTCATCATCACTATAATCATCAAGGTCCATATCATCTTGCACGTGTTCTGAAGGCGGAATGTCATCGTCGTCTAAATGTAATCGCTCAAGTAATTTCAAGTCGTTCGCATTATGAACCTCATCTCCAGCATCGTCATCAACAACCGTTTCATTGTCTACTTCCATTTCGATCTCTTCGGTTAAGTCTATCACAAAACCCCCTTCTAGCCCATCTTCTTGGAAGAACTCTCCATCGACATATGTGTTTGGGTCTACATTGTAATCTTCATTGTTTGGGACCGGTAGTTTGCCGTGTGGCGATACCTTGTACACAACATCCCAACCCTTGAGACGGTCGTCAGTTTGGCACGGGTATGGGAGATAATAAACTTGTGTGGCATGTTGAGCAACAATATATACATCGTCTCCTGGATAGACGGATGATTGTCGAATTTCGACTAACCCAAGATTAGGGGTCCATCTAACTGCTTGAGGATCAAACCAATGGCATTTGAATACGACAAGAGGGAGAGACTTGCAACCATCAAAACAAATTTCGTATATTTCTTCAATTCTTCCATAATATTCGACCCCATCGTCACCAGAAGTAAAAACTCCGGTGTTAGTGGTTTTACGATTAGGCCGATTCTGCTCGTAGCTTGTTGTATGACAGCGGTACCCATTAACATCATAGCTTTTAAATGACTTGACCGCATAAAGACAGCCCTTGGCAACCTGTCTTAACTCGGCATTCATTGTCGCTTCGGTTCGGGCCTGCAAGTTCAAGCAGGATAGTTAGCTACATTATTCGCACGTACGAGGAACTTGTAATGTCATACTAAGAAAATGCTAAATACCTTCCTATTGAACCAAGAAATGAAATCGGGCAATCCATTTCCTGCACCGTTGCAAAGAATGGTATCGACATCATGTGCGGTAGGAGGCACTTCATCATGCCAGAATACATCAAGAAATCCCCTGTAGCTAGGGGTGGAAACGGATCGAATACGAATCGGATAGTGCCTTTCCCACATCCATATCCATATTTGTAAACGAATATGGATACGAATACGAATATTTTCGAATACGAATACGGATCTAATATTAAACGAATGCGAATACAAAAGCGAATGTCACTATAATTCGGACGGATACGGATACATCTAACTTTCTATGTTGTTAAGACAACAACTACACTTTTTCCTCTCTAAATTATCTTTAATAGCATTATTTCATATCGTCTACACTAGTTCATATCAAGACTGAATCAATTTTATAATATTTTTTATATAATATATGGTATATTTATGATAAAACAACGGATACGAATACAAATACGGATATGTCAAATATATGATGTCAAAACCTCAAACCGTATCCACATCCATATTTTCTAATCGAATTCAAATACGAATTCGAATAATGTAAAAATATTAATCGAATGGCAAATTTCGTACCACATTTGCATTTTATCGGATACGAATATCGAATAATATGGATTATCCGCATCCACTTTCCACCCCTACCTGTAGCAATGAGGAACAAGTGGGTTGGATGTGGAACAAATGGGTTAGATGTCTAATTATGAAATTTGTTCATAACTTACTTGATGTACACGTCCACTTCTCTTAGGTTGGTCAGCACATACAGCATGATCGTGCGCCACTCTGGATATGTCAAGTTCTTGTTGGTCGCTTCACCTCCGCACCCGTATTGCCCTTGGAAAAGGCTGAGGGTCGATTCATTTTCGTCAACGTTGTAACGAGGGGGTGTAAAATGCACACTCGGAAGATTGTCAGAATAGTATTTTGTTGTAAAGTTTGACACCTCCTCCAGAACGTGTGCCTCTGCAATGGAAGCTTCAATTTTGCATTTATTTTTACATTTCGTTCGAAGAACCTTTTGACACCGCTCAATTGGGTAGCACCAACGGTTCTGCACGGCCCCCCCCCCCCCCCCATTCGAGCCTCATACGGGAGGTGCAAAATCATATGCACCATCGGAGTGAACAAGCCTGGTGAAAATATCTTCTCCAACTTACAGAGCAACACAGACGCCATTTTTTCCATTTCTGCAATCACGGAAGGTGATATCTCCTTAGCACAAAGCTGGCGGAAGAAATAGATCAACTCTGCCAGCACTCCTGGTGGAAATATCTTCTCCAACTTACAGAGCATCTCCTCTCTTTTTTTGTGAAAAGTGAATTCCATTGATATTAAAGGCTATTACATATTACATAAGCCATCCTAACAATGCCAACTCTATTGATGAGAGACAAGGAACATTAAAAGAGCCGGAAATTTTAACCATCCTAGACGGATATGCTACAGACAAGAACACCGATCTGAACGAATACGGCCATTTCACCATCTACCACCATCATTCTCATCTCCGACAAGGGAAAACTGAAATCAAACCCTTTCGCAAAAAAATGGTAGACTGACCTTCCACACACAAATACAGTGAACTTGCCGCCATCGAGCTCGTCGTCAAACTCATCGTCGCCTCCTTCACCAAATTTGTCATGGGAAAACACAATTCCGACTAACATCCAGATGAAAGTTACCAGAAACAACTCTCACTAGCTCACAAACATGGCCACGGAAAACCATGTCAAGACAAATAGGAGGGGCCAGAGTACCTTATTCTCCATCGATGATGATGCCTTGTTGACTCGCCACCATCACCGAGACATCTTGTCCTCCATTGCTCCGTGCCAACATACTTGGAGGACACCGTACCGTTGTCGTCACTTTCGTTGACCAGACCACTAGAGGAGCCCTAAGCCAAAAAACAGCATGTAGCTGCCGTTGATAGCGACCACCATAGGAAGACCTAACTACCTTGACTTAGGAACGAACAAGGTGAAAACCGGATGCCGGGCCTTCCTCCTCCATCGACGACATGCCGACGGAGACGAGGGGGTCAGCCAATCTGCCTCCATAAGAGTCGTCGCTGCCGCCTCTCCTTTGACGTACGTGAGGCATTTTCTGTTTTCCTTTGAAACAGCCATATTAACTAAGAACTTAGAGCATCTCCAGCAGGGCCCTATCTTATTTTTACATGTCTGAGTGAATAAAATCTCCATGAAAAATTTTATATGGCCCTCCAGTTTGTTCAGGCCTCCAAATTGAGTTTCGATTTTATTATTATTCAAGGATGAGGTAGAAGCGAGTGATATCCATCAGTGGCGGATCCAGAATTTTTTCGCTGGATGTGCATTCAAAAATTTTAGACTTCGGTAAAAAAGGTATGAAAACATTTTTAACTGCAAAGTTGGTTGAAAATATATGAAATTTTACAAAAGAATAGTGCTAATTCGATCATTTGTTTCGACTAATTCTAATCTAGCTTAGTTTAGATATCTCACTCGATCTTGTAACTAAACATCATTGTCACCTATTCTATTTCTCAACCTATATTTTGCTAGATCCATTTTGTAGAAAAAAAAAGACTCAATGCTAATTTTAGGAGCAAGTAAACCAAATCTTAAAAGACATGCTTATTTGTTTCAAGAAGCCTGATAGAGAGCTCATAAGATTGTTAACTTGAGCAGAGAAGCCGAAATCTAACTACTGATATCTGGTATTTTAGTCATGTCGGCAATTGAATACGAGCTACGAAGATTTAAGAGAGAATTCCTTTCTTGGTCCTAAAAAAGTTACCTCTTCCTTTCTTGACCTTAAAAGTTTTGAACTTCCTTATATGGACCAAATTCAATTTTATGTTCCTCATTTGGCCTTCCATCCAATTCTGTTAGCTCCTGTCGTCAAATAGTCGTTCGGGACACTGCAAAATGATGAAACTACCCTCGCCGCCCGCTTCCCCTTCCTTCATGACTGTCGCGCAGAGCCGCCGAGGTCGACTCCGCTTCTTTGATGGCGGCCCGGTCCTCTTCCTCGACGGCGGGAGAGCCAAGCCGAGCTGATGCGCCCTTTCTCGACAGTCACGGCAGCGGGCGAGATTCCACGGGGACACGGCATGGCCGAATCGACGGGAGAGCCGACGCTCTCCATCCGCGCTCGCGTGAATCGACCATGCTGACTCTTGCAATCCACGCTCGCGACCGGACGTGGCCCTCGACGAATCGAGCTGGAGCTACACACGTCAAGATCAAATTCCCCAATCTAGTGCGAGAGCAGCAAGGTAAAATATCGAATTTGTGTCCAAATTGGTACTACCACACACGTGAAGACAAAAGCAGAGTAGAGCTTAAGAGGTGCCGCATGCAAGGTTGCTGGACGTAGAGCTTCGGAGGTGCTGCGTGACCTCTGCTGGACCTCGCGCTTGTCAGAGGTGCTCGCTTGCTCACGGAGCTGCTGCAGTCTCGCTTGCTCCGGCAGTCGCCGCACCTCGGCCACTCGGCCATCCTTGCGATGCTTCACCTTCCAAAAGCAAGAGACACTGCGATGCCGATAAAGAAGATAGAAGGGGTAAAAAGGTCATTTTGTCCATCAGTTAACACAATTGCAAGCTAAAATTGACAGAAGGGCCAAATAAGGAATGAAAAATACCTTTTAGTCCAGATAAGGAAGTTCAATTTGAAAAGGGCCAAAAAAGGAAGAGGTGAATTTTTTAGGGCTAAAAAAGAAATTCTCTCAAGATGTAACTAGAAAACAATGATTCGTATCTACTAAAATTAGTGCGATTACTTGATTAGAGGTCTAGCTTTGGGAGCCAGCGACCACGTCTGCAGCTATCCTGGGCGCTGCTTCAGCAACCGAGTCAGCGATCATCGAGTCGTCGCCGGGATGACCTGTCGCCGATCTGATCCCGTTCCGCGAGGGGGAGCCGCCAAGCAGGGCACCATGCCACCATTGAGGATCGCACGTAATCGAAGGAACCGTCGCCTGAGCATCTCCACGTACAATTGGGCTTTGCCTTTTGGGCTATTAGCAAATTAATACAAATATTTAGGACCAAAATCCAGGGTAGTCCCAGGCCCACCTGGACTACCCCCTGGATCCGCCACTGTATCCATGAGCCTAGCAGTGAAAGGGGTCTTGGCCTAGTGGTTAAGGCATCCGAGTAGCACCTTTGAGGTCCTGGGTTCGACTCCCGGTGGGAGCGAATTTTCTAGGATTTAACGGCATTTGTGCTTTCAGCGGTAGGCGACGTGGCCGTCGACAGCGAGGCGCCAGTGGTGACTTCGGGAATCTGGAGAATTTGCCGGCTCAGTCTTCGAAGATGCTCATAGGGGTAGGGTTTGCGTATGTGCGTTCATAGGGGTGAGTGTGCGTGCGTTGTGAGTGTCTGAGTTGTACTGTGTAATTTCTCAAAAAAAAAAAAATCCATGAGCCTAGCATCAAACCATTCTATCTCTCGCAACCTTCCTTATAGGAAGACTAGGATCATGCTAAGGGTTGAAAGCTCGAATGCCACCCTTGTCAACGATCAGGACTATCACTCTCTACCCCAACAATACTTACCTCCTCGGTTTCATTTACCAAATGTTGGAAACCCCACATTCTGAGTGATGAAATCAATTTTGCTAGCATTTGTTGGTATGCACCACTAATCTTTTGAAAAGAGTATATTTTACTCCACCGAACAATTCACCTCATATGTTTTACCACCTGAACAAAATCATGGCTCAATGTACCCCCCCCCCCCCCCCCCCAACCCCAACAATTTAGGTTGGTGCAATATACACCCTAGTGCGATTTTTTTTTCTCGACATATAAGTTGAATTTGAATCTCAAGTTTTAAGTAATGATAGCTCACACAACAACATATCTTAAATAATTGTAGCATATTTTTATATCATTTATACGTATTTATTGTTAATGTCTATTAGACTATGTAAATAGTATAAAAAATATGTTATAACTATTTCAACATAGGTTGTTGTGTTAAATGCTATCACACAAATAATTTGAGCTTCAAATTCAATTTTTTACGTGGAGAAACAAAATAAGACAAATCACAATAGGGTATATATTAATTCCATCAACCTAAACTATTTGGGGAGTAAATTAAGTCATGATTTTGTGCAGAGGGTAAACAGACAAAGTGAATTATTTTGGGGAGTAATATAATCGTTTTCTATTCTTGTTAACAAAATATACATTGTGTGAATACATATATAATTTATACAACAAAATAGACATATTAACTAGAACGTTGTACATAAATTTGCTCACAAATATTTACAAAGATCATAGAATTACATTAGGCATGTTCCATGGAAGATATTTCTCCGGCACATGTTGGATTTTCCTAGAGAAAGTAGGCTATAACTAGGGGCACACGCGTTATCTAGTGGATAGGATGTACTATCTAAAATTCTTGATATATGTTTTACAAAATCATCCGTGAACTTGACCCTTTGAGTACCAAAAAATCAGCCAAATTCAGTACAAAATACACTAGCTATATCTATTAATTGTTCCTTGAATTTTTGTACTTGGCTAGCTACAACCGAAAAACATGAGATTTCAAGAACGAGGTACATAATATATATAAATTAACAAAGTCTATGTATAAAATGGGAAAAGGTGAAGATAGTTTTCAAATAAGTCTTTAGGACTACAATAGTCATGCTACTTTGCGTAAAAACTACCATATTAGTAGGAAGAATTATTCAAACTCATAGAGTTTAAAACATCATATATTAGTTTTGTTTCATTTTATTTCTAATGCATTATGTTATCACCCCTAATCTTCTTGATCGTGTCGCCAAACTCAAGTTGAATTTTTTGGCAAATTTCTTAAAGATCCCAAAAGCTTGTGACTAATTATCCAAGAAGCAAACCCATGAATACTAAAGATAGTCATTATGCACACATAGGCAATAAATATTTTTTATAGAATGTTGTACGTCATTGAGTGTTGATGGTTGTTAAATTAAGGCATTTGCATTCTATGCATTAAATTAATAAAGTTTCACAAGTTTTGGATGTGACATGTTTCGCAATAGACATAGGTAAATTGATTGAAAAAATGTCAATAATCATGGATGAGAAGCAATCAGCCAAAACCACCAATTAAACATGCATTCGTCTAACATATCTTCATTATGCAACACCTTTGTCCTCATCCACGTGAGGTACCTCCTCCCCAGGGTGCGGCGTGACGTCTTCTCATCGAAGCAGGGCGGTGGCACGGCGGAAATGCAGCGGGCACTGCATTTTGCAGCGATGCACGGTGCTGGCGTAAAGTATGGCTGCGACAGGGCACCGGAAGCGCGGACACGTGGCTTTGGGAAAAGTGACAGGGCATGAACACGCACAGCTGCTGCGCCACATAGGGAACGGCAGCGCGATGCTTGGCTGCCTGTATGGAGAAAGGGAAAGGGGAAGGAAGTGTTGGTGACGTGATAGATTGGGGTCTACGGTGAGAGTATGTGATATAAAGGAACAACAGCTGAAACAACCATGCATTAACTCTAGATGTGGATTTGATACATCATCTAAATCAGGATATGATCAATGAGTTTTAGCATACCGCCGGAGTTGCTCACGTCGCCAAAGAAGAGATATGACCTAAATTTACTGTAGTGCATTTTTGCACATATCAGAGAAGAGATAAAAAGAAAAGACAATTCGGACAATCACCTATTTTCACCGTGGTTTACCAATTGTTGATCTGTGCTAATTTTAATTGTACACAAGCAATAGATTGAGGAATTGCCTTAAATCCAGTCAAAACTCCAAAATGGCCTAGCAATTCCTTAAACTTAGTTTTTTTTTCATTTTTACCATCGCAATCAAGTGTTTCAGAAAGGAATAATAATGATAAAAAACAGTCAAAATAACTCTACTGAAGCATCCATACCATCTTAAAGTTAGATCATATTTTAATGTCAATAGAGTGGGAACAAAAATTTCCTATGTCAACAGTAATTGCCCTTCGGAGAGAAATCTCTGTTCACACACCATTGCTATTAAATACCGGCGAATCATCTACTCTGGCACAACCCTTATTCAAATTTGAGTTGGGTTGGCTACTTAGAGATGGATTTGTTGATATGGTAAAAGACATGGAATAATGTTCATGAGAGGTCCACACCCATGGAAAGGTGGCAGTCCAAAATTAGGATGCCGCGCCAATACCTTCGGGGCTGGGCTAAAAATACGAGTGAGAAATATAAAAAGGAAAAGAAAGACTTACTTGATAAGTTGGACGTCCTTGATAAAAAGGCAGAGTCCTCTATGCTAACCCCTTGTGGCATCCCGGCCTATTTGAGATTAAGCCTTAGTGGCCTATGTACACTAGTGTGCATGAGGGAGTGGGATTTAGTCCCACCTTGCTAGTCAAGTGGGGGAAGGCCAACATATAAGCCTAGGTTGTCCACCATCCATCACCTTGGGTTAACCCTTCTACGCGAAGCGAGGCCGAAAGCGTAAAAGGTTGGTGGGTTAGAGTGGGGTCTGCACAAAATGTGAGCGGGCCCAGCCTGGTGGCAGCCTGGGATGTTACAAATGGTATCAGAATATGGCATATGGGCTGACACTGGACACAGACGTGTGCCAAGAGGGAGCATTCCTGGTCCTTTGCCCGCAAGGGTGTGTTGCGCTGGTATCCCGACGAGGACGTCGGTTCCTTTGAGGGGGGTGTTTGTGGCATCCCGGCTCATTTGAGATTAGGCCTTAGTGGCTCATGTGCACTAGTGTGCATGAGGGGGTGGGATTTAGTCCCACCTTGCTAGTCTAGTGGGGAGAAGGCCAACATATAAGCCTAGGTTGTTCACCATCTATCACCTTGGGTAAACCCTTTTACACAAAGTGAGGCCGAAAACGTAAAAGGTTAGTGGGTAAGAGTGGGGTCCGCACAAAATGTGTGCGGACCCAGCCTGGTGGCAGCCTGGGATGTTACACCCCTCAGGAAGTTGACTTAAAGGAGTGCTTGAATACAAGACTAGCTCGGTTATTACGGGAGGAGGAAGTAAAATGGTATCAACGTGCCAAAACAAAGGATCTATTGGAAGGGAATTCCAATACGAAATATTTTCAAGTCGTGGCTAAATGGTAAACACAGAAAAACACACATATATAAGTTACAAGATGGTGATCAGGCGTTAAGTGGTGACGAGGAGTTGAAGAAGCCTATCACCACTTACTATAAAGGCCTTTTCGGTCCTCCAGAGGAAAATAATTTCCGATTGGATGCGACTCGTAAGGATGATATACCTCAAGTAACTGAAATGGAAAACCAATTCTTGTTTCAACAATTCACGAAGGAGGAAGTTAGAGCAGCAATATTTCAAATGGAGCATAATAGAGCCCCTGGACCTGATGGTTTCCCCACTGAATTCTATCAAGCATTATGGGGCTTAGTAAAAGACGATTTCATGGGACTCTTTTATGAGTTCCATGTTGGACATCTTCCTCTTTACAGTCTAAATTTTGGAACAATTATTTTACTGCCTAACTGTAGAGAAGCTAGATACAGACCCATATTTTGCTAAATGTTAGGTTCAAAGTGTTTACAAAGGTAGCCACAAATAGAATAACAAGTGTTGCTCAGAAGGTGATTAGCCCCACACAAACGGCTTTCTTGCCGGGTCGTAACATCATGGAAGGAGTTGTCATCCTTCATGAAATGCATAAGAAAAAACAAAGCGGAGTTGTCTTTAAGATCGACTTCGAAAAGGCCTATGATAAGGTCAAGTGGTCTTTTGTGAGACAAACTTTAGAAATAAAAGGATTTTCATCAAAATGGTGCCACTTGATTGACGCTTTCATGAAAGGAGAATTTCCAACTAAAAAATGGTCTAAGACAAGGAGATCCACCGTCTCCAATCCTCTTTAACATAATCATGGACATGCTAGCTATCCTTATCAATAGATCGAAAAGAGAGGGGCAAATTAAAGACGTGATACCACACCTTGTAGACGATGGCTTATGTATCTTGCAATATGCAGACGACACGATAATCTTTATGGATCATGACCTAGAGAAGGCTAGAAATCTTAAGCTACTTTTATGTGCTTTCTAACAGCTCTCTGGTTTTAAGATAAATTTCCATAAGAGCGAGATTTTTTGCTTTGGAGATGCCAATGATTGCGAGGAACAATACTCATAATTGTTTGGGTGCCAGTCTGGTAGTTACCCATTCAAATACCTTGGCATACCAATGCATTTTAGGAAATTAAGTACATGGGATTGAAAAATAATTGAACAACGATTTGAAAAGAAGTTGAGTGGCTGGAAAGGCAAACATCTTTCAGTAGGAGGAAGATTAGTTCTAATTAACTCTGTGTTAACTAGCCTCACCATGTTTATGCTCTCTTTCTGTGAGGTACCTAGAGGCATCCAAGAGAACTGGAGTGTTATCGGTCACCTTTTTTTTTGGCAGAGTGATGGCCATAAAAAGAAATACAGGTTGGCAAAATGGAGTATATTGTGCCAACCAAGGGATCAAGGGGGGCTAGGAACACAGAATATAGACATACAAAACCAGTGTTTGTTAAGTAACTGGTTGTTCAAGTTGATAAACGAGAAGGGTTTATAGCAAACCTTGCTTCGTAGGAAGTACCTTGTTAATAAAACAATTACACAGGTTCAAAGAAAAGCAGATGATTCCCAATTCTGGTCAGGATTAATGAAAGTTAAAGATCATTTCCTGAGTTTGGGTTGTTTTCATTTGAACAATGGTACGAATATAAGGTTTTGAGAGGATAAGTGGGCTGGGAACTTCACCCTACAACAACGCTTTCCTTCCCTGTTTAACATTGCTAGAAGAAAAAATGTTTCGGTTACTACTGTTTTAAGTTCAGTTCCTTTGAATATTTCCTTTCGGCGTGGTCTTGTAGGACATAATCTAATTCAATGGAACAACTTAGTAGCACAGATAGCACATACTAGACTTAATGATAGTAGGGACATTTTTAGATGGAATTTACATCAAAATGGCGCTAATTTCTCTGTTAATTCTATGTATGGTGCGTTGATAAATAACGGCAATGTGAGGCAAAACAAAATGTTGTGGAAACTGAAGGTGCCTCTAAAAATAAAAATTTCTTGTGGTATCTTAAAAAAGGGGTTGTTTTAACAAAAGATGACCTTGCTAGACGTAATTGGAATGGTAATAAACTGTGTGCTTTCTGTTCCAACAATGAAACTATTCAACATTTGTTCTTTTACTGTCACTTTGCTAAATTTATTTGGCAAGCGATGCATTTTAACTTTGGTTTAGATAATCCTAATAGCGTCTACCATATGTTTAATGGTTGGGTAAGAGGGGTAGCAACTAAACTTAAGGGACAACTTTTAGCTGGTGCTTCCGCTTTATGCTGGGCCATATGGCTAAGTAGGAATGATATAGTCTTTGACAAATGTCCAATGGAAATTTATATGCAGGTACTCTTTAGAGAGACGCATTGGTTCAGGTTATGGGCGCACCTACAAAAGCATTACGAGGACATCAACATGATAAGGGAGGCATGCCGCGCATTAGAGACGACAGTTATGCAATTTTTTGCCAATAATAGATGGAGATTTAGCAATAGAATTGCTTTGTAATAAGTCCATTCAAACTATGTTGGTGTTGATCTCAGTTTTATGTTGGTTGGTGTGCGTTTGGTAGACAGAGCGCTGCAAATTTGATGTAATAATGCAGGTTGTAGCCTCTTAGGAAGTCAAGGTCGGGATACTCTTGGGGAGGCCCTAGACAAGTTGTACGACGCAGGAACAAACACCCCACAATCAAAGGCGAGAAAGATTAAGCACACACGTGCGCCTCACAACCAAAGACTCCCCGTTTCACGAGAATCATCCTACCGATCCACACACAGCAACAGCATGGCAGGGGCGCCTCCATCGCCGCCGCCACCAGCTCGCTCGATTCTCTCGCCTTCGGCTTGGCATTCACTTGACGCTCGCTTTCTGGGCTCGGCTCAGCCCTTTGAGCAAGGGTGGGGTTGGTCGCTGGCCCAAATCTCAGGATGGGCCACGGCCCTCCCTGTCCACCCTCTAGCTCCGCCAATGGTTATCTTTTCATAAATCAACATTCCTTGGTTCCTCCAATAGAATTTTTTTTTTTTGCGGGGAATAATGAGATTTTATTAGATCAGGGTAGAGTTACAATCAGCTGCAACTATATCGGCAGCAATGTCCGGAGCACGTCGCAGCCATGGCTCCTCCCATAGACGACGAAGCCATTATCCAGATTAAAGATGTCTTACAAGAGCGTTCACTGGTTCTCACTTCTCACTAGTCACTAGCGAAAGACTTAGAGCGTTGGTCTCCCTAGCGGAGTGCGTCATGTGGCCGGTGAATGGTGAACCTGAAGGTGTTCATCTCGCCTATTCCGCCTGGGCCATCGTGCGGCACGTGGATCGTCCGTGCTCCGGCCTCCATACCGTCGCTGTCTCAGGTATAAGATGGCACTTGATGAACAACGCCGTTCCATGACGTGACGCCAGATCTAGCGGTGACGAGTGACGATAGGGACGAGCGTTGATCGCGACACGAACACAATGGAGATAAGTTCACTCGGAACACCTCAGCCAGGCAGCCAAGTAAGGGCTGTAAGCGGTAAGCCTGATTTGAGCGTCCTATCGAAGCCCGGGCTTACGTGCCAGTTTTGCATTGCGCCGGCCTGGATTAGAACCTCTCCAAGCAACCAAACAGGCTGCAGTCCAGTCCAGAAACCTTGCAACCGATATAACTCCCTTTCCTAAAAAACACCACACTGGGATATTTCTGTGGGAGGAAACCTGGTCCGGGTTAGATGGTTCAGTTCCATTCTCAGAGCAAGTAAGAGCAGATCCAGGCCGGTATCCTAAGAAGAAGTAGAGGAAAGTAGATCTGAACTAACGTGCACTGCAATTTTCCTTAAGAAAAGGTGCAAGCAAGCGGCAGTGCAATAGGAAACCGCACGAAATGGCGTGCGAAAATTATTCCACTTTCTCTGCCAATCCTCGGCCGAGAGACATGAGATGCCAAGATTTCTCTTTCCAACGCACTGGAGCTGAAGTGGCACTCCCTCTCCGACAACAACTTGGGCCCAACGACTTCTCGGCACGGTCCAAATGGGTGTGTACACTCGCAGACGTACAAACACGATACACGACATGCACACATCTCCTTGCAATTCCAAATGCACAGTATTATAACTTTGGATCACATCTATCGCACAGAAGAAAACTAGCGAGGAAGGGGTTGGCACGCTGAAAATGACCGATGAACAGAACAGTGCCGTCCCCGGTGTTTTGGTTCTAAGTGCTTAATATTCCCTCTACTCCGTGCTCCAACTGCTGATCACTTTCTTCTTCTTTTTTCGCGAGATCATATATATCCCCTTAGCCTTTCGCCCTTTTGCTTTGACCTGAGGCATCACCATCTTGATTCTAAAATGCTGACACAGGGCCACACACATGTACATCACCACGGCGAGCGGATAAGTGTAACATCTCACGGAGCACAAGCACCCGTGTACGTATAGTCAGTATCATCTTGCGGAGTCATACTCCCACCAACGTACAATTACTGATCACATCCATCGCAGAGAGGGGGAAAAAAAGAGAGTTGTAGTTTTGTTTGTGTATAAGATCAAACTATCATCAAAAGTTCAATAATCAATTACATTATCCTTTCTATTTGGTTATATAAGAATGAACTAGTATGACGACCTGCGCAAAGTATTAGCATCATTTTTGTTAGTATTTTTTCCAGCTGATTGTTTTCCTAACGATAGTAGTGCGTAATTTATGAACTTACATATATCTATTTGGAGCAATTACTCCAGTGCCCCCGCTGATAAGGGGCTCCCAGCGCAGTGGTAAAGCCACTGGCTGGTGACTCTCCCACCCAGGATAGAATCCTGGTGCCGCACGACACTGTAGCGCTAGCTATAGTGCGAGAAAAAAAAATCCCCTCACTCTTCCCCACTCAAAGCATTGGTAAAAGAGAAGAAGTTGAACCAATCTCACGATGAACGGTTCCCTGTGTAAAAGGTAAGAGAGGGGTTCAGAGATTTTCTCGATCTGTGTGAGAAAATCGTTCTTCTTAGATAATGCCTGGGAGCCATCATACCCCCGTAGGTCGAGTTTTTTTTTTAACTCCAATTCCCCCGCTTCGGGTCTTAAATGTAGATTTTCCCTCTCTTTTTTAGTGTTTGCATGCCTTTGTTTTTTATTTATCAAAACGAAGCATTTCGTTGCCTCTACTTCATTGGTACCATCTAATGGTGTTAAGTTAATGATAAAGAGACAAATATGTTCATGCGCCATTGCTTCTACATTTCAATGTAAATTGCACAAATGATCCTACTTTAAACAAAATGTGGCAGGGCCACCTTTAGTATTTGACGAAATTTTAACAGCAATTGTGTCATGTAACTTTAACCTTGAAAAAGGGACAAAACCTAAGCTATACACAAATAAAGATTTGATATTTCGGTTAAGATCGACCTTGCATTATCATATCTATTTATCTGATATAATGTTATCTGAGTTTTGATATTTTCCTATTTTATATTCGAATTTGGAAAACCTGCCCTAAGCTACCGAGCTTACATGAGCTTCGACAAACCCAACATCGAGTCTATCGCCAAGTACACAGCTAGATCAGGCTTGCTGAAGCTTGTATCGAGCTGATGAGCTATAGCCAAGAGCCAAATACTATCTAGTCCATTTCTTCGAAGAACATCCAAGCCTTCTTGAGCTCTGTTTGTGGGCAGTCCTACGCGTCGTTAAGCCTACCAATCCCCAATGCATGCTCCTCCCGCAGCATCAATGTGAGCGCCAGAGGAGAAAAATTGATCGAAACGAGATCGTTTTGGATTTCATGTCACGGAACGGACTCTTCTTCGTTGTGAGGAAGTCACGGAGGCGAAACAATTTTACTACGGACCTTGTCGTGTCCGTGGGACAACGGGCAGTGCCGTATTTAAACGGCACACCGGTTACAGTACGAGACTAGCACTCGCAAGTCACAGGCCACAGCAAAGCAGCCTCTTCTACGACATGGACAACAGGTCCTGGTACCCGCTTGCTCTGCTTCCCCTGCTCCTCCTCCTCTGCCTCAGCTCGCTCCATGACGGTTCCGCCGCGTCGGTCACCACCGGCACCCCCGACGGCTCGGAGCTGTGGGGATACGTCGAAGTCCGGCCAAGTAACGCTCCTTTCTCCTTGCTAAGGATGATGCATTTTCTCTCTTGCTGAAGTTGTGTGTTCTTAGAAAGTCGATGTTGTTACGTTTTGCAGAGGCTCACCTGTTTTGGTGGTACTACAAGAGCCCGCAGAGGACGTCGACGCCGGGGAAGCCGTGGCCGACTGTCCTCTGGCTTCAGGGCGGCCCGGTAAGTACTATCTGCCGTCTGTCATCACGCCGGAATTCATGCTCAACTCCTCTGCTCTACGAGAATCGGACCAACCAATCATCGTCTTGTTCCACGCAGGGCGCGTCGGGCGTCGGGCTCGGCAACTTCCTGGAGGTCGGGCCGCTGGACGTGAACCTCAAGCCGCGCAACTCGACGTGGCTGCAGAAGGCCGACCTCATCTTTGTGGTCAGAGACTGACTGATAGCTCTGTTCCTTCCTCTTCCACGCATCGCAATCGTAACGTGTGTTTACCGAGTCGCGTCTGTAATTTTCATGGCGCAGGACAACCCTGTGGGCGTAGGGTACAGCTACGTGGAGGACGACAGCCTGCTCGTGACCACCGACTGGCAGCAGGCGGCGGACGCCAGCGCGCTGCTCAAGGCGCTCGTCAAGGAGGTGCCCACGCTGCAGACCAGCCCGCTGTTCCTGGTCGCCGAGTCCTACGGCGGCAAGTACGCCGCCACGCTCGGCGCCTCCGTCGCCAGGGCCATCCGCACCGGCGACCTCAAGATCACGCTCGGAGGTGAAGGTTTCAGCCGACTTCAATGTCGTCGAGAAGAAGTTTTTGTTGTGCGTGCCTGCATTGAAATTCTTGCTTTGTTTCCGGACAGGTGTCGCAGCAGAATCTTTCCCTCACTCCTCAATTCAAAATCACGGACTAAAAGCAACTCCAGCGATAGACCCTAAATCAAAGCCCTTACTTCTAATTTAAAGGCTGACATGTAAAAATAAGGGCCTAAAAAGTTGCTTCCCTATTTCGTGTGGGACCCACTTGTCAGAGTTAAAAAAAAACAGTTAAAAAAACAATCGTCTTCCTCCCCGCACCGCACCGCCGCGCGCCCGCCGCCCGCCGCGCGCCGCGCATCCGTGAGCAGGACTTCGGCAACTTCCAGGACCGCGACCGGATGCGCGTGGAGAAGGAGATCCGGCGCCGCTACGGCCGCTTCTTCTACCGCTTCCCCAACGGCGAGTCCGCCGCCGACCTCTACGACCGCATCACGGGATTCCGGGAGACGTTGCGCGCCGACATCGACATCGGCCGCTTCCAGCCGCCCGACGGGCCGCGACCGCGAAGCCGGAATATGAACGTCGTCATCGTCTCCCACGGCCTCACGCTCCGCGTCTTCCTCATGAGGTGGTACAAGTGGACCGTGCGACAGTTCGAGGGACTCTCCAACCTCGACAACGGCGGCGCGCTCGTCATGCAGACCGGCCAAGGTGGGAGGTACAGCCTCCTCGTGCATCACACCGCTGACGAGCTCAGGGAGTTCGGGCTCACCGACGAGATGCTGCGGGACCAGATGTGGCAGAAGACTGCAAAACTCGGAGAGCTCAACTACAACTTCATGACCAACGGACAGTCATTCTAGTAGCGTGGTGGCAGTGGCATGCACGGAATGAGCGATCAAAACTTTGGGGAAGCATCTCAGGTCAAATTGAGAACGAATTGGTTTGAGGGAGAAAAAAAAAACTGAGGAAGAGCAAGGAGCAATAGCAAAGCAGAGCATGTTTCGGAACTGAGAACAGGTACAGCTAGTCCTGCCGTGCCATCCTACCTGCTCCTGGAGCAAAGTCGATAACATGAACAAGCTTGACATGAAAGCAAATGAAAACCAGGAACAGAGCAGTACACGAAGTAGAAAACGAAGATGGAAAGGAGTCAAAATCAAGAGCGGTCTGCAATTGATCAAACTAAAGAATCAACAAACGCAAGAGGCCAGGTGAAGCAGAGGAAATGGAGGACACGAGCAGAGCTGCGCTGAATAGAGAGCTGACCATGGAATGAGCCGGCGCATGAGTTGCTGTTGAGCAGCAGCTGCGCCACCCTCCGGTCCACCAGCAGCACCCTCATCACTCCCTCCTCCATCTCCTTTCCTCTCCCGTCCATCTCCGTCGTCTCAATCTCAATCATCCCGGAGATGGGGAAGGTGGATGACCTTGGGAACGAGTGGGTGGGCGACGAGGGGGAGAGGCGGCGCGCGGCGAGGAGAGGGGCGGCGCGCGTGGAGGCGTGGCCGGGCGCGGCAAGCCCGCCGCGTCGACGGCGCTCGGCGAGATGGCGGCGGTGGCGTGCGGGAGGAGGAGGGAGAAGAGAGAAAAAAAAGGGAAAAGAAGAGAAAAAAAAGGAAAATGAAAATAAAAATAGTGGGACCCACGGATAAGGAGGGAGATTGAAGGACCTGGGAATGGGTGTCTGGAGATGGAGTTTGAGGGGACATGCAAAATAAGGACCCAAATAGGTCCCTGCTGGAGTTTGTTTTTTTTCTCAAGCTCTTAAAAAGTGGAGTAGAGTCCCCCTGCTGGAGTTGCTCTGACATACTGCTTCGGATGGTTGCAGCTCGCATACACGCCGCTGCTCCTGACCGTATCGAGGCTGGACGACAACGCCGGCGACGACGCCAAGAAGTAAGCACGCCGGCCGCCAAGCTCATTGATGGCAGCCGACCTTTTTCATTGATGGATACCCCATCAGAACCGAACCCTTTTCGCCATGATGCTGTCAGCAACACGAAATCTGAACAAGGCATTTTCGCAACAACCGCCAGCTAGCTCACGTGGCTCGTGCTGGCTCACATGGTCAACTAATTGGAGACAAACCCTGCCTTAATTGAACATTTGGATGATATCTCTCTTATAATATTAGTAGTTGATACGCACTGTAATTTTCAGTATCAACTGAAAATATTTTGTTCCCTGTCTGAAGCTTGACGTGATCTGCTCGACAGTTGGCGCAGAAGCATGGGTTCAGAAGCTCAAGTAAGTCTTCTTTTTGTCCAATCTTTTCTCCCCATTTTACCAACAGGTTTCAGAAAGTATATCTGATCGAATGACTTAATGCCTCATTTGGGGATACACAATTTCAGGTGGAATGGTCTGAAGAGCTTCCTAAGCCTGCCAAGACAGTCTCTGTACTGTGGCACCAGCAAGGGCACCAAGGCTTTCGTCAGGTCCTACAAGAACCTTCACTTTTACTGGATTCTTGGAGCCGGGCACTTTGTAAGTTCGAATCCCAATCGTGGCATCTCACCTAGGATCTGCTTCCCATGTGGAGCTCTTAAATTGGGATGCCCCAAAAGCTGACTTGTTTCCTTGCGTGGTGCTGTTCTTTGCTTACAGGTCCCTGCCGACCAGCCTTGTATCGCGCTGAGCATGATCAGCAGCATAACCCAGTCTCCAGCAAGTTAGTTGTTTCTATGTGATCTCCAAAGTACAGGAGGGTTTGCCGGTTCATGGCTTCAGGCAGCTGGCACAAACACAGTGTATCATCCTTGAGAGAGTTCAGAAACAATTTGTATACTTGGAGAGAGCATGGCATTATTAGTGATAAAGAGATCTGATTCGCAAAAAAAAAAAAAGTGACAAAGAGATCTGGTGTGTTAGGGTAAGGGGATATTTGATTAACAAAATGAAATAAACAACTTTTGTGCAAAACAGTATTGCCATTTATGTTTATTTTAGAGAGAAAAAGAAAGATTAATGGCATACACATGTTGAGGCGGCCGATGTAAAGCTACTGTAGATCAGCCGGCTGCTCCTAGTCTATCACCATATTGCTGATACCTAAAGTGCGACATCAATGTACAATCAAGCAATGAATCAATTTGCTGATAGGACATGATATTTATATTTAGGCTTCCTAAGCATTCTAAAGCGTCTAATTTCACTTGAAATAGTACAGAAACAAGTAGTATACTTGGAGAGAGCATGGAATTAGTGATAAAGAGATCTGGTGTGTTAGGGAAAAGGGAATATTTGATTAACAAAATGAAATAAACAACTTTTGTGCCATGCTAACCAGTATGGCCATCTATTTTTATTTTTAGAGGCAAAATGAAAGATTAATCGTACTACCATATTGCTGATACCTAAAGTGCGTCATCAACAATGAATCAATTTGTTGACACAACATGATATTTTTATTTTGGCTTTCTAAACATTCTAAAGCATTTAATTGCTATATGTGTTCTGAGAAATAATTATGCTTCTCAAATCTCAACTCGGCTTTCTAGTTTAGATATTTACTTGGTCCCATTAATTTTTATGGTACGTAGAAGGATGATGCCTGATATGGACGGGACTCCCTATGCTCACCGCGCGCTGCTCGTAGGCATTGTGTAGCGCGGCCCACGGCCTGGAGAGGTGGGCTGGCCCGTGTCATTTTTCCTCAGCGAGCGAGAGATTCTCTCGCGCGTGAGCACATCAGGTTCGTTGATTTTTTTTCTTTCCCGTGCAAAGTATGTTTGTTCTCATGCATGTGTGACTGGTGAACGTATTTTAACATATGATTTGCTCTTTCTCAAGATTTTATAGATATATCAATCACATTTTTGGAACAACAAAAATATACTGCTGGAACAATAAAACTCTACTACTAGAATAATGAAAATATATTGCTGGAACAATAAAACTCTACTGCTAGAACAATGAAAATATACTGCCGGAACAATGAAACTTTACTGCTAGAACAATGAAAATATACAGTCGGAACAATGAAACTCTACTGCTACAACAATAAAAATATACAGCCGGAACAATGAAACTTTACTGCTAAAACAATAAAAATATAATGTTGGAACAATGCTTAAATAATACATTTAAAATATTGAATTTTTAAAAAATAATAAAAAATATATTCATGTGGGATCTTGTTTTGTTGCATTAATTATAAGGATCATAATGGTTCAAACGAATTTGAAATCGGAGTTACGATTGAAGAGAAAAATCAATTCAAAATTTACATTCAAACCAAAATCCGCTCAGCCATTAAGAAAACGACACGTGTCGTTCTCTCCTCAGCCCGTCTGCACCGCGCCTCCGCTCGTCTGTTCTGTTGCACGCGTCTTCTCTCGCAGGCCAACGTGGCGTGCTCTGTACCGTTGCTTCCTTTTTTTCACAAATCTCAAAGCGCGCTACATGAAGACTCTAAATAACGAGCGCTATTTATAGGGATTCCCGATATGAACTGCCCTTTCTTATGTGATATATGGACGCATATCATGATTATAGTGGAGCGAAGCGGCCCAATGGCTAGCTAAAAGCCTATAACAAACAATTCGGGTGACAAGGCGTTGTCAGCTGAACCCGTCCATGCAGCACAGGATTAAGTAGTTCTTTTTTTATTTTTGCGAAAGTAGGATTTAGTGGTCACATAAAGATGAGAGATGAAAGAACATGGTCCATCTAATTTTCAGCTGTCTAAAATCAAACGTTTTTTCTTGTCCACGACATAGACAGTGGATCGTTATATCAAGTGCTTCTTCTTTTTTGTTTCTTCTTTCTATCAAAGGATACTCAATATCACACTCTACACCATGACATACACCATGGTTTGGTTGCCCGACTATACTGGAGGAAAATAGACTACATTTATCTGCTGCTCTTTGGGGTCACACCTAGGGGACAATTTCTCATGTGAGATCTGAGTCACACGGTTTTTTTAATTCATAATAGCTAAAAAACTTGGAAATTTTAGAAGAGTAAATATATGAGTATGAAATTATTAAGACAGCTCGTGTGCGCAACATCTAGATCAAGATGTTATTTGTAACTTAGTAAAAGAGAATAGAGGTTTTTTATAGCAATATATATCCTTAATTAGAGATGTCTTTATTTGTACATATAATAACCTTTGTCTGAATTTTTATGTAAGGGTCAAGAGTTGTCATATCCTCATGACCTTTGCTTGGTTGCCACCGGTAGCTGGGGAGACAGATGATTCCTAAACTTTATAAGAAGGCTTAATGGGACACTAATCGCTACTGCGTAAGCGGAGTTTAGAAGTAGGGCATTAAGACGTTGTTGCATTGGTCTTAGCATCCTGATCTGGGACACTACAGGTTTAGCGTCTTAAAATCTGGAATATGAATTAAAAAGATATTAGTGCCCTATTCTTTTTAACAACGTCTTCCTACTTTTGAAATACATCATCCTAGCTACTAACCTCCGTTTACAAATACTTGGCAATTTTGACTTTTTCATTCATCATTTGACCGCTCGTCTTTTCCGTTTCTTTTTCGGCAATTGAATTAAAACAAAATACTTGCTTAAAGTATCTTTCGCTACTAGTCTACCGATGCAAGTGTCAGTGTGGGTAATCAAACATTTAGCAAATTATTGCCAGTCAAAATATGAATAGTAAAAGTCAAAGTTGCCAAGTATTTGTGAACGGAGGTTGGTACTAGTTTTAGAGCTCCAAATTTATTAAAAAATTCAGAAAATTACCTAATTATTTTTAAATTAATTGAAAAAGTTCCAACCGATGCATATGGCTTACAAGTGTATCATTACAATGTCTAAACTAAGAACAAATACTAGATTAAATGATCATCATTGTTGGTTAAGATGTGCAAAGCCATCACTTTCAGCGTGTGCATGCCTCCAACATAGCATCCATGTGAGCCTTCTTCTCCAGTAATATCCAGGTCTTCAATCAATATGTGCTGCTGAAATTAGCATGCATAAACATTAAATATGATTGTAACATAACCATATCAACTAATTAAAACATGAGAGCTACCCACTAGAATTAATTATTTTTAGAGTTATGTTTACTCATGTTAACTCCCCTCGCAATATCCTTTGATGATTGTGTTACATAGGAAAGCCAAACAAATCGTGCCTCGAGTAAACCACTAAAGAAGCTGAAACTAGCATTCCTCTCCTTGGAAATGTAAGAACAAAAAAAGATTACTGAGAGAAACATGAGGTCCAAAAGTAGGAAAACTGGGAAGAAACTTCAAGTGGAACAAGGGACAATACGATAAGCCGGCCTTGTGTACAAATGCACACAAATTTTGAGAGGTTCTGTACAGGTCATCTTAATTCTTGTTCTGATACTTACTATCCGCATATGGAATGCCGCTCCTGGGCGTGACGACTGAGGCCTTGAACCAAAGCGCTGCCTATCTATACACGTTGAGTGGGTCTGTGGTAATCCAACTGTATCACAGTACCAGCAGAAGCAGCTGCCAGTAGAGAGGAATCCATTTCCAAATGGGTAACCTATCTTCCGTCACTCTGTTCTTCTTCATCCTCTATGTCACTTTCCTGTGCGTCCGATCTGCCGCCGTCCCCACGATCACGGCCGGAACGGCCGATGGCATGGAGCTGTGGGGCTACGTCGAAGTCCGGCCAAGTAATAAACACACGCGCACACGAGAAGATGCACATCCTTTCTGCTCACTGCTGATTGATAATTCGATATTCTTGTTGTTGCTCATCTTCTGTTATGCATAACAAGTTTCTGATGATGGTTTGTTGCGGCAGAGGCACACCTATTCTGGTGGTACTACAAGAGTCCCCAGAGGTCGAGCGCCGCGTCGGAGAAGCCGTGGCCGACCGTGCTCTGGCTGCAGGGTGGCCCGGTGCACGACCCTCCCTGTCCTGGCTTTTGCAAGTCCTAGCCAAGCTCCGGCTAGAATACTGTATCTCTTGCTCGAGATTTCATCATAGTTCAGAGTTACACTTTTGATGTGTGCTTTTTGGTGCGTGCGCATGTCGTGTCAGGGCGCGTCGGGGGTTGGGACCGGCAACTTCCAGGAGATGGGGCCGCTTGACGTCGATCTGCAGCCCCGCAACTCGACGTGGCTCCAGAAGGCCGACCTCATCTTCGTGGTAAGACAGAAAGATCCATTCCCTGTTTTGCACCAACGTCTCTGTTTCTGTTTCTGTCCGGCAAGTGATTGTGTCTATAATGCTGATGGCGCAGGACAACCCAGTGGGAGTCGGGTACAGCTACGTGGAGGATGACAGCCTGCTGGTGACCACCGACTGGCAGCAGGCGGCGGACATGACGACGGTGATCAAGGCGCTTGTCGACGTGGTGCCCACGCTGCAGAGGAGCCCGCTGTACCTCGTCGCCGAGTCGTACGGAGGCAAGTACGCTGCCACGCTCGGGGTGTCCATCGCCAAGGCCGTCAGCGCCGGCCAGATCAACATCACGCTCGGAGGTTAGCAATATTTCGCTCGATCAGTCACCCGAATAGCGAGTCGACAATGCTGCATATTTATGTGTGTTCATTCGCTTTTGGTTTTCTGTCCTTCCCTTGCAGGCGTCCTATTTGAACATGTTTTTTTGTCAAAAACTTCAAAAAAATTATAAAAAATATAAATGGGTTGGAATGCTCGGGAAACAATGCCATGCCAAAAATGAGGTAAAAAAACCTTGTATTTTACAAAACAAAAATGGCCAAAATATTGCAGAAATGGAGTTTAAGTTGTTTTTTTTCTATCTGCAATTTCCTTATTAGTTTTGAACTAATATTTGGCATACACAACTATCATGATAATTACAATCTACTGTAATTTTGGTGGAATTTTTTGAAATTTTTTATCCATTTAAAACTCAACAAAAATTATATCGTTGTTCAAACATTTAATTAAAAACTTAACACAAAAAAAAATCTAAAAATATATGTATTTGGAAACATTTAAAACAGTGCCATGCATATTGCCTCTAGGCAGTCATATCTTTTTGCCTTTTCGCTCTTGCTTTCCCCTCTACCATCTTCATGATTTGAAGGCATTTTAAGCACACCAAGCTTGGCAGCTACCTCAGCTCTCTAACATGGCATTGATATTATTTGGTACATGGAGCTATTTGTACCAGTATAAAATCCATGCCGTGTTAGTGGACCGGGGCGCTACTAAGCTTGGTGTGCTTAAGTGCCTTCGAATCATGAAGAAAAAGATACATGTGAAAGGCCAGATGCTACATACGTGATCCTGCCATGCTCGATGATGAAAGCGGGCTAAGTGAGGTGAGTGTGGCAGCATGTACCATACCTTACGGTATTGGATACGTGAGGCCATACGAGTCGAGGACCTTAGCAGTGTTGGAAGGCCGTTAATTCGGCAACCCGCACTAAGAGCAATTTTTTAACACATTTCTAAATTTGTAGCGATTTTTCTTATTTATTGTTGCAAATCCAGCAATTTTGTTCCCTCTAGCTTTCATATCTTCTCTCTTTTCCAAATATCTTACGTTTTGTCCCATATCTTCTCTCTTTTTCCAAATTTCTTTTGTGTTGTCCCAAATGCAGTAACCTTAACTATGGATGAAGGAAAAGCAGCTGATCCCATTGAGAGCCCTAAGTCAGCGCACGAATCATCAGATGGTTCTGATCAGTCGGTATCGTATGAGGAACTGTGGGATACTTACCTTAAGGTACCCACGAGGAAAGGAATTACCGACCGAGTATAGGGCGGCCTATGTGGGCCGACCGACCGGAGGACAAGGAGTAGCTCGCAAGCAAGCTTAGAGATAGAATTACCATAAATATAATGAGTTGTAGACCAACTAGGACTCTTCATGTAGCCCTGTACCCCTGGATATATAAGGCGGGCAGGGGCACCCCCTCGAGACACAAGTTACACCATCATAATACAATACCTCCAACAGGATGTAGGGTTATTATACAAAGAGGAAGCCCGAACCTGTCTAAATCGTTCTGTGTGCACCATCGAGTTCTTGATCCGTAGGACACCCCATAGTTTACTTGCCGAGAATAACCTCAACAGTTGGCATGCCATCTTCGCTCTGGGCTTCGTGATCCACTTCGGAGAACTCAACTTCATCACTGACTCAGCCGGGTTGCTAAGGCTTGCAACCAGATCTGACCTAGTGGCGGCCGGCCTTCAGGTACAATCCCCCGGATCCGACCGGTCGGATTCGTGACAAGATGCCATTCGGACTCGACAACTCGGCATTTTCCTTTGGAAAGAAGGTTCTCGACGGGTCTGTCCATGGGTTTATCATGATTCCGATGTCTGATGGAGAGTCAGACTCGGATTGGTGCCCTTACCCTAGGGCGGTCTTTACTATTAACTCGACACAACCTGTGACTGGAACTCAAGGGACAGATCCCCCATTGATAGCAGAGCAGATTGCAGAGCAGGAAAGACTCAATGCTGCCAGAACGGGGCGACAAAATAATGATGGTGTTGGCAATGATAAGGATCGACGGGATCATGATGGTCGGCGGCACAGGTGTGAATGCCATGATGGAAGTGAAACTACCCAGATTCTGAAGGCCCAGATCTTGTTCGGTACCGTAGACGTGATCGAGATCAATCACCAGAGTATCGTAGAAGGCGTCATCATCGCAGTGGACACGGTCGGAGAAACTGGAATCTGCAGCTTGAACTCGATCTCAGTCAGCTCGAGGTTGACAAGGGTGGACAAAGAGTCTATGCTACCCCTCAGAATATTATTATGGGTGCAAGAACCCTACTTTCAGATCTGATAGAGGATCCAACATTTCAGAATTCACAGCATCTAAGAAAGATCAATGCATACATCAATGCTACGGCAATTCAAGATCAAGGAGGTGCTGTTCTGGCTCCTATAGCACAACGGTTGGAAAGACCACGGCGTCAGCGCCAAAACGGAATCCGGCGTGAAGATTCGCAAGATTTGCGCGATAACCTTGGTCAGAATCGGGATGCTAGGGATACATTGAATAGGCGGGCGGAGGAATGCGCGATTGATGACCGTAATCATCAAGATGACGAGTGTTAGAGGTGAGGAGAAAGAGTGGATGACCGCTATGATGACCGCCATGGCTATGATGATCGTAGAAGGGACGACCGGGAGCGGGAAAACCACCGACGAGAAGACCAAGAGCGGGATGGCCACGGGAGATGTGATCGGGAAAATCGACGTCGCCAGAATGATGGTGGGCGTGATCCAGATCCTTTGGACGATGATGATGATGATGACACTACAAGAGAAATGGTTTGTAGAGGCATTTTTTTAACATAGTAGAGGCATTTTTTAGTTGTCTCTAAACAATCATAGAGACACTTTCTAAATGCCTCATAAGTGCCTTGCCATGCATTGACTCTAGGAACATAGTGGCATTTTAACAAGTGTCTCCACTAAATTAGTGACAATTTCCTAGAGGCATTATATATTGCCTTAAATAAGGTTAGAGGCATTTTTGTAGTGTTGAATAAATTGTCAAAAATATTGTTGTTGTCAAGCTTTGAACTCAAGACCTCGAAGACTAATGATAACTTATTAAGTTTTGCTAGCCAACTCACCCACACATCACAATGTGTTTATGGCTGGATTAGTAGTCTTATGAGTGGTCTATTAACAGCCACAAACTAATAAAAAAGTGCCTCTACAAACTCAAAAGATGTCTCTAATAATGCCTCTACAAGATATAGGCATTTTGAAGATGCGATAAAAAATGCCTCTACATTGTTTATGCGTGGACACTCTATAAAATGCCTCAAATAATGCCTCTATCATCCATGTGGCACTTTTTTTTTCAGAATTTTCACAGATCCTCTCTCAAGGCTTGAGGCATATTTGAAGATGCCTCAAACATATGACTCTACAAGATAATAGAGGCAAATTAGAAAAAATGCCTCTAACAAAATGCCTCTATAGAAGGTTTTTGTTGTAGTGTGACAATGATGGCAGAAGATGCCATCGTGATGATGTGCATCACCGTCGCCACCGTCGGTCGCCATCACCAGATTATCAACGAGCATACCATGATGATGATGCAAGGCCGGGCATGCAAGCATACACTCGCAACGTCCATGAGTGTGTTTTTCCCAAGAGTTTCAAGCCAATCAACATTGAAAAGTACAAAGGTACTACAAACCTGAGGCTATGGTTGCAAATCTATGAGACCGCTATTATGTCGGTCGGCGGAGACTCGTAGGTTATGGCAAACTATCTGCCCTTGTGTCTGGAAAACGGACCGTGTAGTTGGCTTTCATCATTGCCTGAAAATTCCATAGACTCATGGGGAGAGCTAAATCGGTTGTTCATTCAGAACTTCAACGGCAGTTGCGTGCGACCGCAGAATCACTTCAACCTTACAAAGATCAAGCAGAAGTCGAACGAGTCATTGAAAGACTATATTCAGCGCTTTTGCCAGAAAAAGACAGAAATTCCTAGTATCCCTGATCAGCAAGTTATCTCAGCTTTTTAGGAAGGGTTGCGGAGTGATGCGCTGATACACGAGATTGGTCGGCGCAACTACAATTTGAAGCTCACGGCAAAGGAGTGCTTCGAGATTGCTGATGAACATGCAGCTGGTGAGTCCTGTGTTGATAATGTCAGAAGTAGGAATAAAGAACATAAGAAGATACTGTCTACCAAAAGGGGGAGACCTCAGAAGCAGACGGTCGGAAAAAGCAGAAAGCTAACGGTTTCGTTGGAGCAGTCGACCGACCCAGAAAGACGACCAACTACAACCAGCAAACCATGGATAAACTTTTGGATGCTCCCTGCATGTGGCACCCTAGGTCTGGTCACAAGACCAAAGATTGCTATAGTGTAAAGGGGTTTGCCAGTCGGGCACTACAAGTTGCCAAGGATCCACGAAGGAGGAACAAGCGTGATGATGATAAAAAGGATGAGGAGCCACCTGAGGATGGAGAGTTCTAGGAGCCAAGCAAGGAGTTGAACTGCATCTTCGGTGGGCCGGATGCGTATAGCTCAAGACGCACTCAGAAGATTGCTTTTAGAGAGGTTAATGCGGTCGAACCAGCTTTTAGAGAGGTTAATGCGGTCGAACCAGCTACATCGGAGTACTTGCGTTGGTCGGAGGTACCCATCACTTTTGATCGGTCAGATCATCCGGCTCATATTCCAAAGCCAGGAAGATACCACTTGGTTCTTGGCCCGACAGTTAATAGAATGCACCTCAACCATACCCTTATCGATGGCGGAAGCTGCTTGGACATGTTGTTCCTGAAGACGCTCACGGAGCATGGAATGACGGTTGCAGACTTGAAGCCGAGTGATTCGCCTTTTCATGGCATTATCCCGGGGAAAGAAGCCATGCCACTTGGCCAGATTACTTTGCTAGTTACCTTTGGCACCCAGGAAAACTTCAGGACTGAGAAGATAAAGTTCCAAGTTGCTGATTTTTAATCTTCTTATCATGCCATCATCGTTCGACCAGCAATAGCTAAATTCATGGCGATCCCCCATTATCCTTATCTTACTCTAAAGATGCCGGGACCCAAGGGAGTGCTAACATTCAAGTCTGATCCAAGGCAATCTCTTCAGTGTGACATCAAGAGCTGTGAGTTGGCTACCCAGGTAAACGAGAAGATTGAAAGAGAAGAGGTACGGCAAGATGCGCACAAGATGGGAGACATCGATGTCGTTCTACCGACCCCAAAAAAGAGCATAGAAGCCTTACAAGCTGACAAAGTTGCTACAAAAGCAATCATCCTCGACCCCCAAGACTCGTCCAAGACCACCAATATTGGTGCGGACTTGGACACCAAATAGGAAAGCTTGTTCGTTCTTTTCCTCCAGGAAAATAGGGATATTTTTGCATGGCAACCTTCTGACATGCCAGGAGTCCATAGGGAAAAGATTGAGCATGCATTGAAAGTGCATCCCAACGCAAAGCCCATCAAGCAACGACTTCGACGATTTACACAAGACCGGAAGGACGTTATTAGAAAGGAGATTACTCGGCTATTAGCTGCTAAATTTATTAAAGAAGTGTATCATCCTGATTGGCTGGCGAACCCAGTCCTTGTACTGAAAAAGAATAAAGAGTGGAGAATGTGCGTTGATTATACTGATTTGAATAAGTCTTGTCCTAAACATCCATTTGCTCTCCCTCGTATAGATCACATGGTTGACTCCACAGCGGGCTGTGAACTGTTGTGCATCCTTGATGCATACTCGGGTTAGCAACAGATCCCGTTGAAGGTAGAAGACCAAATCAATACATCGTTCATTACCCCTTTTGGAGCTTATTGTTATACTACAATGCCTTTCGGGTTGAAGAACACTAGAGTGACTTACCAACGTGGTATGCAATGCTGCCTACATGCGCAAATTGGTCGAAATGTCGAGGCTTACATTGAGGATGTGGTGGTGAAGTCCAGGAAAGCCAAGGATCTCATCTCTAACCTGGCAGAGACCTTTGATAATCTGAGGAACTTTTCTATGAAGCTAAATCCCACAAAATGTGTTTTTGGGGTTCATTCGGGGAAGCTATTAGGCTTTTTGGTTTCAAGGCGAGGAATTGTGGCTAATCCGGAAAAGATTAGGACCATCCTCAATGTAGGCCCACCCAATTCTAAAAAAGATGTGCAAAAGCTGACCGGCTGCATGTCAGCCTTGAGTCGCTTCATATCAAGACTTGGGGTCCGTGGCATTCCATTTTTTAGATTGTTGAAAAAGCAAGAAAATTTTACCTGGACGGAAGAGGCACAAGAGGCACTTGATGAGTTGGAAGTATCTTAGCTACCCACCTATCTTGGTGCCTCCGGAGCTATAAGAGAAGATACAGCTGTACATATCAGCTACTACGCATGTTGTGAGCACGGTGTTAGCAGTCGATCGAGATGAAGAGGGCAATCTTCAAAAGGTACAACATCCGGTTTATTTTGTTAGTGAAGTCCTTAACTGATGAGGACATCACTCCTTTGGATACAAATAACACTCCTCTGCTGGACATTCAAGGAGCAATTACTAGAGCTCGTGCCCGTCAATTGAATTTAGAGGTGAACTCGTTCTTAAATAAAGCTTTATATGTGAATGTTGAGAATAGTATACTACCTAATGATTATATTTTACTTAGGAACAGAGGAGAGGACCAAGAAGGAGATGGAGAAGGGCTTAGAGGTGGAGGAGACCAGCAAGGGCGTCCAAGTCAAGTTGGAGGTCCAATCCAAGTCGACTTCGAGTCCGTTTCGGAGTCCAGGAGCAGTCTGCACTAAAACGGTCGCCTAGGTCGCATACGGGCTCGGTTTTGGATGTTCCACATATGGACAGAAAGATAATTTTATAAGCTTTCCAATGCCGCCGGTCTCATGTCAAGATGTGTCCGGAGTCATCGGGAATCATCAAATCAAGTTGACGTCCAGAATCTGTCTCGGTGCTGCGCCACCGTTTTTGGCCTTTGGGCCGTGTATCTTGTGTGAGCCCACTAGGGGTGCGTCCAGGGGGTCTTGCACGTCCCCAAGTCTTTATTAGCAGCCGCCGCCACCCAAGTTAGGGTTGGGTTTTGCTTAGATTATTCTGCTTTGACAGTTTCGCCGTTCATCGGTTTGTGAGACCCCAACTTGTGAGCTTAATCATTCATCTTTGCAAATTGTGTTGCATTCTCTTTCGTTCTTGCTTGTGTTCTTCGATTCGCAGGCAGGGATTAGCCTTCTGGGCGAGGTCAATTGTGCTAGCACAGTTGATAACCATAGGAGACGTGGTGCTGCGATTGCGGGGTTTCGGATCGTGTTGTTCGGAAGCCGGATCGATTTGTGTCAAGTCTCCACCAAATCGTCGTTTACCAGAACCTATCGGAAGATCGGGCACCCTTGTTCACATCATTAACCCGTCTCGTGTGCGTTATTTCCAAGTTCAAAAGTTGTTGTATGCACTCTTAATTACTTCAAGAAAATTGAAGCATTATTTTCAAGCTCAACCTATTGAGGTTCATACTTCTTTTGGCCTTGGGGAGGTTTTGCATAATTGAGAGGCGGTCGGAAAGATCGTCAATTGGTCAGTCGAATTGGGACAGTATGATATAACCTTTGTTCCACGATCAGCAATCAAGGGGCAAGCTTTGGCTGATTTCTTCACTAAATGGTCGGAGACCCAATTACCACCTACCAAACAGGAGCTTGAGTATTGGAAGATGTATTTTGATGGTTCGCTCCGTGGGGGCTGGAGTTTTGCTGATATCACCCAAATATGTTCTTCAAATGAATTTTCGAGCGTTAAATAATGCAGCGAAATACGAAGCATTGCTTCACGGATTGCGCATAGCAGTATCACTCGGAATTCATCGCATTGATGTTTTTGGAGATTCAGCATTGGTGATTAATCAAGTGACCAAAAATTACCAATGCCGTGATGAATTAATGGCAGCGTATTGCCAAGAAGTTCGAAAGATGGAGTGCAAGTTTGATGGTCTTCGAATTCAATATGTGCTCCGAGATAAGAATGAGGCTGCAGATGAGCTGGCTAAGATGGGGTCTAGACAGGCAACCGTTCCCCCAGGAATCTTTGTTCATATTTTAGATAAGCCGACCGCTCAGATACCTGCACCCAAGAGCTCGGAAGTGCCGATGGATGACCAAGCTCAAGTTATGCTCATAGATTCTGATTGGCGTGATCCCTTAATTCAATATTTGACTAAGCAGACGTTGCCTGAAGATAAGGATGAGCAACATCGATTGATTATCAAGGCAAGAGCTTACCTTATGGGAGGTGACCAATTGTACCGGAAAGGTGGAATCAATATGCTTATGAAATGCATATCGGCAGAAGAAGGCCTTGATTTAATGGTAGAAATCCATGTTGGAATTTGTGGAAATCATGCTACATCCAAGACCTTGGTCGGAAAAGCCATGAGGCAAGGATTTTATTGGCCTACTATAGTTGAAGATGCAGCGGAGGTAGTGCGCAGATGTGAAGGGTGTTAGTATTTTGCTAGGTTGACTCATGTACCTTCACAAGAGTTACGCATGATTCCCATGACTTGGCCCTTTTCAACATGGAGGCTTGATATTGTTGGGCCTTTTAAAAAGGCACCAGGCGGCTTCACTCATCTTTTTGTGGCTATTGATAAATTTACAAAGTGGGTGGAGGCGAAAGCGGTCGGAAAGATCACTTCAAAGAAGGCAGTAGAGTTCATTCGAGACATTATAACTCGGTTTGGTACGCCGCACTGCATTATTACTGATAATGGCACTCAGTTTACTTCAGAGGAGTTTCAAGACTTTGCCACGGATTTGGCTATTAAAGTTAAGCTTGAGTCGATCGCACACCCCAAAAGTAATGGGCAAGTCGAACGGGCCAATGGAATGATTTTGCAGGGAGTAAAGCCAATGATTTTTGATCGATTCAAGCCCTATGTTGGGAAGTGGGTACGCGAGTTACCAGCTGTATTATGGGGGCTGCGTACAAATGTGAATCGAGCAATAGGTCAAACGCCTTTTTCGTTAGTATATGGGTCGGAAGCCATGTTGCCGACCGAGGTGAACCTGATATCTGCTCACGTGGAGGCTTACAATCGTTAGTATACGTGGAGTATGAAGACCAATGCGAGATTGAGTTAACTGCTGCAGAAGAGTTAAGAGACCGAGCTTTGATTAGAGCAGCAAAGTATCAGCAGGATTTACGACGATATCATGACAAGAATATTAAAAGTCGTCAATTCCATGTTGGTGATCATGTTCTCTGGCGAATACAATCCACGAAGGACAGGCACAAGTTATCTCCTATGTGGGAAGGGCCTTTTGTGGTGGAAGAAGTCACTCGACCGGGGGCTTATCGGCGGATGCGTGAAGATGGCAAAGAAATTAAAAATTCCTGGAACATCAATCAGCTACAGCATTTTTGTACTTGAAAAAGCTTTATATATATAACGTGGCTACAGCTACCTATTATTCTATAGCTGGCTATAGAATA
Organism: Eragrostis curvula; assembly: GCA_007726485.1. NCBI lineage: Eukaryota > Viridiplantae > Streptophyta > Magnoliopsida > Poales > Poaceae > Eragrostis > Eragrostis curvula. The sequence goes on from CM017443.1 coordinate 27,411,521, forward strand.
ACTTATTCTGTGGCCACTTATGTAACGTAATTTACGACATTCGTGATTTACGATATTTTTCTACATGATTTACTACAGTTTTACCATGGTTGATCATTCAAAACGTGTGCGAATGCTGATGTCGTAAATTTGTTTCAATTTATCGTAAATCTGTGATAAAATTATCGTAAAATTGTGCCTCTTTTTTCCCGCTGGTGTCCCAGAAGGAGGTTGGGATCTTACGAAGGACGATTTTACCAAATGATGTTTTGAGAAAGAAGTCATACATATATAAGTATTTTCATACCTGGTACTTAACTGCATGTGAGAAATAGACGATGCATTTTGTCTCAATACAACTTTGAGTAAGTTTTTTTATCCTGCTACTGCTTGTGCAAATGATTATTTCACTTAGACAATAACACAATTACATATTTGTATAGTGACCATTGGATTGCTTTCAAGATACATCCAAAGATTGCGGGAGTTTGGGTGTTTGACTCTTTAGATTATGATCCAAAGAGGTACAAGGAATTCATGACGATCCTAGATAGGTAATTTCAAATATTCAATGAACGTTTAATCTTTAATGGTGCCTATAAATACTACCTCGAGTTTGGTGGTGAGGGTCATCACAAACGGAAGGACAAATTTGCATACAAAACACATTTCCCGGTACTATTATCTCATATTATGTCAATTTATTTTATTTCATTAATGTCTCCATGTGATGAAACTTAACAATATCCTTTGTTTTAAAAGTGTTCAAAACAGCCTCCTGGTACCGTGCATTGTGGCTACTATGTGTGCAAAGCGTTGGCAAAGGGGAATATATGGAATTCCCTACGGATGAACCTCACCCATGGAAAGATGTAAATATTAGGATTTTTATTGCATAAGCACTATATTTGTTTGTTTTACTCAACAAACTCGTATTAATTCTATACTTCATATGTGCAGCCACGTGGTGTTCCCCCAAAATAGAATTCCCATTCAGCAGAAAGCACACTCAAGCTCATTGGAGCTAAGCTCCTCCGCTTCATCATGCGTGAGTTTTGTTATGATGGTGGTAAATATTTTGATCCAACAAGTGATGTTGCAAATCATAAAGGCCTTTATGATTATCTTGGCAAAGGACGCCCCAAAGATGCAATTGAGCAAAATACCAAGGTAGAGGAGAAGAGATTGGAGGACCTAGAGCCGGTTTAGCCGGATGAGTTGTAAATGTGTTTTTGTGACTTGTGTTTGGATGACTTGTGTTGGATGACTTGTGTATGTGAATATTGGTTTGGATGACTATTTGTTATGTCTTGTGTATAAATAATGCTTTTATGGTTGCTATATTTCATATGTTACCTCTGAGTAATTATATTTTCTGTTCTGGAAATAAATTTGAATTTGTGATCTGGGAAATGAAATAAATAGCAATATTTATGTCAGGTTGAAAAATACCAGCAATATCGAGCATCATGATGTCACCAAGCTGATATTGCTGTCTCACCCTGCAATATCGGGAAGGTGATATCACCATGCTCGATATTGCAGTAAACATTGCATTGGAACGGCATGATGTCACCAGCCCGATATTGCAGGATGAGACAGCAATATCTGGCCACGTGATGACAGCTGTCCAATATTACTAGGTTACACTGCAATATCAGGCAGCTAATGTCATGCTGCCCGATATTGCTGTGGCCGCTGCAATATCGGGCTAGCCTGGCCGCTATAGAAAATCCGACCCTGCAATAACGTGTGCGTTGTAGCGGCCGAGATGCCCGTTTTTACAGGCCCAAAATGCCCGATATTGCAGGGCCGGATTCTAGTAGTGACGGCTAGGGTGTGGAATCATGTTTTTTATTCAGGTGTTTTCTTTTGAAAAAAAATAAATATGCAAAATATTTTTGACCGAATATATATCCAATGGGTACAAATAGAGAGCATCGGACAAATAACTGTTGCTTTATTCGCGGAGGGAGGAAGGCACTATGTAAGAAAGGCTAATTCCAGACACAGCCTCTTGGTGACGCGTTTTTAAAACGCGTTTGCGATCAACAATAGCAGAAGCGTTTAGTTGAAACGCGTCTGTTATATGACTGCACTCTACAAAACGCGTCCGCTATGTGACAATATAGGAGACGCAGCGCAACAAAACGAGTCTGCTACCACAGGTAAGTCTATAGCAGACGCATTCCCATAAAACGCGTCGCCAAACAAAGGCACCCGGACCCGAAATTTTACTTCGTTTCAGCCTATTCGGCGTCGCTTCGCGTCCGCAGCACGGCACCCCCTGAGCCCCGAGTCTCCTGACCCATTTGTCCTCCCCTCCACAGCACCGCACCCCATCCTCCCCTCCCTTCCCTCCTCGCACCTCACCCTGCTCCTCGCCGACCGAAGCCGCCGCGCCCCCACCTCGCCCTCGCCGGAGACGCCGTGCTCCACCTCGTCGACCCGAGCCGCCGCGCCCACACCTCGCCGGAGCAGTCGCGCCTCCACCTCGCGACGACCTCGCGCCTCCTCGTCAGCCCGAGCCGCCGCATCCCGCCTCGACGTAGCGGCTGCGCCTCCTCCTCGCCCCGACCTCGCACCTGCTTCTCGTCGACCCGACCCGCCACGCCCCCATCGTCGGAGTAGCATCGCCGGTGAAGACCCTAGGGTTAGGGTTTGGCCTCCTCTGGATCGACGAGGGGCAGACTGGATCTGCGCTCTGGAGATCGAGGAGGCAACCTGGAGCACAAGTACGACGACCTCGCAGGATTCGTCCCCTCGCCACCCTCTGCAGGATTCGTCCCCTCGCCGCCCTCTGCAGGATTCGTCCAATCGCAAGTACGACGACCCCTCGTCCCCGCCGCCGCGCACAGGTCGCTCCTCCGGCCTGCCGTTCGCCTCTGGTGGGGTCAAGGCCGGATGCGAGCAGGCAGCCATGGCGGGGCCCCTGCTCGGGCTTGGGAGATCCAGCGGGCATGAACCTGGAGCAGCCAGATCTGGTGTGGGGGACGGCGGATTCGCCCTCTGTAGTACAATGCTGATCATACGAGTAGAGTAGCCAAGGTTTGATTCTCAATGTGACTATACTGAATATATTTAGATTCTGTTCCATCAGATCTGTTAACCTACTTCCATCTATTCAACTCAGACTTTTGTGTTCTGATTTTTTTGCAGGAACAACAAGGTGCGTCAAACACTGAAACAATAATATCAAGGTAATCATCTTCATTTGAAATACTATGGCATCTGAATAGTTAGGTTCCTGTTTCTGTTCCATGTTATAATGATTAGCAGTAGACAAAGTGGGTGCCTCGATCTGCTGGACCTATATATCTGGTTCTTTTGTCAATTGCTTGAACCTTCTTCATTGTGAACTAGCTTAGCTGCTGCCATCTTGAAGCACTAGCTTATCTGTTGCCTCTTCTCTTTGATTGCTTGCATGCTTCCTATTCTTGTCCTAAGAAAATGTGATTATGGCTTTAAAATTGATCTGAATATGTATATGTAAACAAGTTACTGTGAGCATGCTAGTTTTGTTGACACCAAACATGTATACTTGTGATAACTGTAATGGATACAACCTGTGTGTTTGTATTGTATGTAATGGAGAAGAAGCTTTGTAAATTAACTAGCTCCTCTTGCCTTGTAAACATTAGTAATCATGTATTAGCAAGCAGTATTGTATATAATCGAATCACTGGATCTTTACAGTGCAGAATCAGTATTGTATATACATTTTGAGCTTGTGAATCTTTTACTGCATACAATTATTTGATTTTCGAGTGCCTGCTAATTGACTTTCGATTGTGTTTAATATTGTATACAGAAAGGATAAGTCATTAGATAGATCTAGGAGGAATACTATCCTTAGAGACCATCTGAAAAACTTGGTACCATTTACAGAAGAATGGCTTGCTGTCATGGAGGCTTGCAGACATGTCAGTTCATTTGACATAGTACATAGCTGATATGGTTTTCTGACATATGTATGGATAAGAGTATATGTAAAAGTACATACTCATATGTACACCTGCTCTATATGGTCATCCTTTTACAATTTATCAGTTGCTGGCATGCCAATGTTCATAAATTTCTCAAGTGCATACAGTGCAAGTCAGGTTTCCAGTTTGGGTGCATGTTACTATTTGCATGTTTTGTATGCTCATATACAAATCCATTCTCCTTGTGTTACTTAGGCTGCTGTACTGGCACATTTCCTGCGGCATTTTGTTAGCATAAGACAAGCTAGTACACCAGCCATTTTGTTCTTTCTAGTTTTGCCTGAACGGCTGAGAATGTAGTATGTTGAGTAACCTGCCGTGAATCATTTTTGCAGAAGAGTGGCACGGCTGCCTTAGAATGGAGAATGCAGACAGCAAGCCAAGGTCAGTAGTCCCATGCAAACCTGGTTCATACATAGCCAGTATTTGTTGCCTGAGATTTTTTGATGCCTTGTCCTGTTTCATACATAGAATGTGATTAAGGCTTTAGGTATCTGAATACATATAAAACATGCTAGTTTTATTGACAGAAAATATGTGTATTTGTGATGTATGTAATGGATACAACCTGTGTATGTCTTGTACATAATGAAACCTCTTTTGTTGTATGTGCACTTGTATTGCAGATAATGGATAAAACATTTGCTTTTTTTTTTGTTTTTTTAATCTACCATAGCAGACGCGTTTGGACTAAACACGTCTGCTAATGTTGCTCATAGCAGACATGTTTTGATCTAAACACGTCTGCTATGCCACCCATTAGCAGACGCGGATCAGGCTAAACGCGTCTGCTAAAATTGAACATTTGCAGTCGCGCTTGAACAGGACGCGTCTGCTATTCTCGGACATTCGGAGACGCGCTTTTCCGCGTCTGCGATTAACCATCTTCGCAGACGCGATTTCGGAGACGAAAACAAATTTCGTCTGCTATTACTGTTGACCCGCGTCTGCAAATACCCTTTCCTACATAGTGAGGGGTGCCACGTGCGATGACGAAGAACAGGAGTCGCGCGGGGGACAGTGGCAGTGAGGGCCAAACTGTGTGGGGGGCATGACATATCGACGTTTGGTGTCGGCTTCTGGGTGCTGCTTGGCTCGGGTGATGGATTAGCAAATGAATGTAGTTATACTTAGGCATCAAAACGATATGTGAGTAGTGAGATGGTAGGCTTTTTGATAACTTTTGTATTCTGATGAAGTTCCCAACGGAGTCGCCGGCAAAAGTACCATGTATTTTTAAACACATTTCTTATTCTCTAGATCCTTTTGAAAGGTCAGATCCAATCGAGCTTAGGATCAATCATGAAAAGATGTGGTACTGCACAGCACAAAATTATAATATCGCCTCACCTCGTCTCTAATTCCACGTCATGCAGCAAATCACGTTGACTCTAGTCAAAACCATGCCACGTAGATAAAACCAGATGTGAATCCTGGTTAAGGGCTAAATTAGCCCGTATGAATAGTAAGAGGTATTAAATTAAGCTAATATTTAGTTTAGGGGTGTGAGATGGACAAAGTGGATAGGTGGAGGGAGTAAAATGAACTTTTTCCATATCCATTGGGGCTAGGGATGGCAACGGGTAGAAACCCATCGGATTTACCCTCCCCAAATCCTTATCCTTTAAAAGGAATCTCCACCCGTTGAATAACCCAAATAATGTCACGGGTAGAGTTTTTCACCCATACCCATACCCGGCGGGTAAAATATACCTATCGGGTACCCATACCCGCCAACCATCTTGAAATTTCAGCAGCATAACATCAGTAAATATGTATATAAAGATTACTTCTAAAAGTAACATGATAGAAAAACAGCACAAGTATATTTAGCAATTCAGCAACACCATCATTCATCACTTAACATCAAGTACTACCACCAGTCTAGTACATGATCAAAAGTTCAAACTAAATCATCAAGTCATGGACCGGGTATCCACGGGTGACGGGTTCGGGTTCTGCGGAACCGTATCCTTACCCGGTCTATCCGATGGGTAAGCCTTTCCACCCATTAGTATACCCACGGATATAATTTTTCAACCAAATCCTCCCCCTAATAGGAGGAAAATCCATCGGGTCGCGGGTAATGGGTACCCATTGCCATCCCTAATTGGGGTACCTGGGAATGGAAGTAACCCATAGTTAAATGGTTGATCCTTTGGCATTACTTTGAGCTATTGGAAAAATGTTGTTATCTTGTAACGTGATGTTTGCCAAATAAATATGATTTACTTTCAGTGTGGATATTGTAACATGACCCAATTGGCAAATGAAGAAGCTAGTAATGCACTATAATTCAAGCATACAATAGATGTACGATAAGTAGAAGTACCTTAATTTTCTTGAAAACTCATTTATTAGTAATGAAAAATTACTCCACATTTTATTTTTGAAGACACCATTAATATATATACTAGTTACCACGGATGTTCCAATGCGCTAGATGAAATTCTTGATACCACGAACGCCAGGAAATGTTGTAGCTGGCGCTACTGGGCCCTTGTAGGCGTTACTAGGCCTCACTGGTGGGCCCTTGAATAGCCCATAGTTTGCCTTGTTGGATGCAGCAGCAGCTTTGCCGCGTCTTCCAATTTTTGACGTACCACCATATGCTGCTACCATGCAGGTGGGACCAGTATCCATCCCATAGCCAAATACGTCCCAAAAGGGCCTGCTAGGCACGCCTAGCATGACAAGCTGAGTCGTCGTCGTCGTCCTAGACTTACCCTCCCACGCATGCAAGCCGCCGTTGTGCTCCGGCGGCCGGTTGATGAAGTGCACGATTCTTTCCATGAGCCTTCTGCTGGTGGCGCGCAGCGGGCTGTAGAGGTGGAAGCCATGGTCCTCGCCCTCCGACTCGACCAGCGTAACCTCGCCGCCGCCGGTCCGGTCGTTGTAGTCGCGGACGCGGGCGAACAGCCGGACCCCGCGCTCCCGCAGGGTGTCCTTCTCCGCTACGGCCACCAGGACTCGCCGGCATGTCAGCGACGCGATCTCCTCGTCGGGAGGGTTGAGCCGGGGGTCGTCGTTGCCGGCCTGGCCCGCCGTCACGAACGGCCAGAGCCGGTCCACAGCATTCGCCGGCAGGACCGCCGCGCCATCGTCGTCCGAGGCCGCCTCGGACGGCAGCCGCTCGGCGCCCCAGAAGTAGGGCTGCACGATGACCACCCCCTCGACGTCGATGCCGCCGACACCACCGTCTCGTCGGCTGGCCCGCACCGCCGTGTGGTAGGCGATATTCCCGCCGGCGCTGTCGCCGGCGAGGAACGTGCGCCCGGGGTCCACGTGCCTGGCGAGCCACGGGTCGGCGAGGGAGGCCGCCCACCGGAGCACGGACCATGCGTCGTCGTATGCCGTGGGTATCGGGTGCTCCGGCGCCAGCCGGTACTCCACGGACACCACGAGGGCACCGGTGCTCGCGGCGAGGGAGGTGGTGTAGCGGTGGTACGTCCGGCAGAAGGCGCTCTCCGTGCAGAAGGAGCCGCCATGGATGTACACGACCAGGGGGAGCCTGCGGCCGGCGGTGGCGGCTCGGGAGGGGAGGAAGAGGCGCACCGACACACCGGTGCTGTGGTCAATGACGACGTCCCTCGTGGCCACCCCGTGGTTGGCCGTTGGGTTCTCGGACGCGGGGACGAACCGACTCCTTAGCAGCCGCTCGACGCGGCCGTCCTTGTACCGTAGTAGAAATGGGTAGAGGTCAACGTCGACAACATTGTCGTTCACACACTTCTTGTTTGCATGCATGGTTGACTGCAATGACTGGTGAGCAATAGCTCGTTCTACGTATATTTCAGTCTATGTTTGCAACTCCTTGCAGTGCTGTGGGCATTTGCTTGTGGCCTTAGTGGGGGTTTTTATAGCTGGAACTTTGTTTCACTTGAGCCCAATATGTAGCATCATATTAGAGATTGGGTCCACTTAGAAATGGTGATACACTATTAGAGGGAATTAAAATTTGCTCATCCCACTTACAAGTGTTGGTCTTGTTATAAGAACGTACTATTGAGTATTTGAGTTGCAGGCATCAACTAATGCAACCCAAAACCTCAAGCTAGTTAGTAAAAAAAACCTTACACGAAAAAAGACAATTGACTTATGCATCGGCTACTTGCAAGTTTGCAACCCAAAATCTTGCTGATACAACTGATGCTTAATTCACTTATACTTCAAGTCTTCAACACATAAATTCATACAATTATCATGTAATAACACAATAATTCTAATCAGTTATGTGATCTACAAAGTTTGACGCATTCTATAGCTTCTATGATATTTATGCTTGGTTCCATGGTAAAGTGCGTGCTTTATTATTTTTTACAAATAAAGGCGTAAAAGTATAAGCACTCCATTCCATGGTAAAGTGTGTGCTTTATTTTTTTTTTACAAATAAATACGTCAAAGTATAAGCACTCCATGGTATTAGTGGAGAAAAATTTATAATATATGCTTTATTACTTTATTTTACCACGTTGGCTATATTAGTTTCATTGTGGGCTAATTGCGCTCATGGCTGAACGTAATTTATACTAATTGCGCAGACGGTAGTTTCGTGGACACAGCACGTTCTCGCGTCAACACTAACAGTTGTTGTACCTAGAATTAGCTCTCTGTCTCGTCCACAGCGTAACTTGTATGGGAACAAAGATTGAGTTTTTATTGGTCATGCACAGCAGCTCTCACCACCGATGTGGTTATGTAGTGATGTCAAATTAAGAGAACCAAACGGTATGCATTAATGGTGCATGCAAACCCATGCATGTATAGCAAGCAGCACAGAGCCGTGTCCTCCTGTGGTCATCTACCATATTACCTTGTCTCGTGTGGACCCGCCTGAACCAACACATCTTATCCAAGCCATACACAATTGACATTCGTTTCAAGAATTGGGTACAAGATAAAGATATAGAACGGTAGTGGTCTCTATCCAAACTAAACATCAAATTTATATATATCCGGTTTTTTAGCATTTGAACGGTCTTTGATGTCTGGTTTTATAATTCCGGTGTGGACACCATACTCTTCCAGACTTTAAAAACGGGGGAATACAATGGAGCAGAAGGAGATTCGAAACCATTCCGGTACTAATTTAAGTCTTGTCCTTTGTTGGGTGCTTATCTTTGTCACTTGCAGGACCATGTCAAAGTGTCGTTACCAGGTAGGTCTGGGTGGATGCCAATCATCAATCATGATCAGGTATCGGGCATACCTGACAGTGCGGAAACAACAGTGATATGGATATACCTCATTTTAGAGATTCGGCCAGGGGTGTACCCCGCACGAAGGTCTCGCTTGATCGTATGTGGGAAGAGTATGCAAATACTCAAGGATTATTAGAGAGGTTCGGGCTGCTGGTGAGCATAATACCTACGTCCTGTGAGCTGTGTTGATCGCCCAGGCCAATGTGGCCTGTGTTCTGGCTCGTTTGGATCTGCCTAACATGGGACCCTTGGGGGTCCTTTTATAGTCTAGTTTTTTACCCCTGGGGAGTTTCCTCGGGGATGGGACCACTGTCTTGTCGTGGGTCCCTCTCTCCTAATCTTGGAAACCCTCATGATATCCGGGGGGAAGTTTTCTCATCACCCGAGGAAGCTCAGGCGGTGTGGGTTGACTAATATGAAATTATTGTACCTTTCACGTGCGGTTCCGGTCCCTGGTACCATTGGATCCTGTCACCGACAACCACCTGCAGAGCGGATCTCGCCGGAGATGGCTTCCCCTCTTCGATCATGGCTTCTCCAACCAGATCCCTACGTTCTTCACTATTGGGCTACGGTTCCAACGTAAACAGTGGGCCCACCTCGCTCAAATAGGTCTCCGGTGGCCGGACCCACCTGACTGTCCATTCCCCTCACCGGATCAAGCCCTCCTCCGGCTGGATCTGGCACTCCTCTGGCCGGATCTGGCCCTTCTTCGGCCAGATCTGTCGTCTTCATGAGCAGCGCGCAGCCATAATCCGTCAGATCAGCTCTGGCAGTGGAGCTCGAGGACGAGGCGGCCGTTGCGGGATATGACCGGGCGTGAGAAGTCCAAGATCGTGTCACTGAAGAACATCAAGGTGGTCCTCCGCCCAGCGGGGGCCAGGGCGATGAAGCACGGCCGTGCCGCCCCGATGATGCTGCCGTACGGCTCCGTGTGCTTGTGATGGGCTCGTCCTTCTCCTGGTGGAAGAGGCAAGGTTGGGGACGAAGCGGCCCATGGGTGGCAGCGCGCGACAGATGTCTTCGGGCCTCGCCGCCACGGGGCTGGCCGACGGCAAGGCTCCCGGTACATCGAGGTCGGCGAGCTGGAGCTACTGCAAAGGTACCTCTACGACATAAGATCCGGGACCGTGCCCTGCTCGGACCCGGTCATCTTCACATACGCCCACCGCGCCACGCTCCTTTGGTTCCGGCATCGGGCTGGTCGTGGTGGTGATCCTCGATAGCCAGGCTGACAAGGAACCGGCCACATCTGTCCCGAATTGGATCGATGGTGGCCAGATGTACCGATTCCTCGGCGGATCCAGCCCGCCTTGGGCCACCGCTGGTCAGATCTGTTGTTACCTCAGTCAGGTCTGCACTGCAATGATGTCGAAGCCTCCACTCCTATCTCGCGAGGACGAAGCTTCAGATGGCGGAAGAAGGGCCACGAAACAACCTATTTGGTCACTATCCAAACTTTGGTAACCTATTAGCAGGAAGACAAAGCAACTCAAATAGCATTTTGGTGGTGCCCAAGTGCTATAAGGGGTGTTTAATTAGTTCTATTCAGTTTCCATTGATCCTGGAAACTGTGCCAAGTAAGGTGACTCTGAGTATTCTTCACTGATAGTGAGCATCAACATAATATGATCAAAAGAGAATAGAAGCCTTGCTGTCAAAAGTCATCAGCCTCAATGTAGAGGAAGTAGTTGATCGCCCCAAAAAATAAACATCTCCTCGATCATATGCATCCCGGAAGCAACCCCACGCTCATAACATAACATAACAAAAGCAACAACAAGAAAATTGATGAGGGAATTGGTATGAGATGGTTTAGACGTACTACTCGAATGGGGGGGGGGGGGGGGGGGTGTCTTTCTCAAATTTATGGCTTGTTTTAGACATCTTATCATACTCTTATCCTTGTATGAGTTCTTCTGTAAGCGTTTCTCATTCAAATTTTTTGAGGCAATATCGACTCAGTGCTATATATCATATCATATCCCTGCAGGATTTTTAGGGACAGAAATTTAAGACATATATTGCCTGTTCTTTGAACTATATCTCACAAAGGGTTATTCAAATGGAATATTGTTATCCAAGGTTGTTTATGCAACAATCATTCCATCAATTTCATGCCTTGTCTACATTTGCATACACCAACTCTTACTAAGAACATTTACTATTCTTCATCTTCAGAAAACAGAAACAAATGTTTGACACGTCCCTTATTTTTCTTGAGAAATTTGAACAGTAGATCGAAATATACTATTGAGAAATTTTGAAAGTAGTATAATAGATGTGTGACAGGCATAACTGCGCATTGCATGTATATGTTGTTGGCGTGTCGCACGCACACCCAACAGTACATACATTATTTTTGTCAATTCTTGTTTTTGTTAGTTGGATGGATCCTTTCCACACCCAATAAATATGGCAATCATGGTTCAGCTCCAACCGAAATAGGATGGCAATAATTAGGATTGTAGATGTTGTATCAATAATTTAAATCCACTGGACAATAGTCCCCGCATCACTTATGCTCGGATATATATATATATATATATATATATATATATATATATATATATATATATATATATATATATATATACACACACACACACACTCGTCAGTTGTCTCTCTTGATATCCTTGCCTTCAGGACACTACTAAACTCCTATAATCCAAGATGGTGGTAACCAAATTGACCAGAGTCTCTGAGATTCGGCATGCACAGCGGGCCGATGGTCCAGCGGCTGTGCTCGGCATCGGCACTGCAAATCCAACATTTTCCATACATCAAGACATGTTTCCCGACTACTATTTTCGTGTCACGAAGAAGGAGCACCTCACCCACCTCAAAGACACGTTCAGTAAACTATGTATGTAGGCCTATACATACTGCAAATTTCCTTCATTCTTAATAGTTGGTGATTTTAGTTTTGTTCTAGCTTAAACTTCTCTAATTTTTAATTATGCATCAATGTTTATAACATCCAACATGTTTTATTGATCCACCATAAAATGTTTTGATGACCATGCATTATCTAATCGCAGATGTTGGTATATTCTTAAAATATTGTTAAATACGAGATAAATTTGATTTTGTAGAACTAAAATGTCCTGCAACCTCAAGCGGCGGAGAGAGTATAATACTTACAATCTAGCCTTGATAACAAAGGTCATTGCTGGAGTTGCTTTTAATTATTAGGTCGGATAATGGGGCTGGAGAGGCGTTTCTTTCACCACACGGAGCAAATGCTCAACGCCAACCCGGGCTTCCTCCACGGGACGCCCTCGGCTCTAGACGCGCGGCTCGACATCGTCGCCAAGGCCGCTCCAGAGCTCGCCGCGTCGACAGCCGCGAAGGCCATCGTGAGGTGGGGCCGCCCCGCCACCGACATCACCCACCTCATCGTCGCGACCAGCTCCGAAGCCCGCGCCCCTGCCGCGGACCTCGCACTCGTCTCTCTCCTCGGCCTCCGCGCCAACGTCTGCTGCACCGCGCTCCAGCTCAACGGCTGCTCGGCCGGTTGCGCCGCCCTTTGGCTCGCCAAGGACATCGCCGAGAACAACCGCGGTGCACGCATCCTCGTGGCCTACGTCGAGCTCACCGTCACCTCCTTCCGCGGCCCCCGCGAAGGGGACACCTTTGACACCCTCATCCCCCAGGCGCTGTTCGACGATGGCGCCGGCGCGGCCGTCGTCGGCGCTGACCCCGCTCGCCCCGCCGAGCGCCCGCTCATCGAGATGGTGGCCGCCTCGCAGACCACGATCCCGGGCACGGAGAGGCTCCTCAACATGCGGCTTGGGGAAGGCAGGATCGGTGGCGACATCTCCGCCACGCTGCCGAGCTTTGCGGCGGGGCACCTCGAGCGCTGCCTGCTCGACGCGCTCGCGCCGCTCGCCAACGGCGTGGAGGGGAAGTGGAACGACCTCTTCTGGGTGGTCCATCCGGGCAGCCGTGCGATCCTGGACCACATCGATGTGGCTCTCCGGCTGGAGCCCGGGAAGCTGGCGGCGAGCCGCATTGTCGTGAGGGACTACGGGAACATGCTGTTGGCGACGGTGATATTCGTGCTCGACGAGCTGCGGCGGCGGATGGACGAGGAAGGAAACGAGGCTGATGAGTGGGGGGTGATGGTGGGCTTTGGACCGGGATTCACTATCGAGACCATGCTGCTGCACGCTGCTACGCACTAGCAACGAACAACATACTGTCAAGAACAAATATTGTCATGAATGTTTCTTGAAGCTTAATTAGTTGATCCCCCAATCCACCGTCATTATGCTTAATTGGCAAATGAAGCTGATTGTACTCTGTTATTGGTTGAATCTGCACTTATCTCAATATGTCACTAAGAAAAAATAAAGGGTGCATCTAGCATTGCTCGAGCCACCTGAGCATGGATAATTCTAGGAGCCAAGCAAGGAGTTGAACTGCATCTTTGGTGGGCCGGATGCGTATAGCTCAAGACGCACTCAGAAGATTGCGTTTAGAGAGATTAATGCGGTCGAACCAGCTACATCGCAGTACTTGTGTTGGTCGGAGGTACCCATCACTTTTGATCGGTCAGATCATCTGGCTCATATTCCAAAGCCAGGAAGATACCCCTTGGTTCTTGGACCGACAGTTAATAAAATGCACCTCAACCATACCCTTATCGATGGCGGAAGCTGCTTGGACATGTTGTTCCTGAAGACGCTCACGGAGCATGGATTGACGGTTGCAGACTTGAAGCCGAGCGATTCGCCTTTTCATGGCATTATCCCGAGGAAAGAAGCCATGCCACTTGGCCAGATTACTTTGCCAAATTCATGGCGATCCCCCATTATCCTTATCTTACTCTAAAGATGCCGGGACCCAGGGGAGTGCTAACATTCAAGTCTGATCCAAGGCAATGTCTTCAGTGTGACATCAAGAGCTGTGAGTTGGCTACCCAGGTAAATGAGAAGATTGAAAGAGAAGAGGTACGGCAAGATGCGCACAAGATGGGAGACATCGATGTCGTGCTACCGACCCCAAAAAAGAGCATAGAAGCCTTACAAGCTGACAAAGTTGCTACGAAAGCAATCAGCCTCGACCCCCAAGACTCGTCCAAGACAACCAATATTGGTGCGGACTTGGACCCCAAATAGGAAAGCGCGCTCGTTCTTTTCCTCTAGGAAAATAGTGATATTTTTGCATGGCAACCTTCTGACATGCCGGGAGTCCCTAGGGAGAAGATTGAGCATGCATTGAAAGTGCATCCCAACGCAAAGCCCATCAAGCAACGACTTCGACGATTTACACAAGACCGGAAGGACGCTATTAGAAAGGAGATTACTCGGCTATTAGCTGCTAAATTTATTAAAGAAGTGTATCATCCTGATTGGCTGGCGAACCCAGTCCTTGTACTGAAAAAGAATAAAGAGTGGAGAATGTGCGTTGATTATACTGATTTGAATAAGTCTTGTCCTAAAGATCCTTTTGCTCTCCCTCGTATAGATCACGTGGTCGACTCCACGGTGGGCTGTGAACTGTTGTGCATCCTTGATGCATACTCGGGTTATCAACAGATCCCGTTGAAGGTAGAAAACCAAATCAATACATCATTCATTACCCCTTTTGGAGCTTATTGTTATATTACAATGCCTTTCGGGTTGAAGAACGCTAGAGCGACTTACCAATGTGGTATGCAACGCTGCCTAGATGCGCAAATTGGTCAAAATGTCGAGGCTTACATTGAGGATGTGGTGGTGAAGTCCAGGAAAGCCAAGGATCTCATCTCTAACCTGGAAGAGACCTTTGATAATCTGAGGAACTTTTCTATGAAGCTAAATCCCGCAAAATGTGTTTTTGGGGTTCATTCGGGGAAGCTATTAGGCTTTTTGGTTTCAAGGCGAGGAATTGAGGCTAATCCGGAAAAGATTAGGACCATCCTCAATGTAGGCCCGTTCAATTCTCAAAAAGATGTGCAAAAGCTGACCGGCTGCATGGCAGCCTTGAGTCGCTTCATATCAAGACTTGGGGTCCGTGGCATTCCAATTTTCAGATTGTTGAAAAAGCAAGAAAATTTTACCTAGACGGAAGAGGCACAAGAGGCGCTTGATGAGTTGAAGAAGTATCTTAGCTACCCACCTATCATGGTGCCTCCGGAGCTATAAGAGAAGATACAGCTGTACATATCAGCTACTACGCATGTTCTGAGCACGGTGTTAGCGGTCGATCGAGATGAAGAGGGCAATCTTCAAAAGGTACAACATCCGGTTTATTTTGTTAGTGAAGTCCTTAACCCGTCTCGTGTGCATTATTTCCAGGTTCAAAAGTTGTTGTATGCACTCTTAATTACTTCAAGAAAATTGAAGCATTATTTTCAAGCTCAACCTATTGAGGTTCATACTTCTTTTGGCCTTGGGGAGGTTTTGCATAATCGAGAGGCGGTCGGAAAGATCGTCAAATGGTCGGTCGAATTGGGACAGTATGATATAACCTTTGTTCCACTATCAGCAATCAAGGGGCAAGCTTTGGCTGATTTCTTCACTGAATGGTCGGAGACCCAATTACCGCCAACCAAACAGGAGCTTGAGTATTGGAAGATGTATTTTGATGGTTCGCTCCAATTGGAAGCCGTGGGGGCTGGAGTTTTGCTGATATCACCCAATGGTGATCGACTCAAATATGTTCTTCAAATGAATTTTCGAGCGTTAAATAATGCAGTGGAATACGAAGCATTGCTTCACGGATTGCGCATAGCGGTATCACTCGGAATTTGTCGCATTGATGTTTTTGAATATTCAGCATTGGTGATTAATCAAGTGACCAAAAATTACCAATGCCGTGATGAATTAATGGCAGCGTATTGCCAGGAAGTTTGAAAGATGGAGTGCAAGTTTGATGGTCTTCGAATTCAATATGTGCTCCGAGATAACAATGAGGCTGCAGATGAGCTGGCTAAGATGGGGTCTACACAGGCAACCATTCCCCCAGGAATCTTTCTTCATATTTTAGATAAGCCGACCACTCAGATAACTGCACCCAAGATCTCGGAAGTGCCGATGGATGACCAAGCTCAAGTTATGCTCATAGTTTCTGATTGGCGTGATCCCTTAATTCAATATTTGACTAAGCAGACGTTGCCTGAAGATAAGGATGAGCAACATCGATTGATTATCAAGGCAAGAGCGTACCTTATGGTAGGTGACTAGGGCTGGCTGCCGAGCCAGCTCGGCTCGGCTCGGGTCAACTCACTCTAGCTCGTTAGAATATCGAGCTAGCTTGGCTCGGCTCATTAAGGTAAACGAGCAAAAATCGTAACTCGGCTCAACTCTATATGCTCACGAGCTAGCTCATTATAGCTCAACGAGCTAAGGATGAAAATCATATTTTTCAATAGCTTTTTTAAAAGGAAAAAATAGCCGCACATGCGTAAATAGCATATATCATCACTTCTGCATGTCCATCTATCCAAGTAACTCAAATGTCTTAAACAAGCATTCGAATAAAAAGATTACATGTTGCAGTCTTCAAGCAAGATGATGGATCAGTGATCACGCGTGCTCCATTGCCCATGGCGGCGGCGGCGTTGGCGTGCGTAGATGTATACGTGGAAACATAACATGTGCTTGTACGCGGGTTGGGATTTTGCAAAGAAGAATTAAGACCAGGGACCTGGGCCGTGGTCTAGGTTTCTTATTTTCACGCAGCTTGTTTTAGCTCGCGAGCTGCTCATGAGCTGGCTCAAGTTGGCTCGTAAAATTAGCGAGCTAAAAACCAAGCTCAGCTCGTTAAAAATTGAAACGAGTCGAGCCGAGTCGAGTCGAGTTTGCTCCGAGTTGAGCTAGTTTGCGAGCTGCGAGTTTTATTGCCAGCCCTATAGGTGACCAATTATACCGGAAAGGTGGAATCAATATGCTTATGAAATGCATATCGGCAGAAGAAGGCCTTGATTTAATGGTAGAAATCCAGGCTGGAATTTGTGGAAATCATGCTACATCCAAGACCTTGGTTGGAAAAGCCATGAGGCAAGGATTTTATTGGCCTACTATAGTTGAAGATGCAGTGGAGGTAGTGCGTAGATGTGAAGGGTGTTAGTATTTTGCTAGGTTGACTCATGTACCTTCACAAGAGTTACGCATGATTCCCATGACTTGGCCCTTTTCAACATGGAGGCTTGATATTGTTGGGCCTTTTAAAAACGCACCAGGCGGCTTCACTCATCTTTTTGTGGCTATTGATAAATTTACAAAGTGGGTGGAGGCGAAAGCGGTCGGAAAGATCACTTCAAAGAAGGCAGTAGAGTTCATTTGAGACATTATAACTCGGTTTGGTACGCCACACTGCATTATTACTGATAATGGCACTCAGTTTACTTCAGAGGAGTTTCAAGACTTTGCCACGGATTTGGCTATTAAAGTTAAGCTTGAGTCGGTCACGCACCCCAAAAGTAATGGGCAAGTCGAACGGGCCAATGGAATGATTTTGCAGGGAGTAAAGCCAATGATTTTTGATCGATTGAAGCCCTATGTTGGGAAGTGGGTACGCGAGTTACCAGCTGTATTATGGGGGCTGCATACAAATGTGAATCGAGCGAGGTGAACCTCATATCTGCTCACGTGGGCAAATGTGAATCAAACGCCTTTTTCGTTAGTATATGGGTCGGAAGCCATGTTGCCGACCGAGGTGAACCTCATATCTGCTCACGTGGAGGCTTACAATGAAAAGGAGTATGAAGACCAATGCGAGATTGAGTTAACTGCTGCATAAGAGTTAAGAGACCGAGCTTTGATTCGAGCGGCAAATTATCAGCAGGATTTATGACGATATCATGACAAGAATATTAAAAGTCGTCAATTCCATGTTGGTGATCATGTTCTCTGGCGAATACAATCCACGAAGGACTGGCACTTCAGAAGCTTTGTTATTCATCAACCTATAGCTCTGAATGTAGTCTTTTGCGGCTGGCTCTATGTAATAATTTGGTCCGATATGCAGTCTTGCTTTGGCCAGTGCTTCATCAATATCCATATATTTAGCAAATGATGGAGTTTCTTTTGAATACTTCATATCTTGCTTTAGGATGACTACTTGCTCAAAAGATTTATATATTCCAGGTCTTTTCCCATTATATAAGATATACAAGGGCTTTTGCTCAATCTTCTCAGGACATTCTGTTGAAGGCATCATTCCATTGATTTGGTGAAAATATTCAGAAAGGCTATTTAATATTGCCAGGAAATATCCTTTATCTTCTCTCTTATTATTATATTGAAACCAGAAATTATCCAGCAAGCATTGTTGAAGTTCATCTACAACAATATGATCTTTGGGCTTGAATTTGAAAGTATTCGGCGGGAAAACCCTTAATTTGTTATCTGCCCCGAAGGAGTATGATTCAACTTCTGGAAAATTCATCATTCTCTTCATTCCTGCAAAATAGATGAGCGTGAGAGTAAGTCAGGCAACTTGTTATCTTTTCCCTTTTTATGCTCAAAATTAACTTTGTAGCCATTTCCAGTAATAGTATCTTCAAATAAAACCCATCTTCTAGTCCAACTTTTCTTACTATTAATCTGATTATAGTATCGACATATCGCTGCACAATCAGTTCTAACTGTAAATTCTTTGTATCCAAGATATAATCGAAATGCATTTATTGCAGAAATTACTGCTAGGATTTCTCTATCAGTATTATTCATGGTCTTTAACTTATAACTTCCTGAAGCATATCTACATATTTTTTCCTCTGTCTTAGAAGAATATTTATTAGGCCTTTGTTTCAATATTGCACCCCAACCTTCTTTCGACGCATTAGTTTCTATAATAAAATAATTGTCGTCTAAAGGTAATTCCAAGGGTTTCAAATTCTTCACCTTTTTTTTAATTGCCCTTACTAATTTTATGTCTTCTGAGTTAAAATATTTCTGACCATTTTTTCTTAGCTTTGCATATAATGGCCCAGCAAGTTTTGCTAAATTTTCTATGTAATTTCTGGAATAATTTACAATTCCTAGAAATTGCTGTAGAACTTTCTTATCGTTCGTAGAATCGAGAAACTGTAATATTTTCTTTGCAATATGCTCTTGTAGAAAGATTTTCCCTTCTCCTATTTCATGACCAAGAAAATTAATCCTTTCTTTGCATATTTCCATTTTCTTTTTAGATAATATTAAACCATTTTGTTCTACCTTTCTAAAAAATACTTCTAGACGGGCAATATGTTCTTTATAAGATTTGGAAAAGACTAACAAGTCATCTATGTAAACTAATATGAAGTCTTGATTTTCACTGAAAATATTCTGCATCTTTCTTTGAAATAATGCGGGTGCATTTTTTAATCCTAATGGCATTACAAGCCATTCAAAATGTCCTTGAGGATAGGTGAATGCTACCATGCTTCCGAACTTCAGAAATATATGGCAAATTATCTTGATGTGGAATAAATGTAATTCCTTGCTCATGTATGATTGTAGTTTGTACTGATTGTTGTAAAAATCTTAACCCAATTATCATGTCATCATTTATCATGGACAAATCCCTTATAGTGATTTCATCTATTAGGTATCCTGTACCATTTATGTATGCCTCAATATTATATGCTAATTGATTATGAATCTTTCTTATACCTGACATATCGGTGGATGTTTCTGCTTTGCTATCCTCTATAGTATGTACTATTTTAGGGCATCTGATAAAATATTTGTGATGAATAAAATTTTTAGTGCATCCTGTATCTACTAATGATAGCAATTTATAAGTAACATTATGGCTTAATTTTATTTTTACTGGAATTCTTATTCCTAATATCTCTTTGAATGGTAGTTTAACTATATATTTATTTCCAAAGCTTGTTAAAGCATCTTTTAATTGAATCATTTTACTACTCTTATGGTCTTTTATAGTTATATTTTGTTCTTGGCATTCAATGTTCCCAGCATTATTATCTTTTTCTTTAGTTTTACTATCAAGTATAACCCTTAAGTCTTCTAACTCTTCTTCTAACTTATTAATTCTATTTCTAATATTCTCACTCTACTGGAGAGTATTCTATCTTCTGGTTCAAATTCAACTTCATTTTTCCAGTTTTGTTTCTTTGCTTTCAAACACTCAACACATGCTTATTTTCGACATACACTACAGGTTTGTTGGGAACTACACCGAAGCCCCTCTGACCCACGCAAAGGTCAACAGCCACCAGCGAAGGAAGAATGAAAGAGCAGACGGCACAGGAGCCCGAAGTTACCAAACTAAGAGCCATGCTAAAGTAGCCGATGGCATACATGTAAATATAATCATCTCACCCCCTATCAATATGGAGGGAGATGATCCTGTAATGACATCTGGTTTTGGGGCCTCGAGCCAAGGACGGAATCATTTGCACCGCACTCGATCTTCTCAACACTCTAAACCCCTTCGCCCGGCATCGCGGGCAAAGGAGGGCTTCGCACGTTTGATAACAGGGAACCTGAACGAGAACGTCTTCGTCCGGCTTCGCGGACAAGGAAGGAGGGCTTCGCAGGGTAATCCGAAGGCATTAGAACCCATCGAAGGCTTCGGGAGAGCAAGATTTCATCAACATTCCGTTGGAGGGCTTCGACACGTCACACATAGACCTTCGATCCCCCAACATTTGGCGTCGTCCCGCGGGGCGAACCCACGACCACAATCAACATGGCGAAAACGAAGTCAAGAACAAACGTCAGCGCACACAACGCGCAGAGATCGAAGCTGAAAATGAAAGGCTCGCGAAGGAAGCGGAAGCTAAAACAGCAAAAGAACAAGAAGAGCGGGACAAAGCCGCACGAGAAGAAGAGGTAGCAAGAGCCGAAGAAGTTGCAAGAAAAGAAGAAGTCTTAAGAGCTATGCAAGTAAACAACGCTGAAACATCTCAAGCAGGAAGTTTCCAGCAAGAGGACGACGAAACACGTAATATAACTGAAAGGCTTCGCATCATAGAACAAGAGAGAATCGAAGGAGAAAAGAAGTTGGCCGTCATCGAAAAGACAGCAAAGCTAAAAAAAGACATGCTCGAAAAGATAAAGCAAGCCCAACAAGAGATCAACGTAATGGACGGCAAGCTAAACAAATACAATGAGGAAATGGAGAACCTGAAGAAACAAGAACAAGACATGCACCACAAGACTCGCAAACAAACCGAGCACAAGATGGTGTACGAAGTAAGCAGCTCTGGCAAGGACAACCAGCCATGCATCATCTACAACGAGAACTCGCCTTTGAGCGAAGAGCTACAGAGTGAACCTTGGCCGGTCAACTTCAAAATGCCGAAGATAAAGGCATACCAAGGAAAAACATGTCTGAGAGATTTCATCATGTCTTTCGAAGCCGCAGTAGAATCGGGCGGAGGATCAAGCTCAACGTATGCGAAAGCTTTGGTGATGGCAGTCGAAGGAGTAGCAAAGACATGGTTCTCCATTCTTGAACCAGGATCAATTAATTCTTGGTCCGAATTAAGAAGAGAGTTCATAAACAATTTCCAAGGCTTCCAAGCATCAGAAATTCATCAGGGAAGGCTATTTTCTTGCAAACAGAAACCAGACAAAGGCTTAAGGGAATACATGCAGAGATTCATGGAAATAAAGTCAAGAGCAAAGGACGTAGGAGCTTCGACAGTTATCGATGCACTGATGGAAGGCTTGAGGGCTGGCCCTTTTCACTCTGCACTAACAAGGAAGAGACCCAAGACTATCTTCACACTACTGGACACCTTTGAAAGGTACGCGAGGTCGGATGATGAGTTCCGAAGGAAGAAAGAAGACGAAAAGAAACAATCCCAGCTAATCAAAGACGAAAAGAAGTATAAAGAAGAAAAAGAAGTAAGTCGAAGCAGGAGGCACGACGATAACAGAGACAGTTCGAGAGATCATAACAGTCGAAGGGTACACAACCTCGAAAACAGAGAAGAAAGGGGCGATGAAAAGAGAACCAAAGACGACGAAAGAGGGAAAGAGCGAAGCAACCATGATAGAGATTGCGAAGACAAAAACAAAGAAAACAACTAGAGAAGCAGTTCTCGCACTCCATACTGTGAGTTGCATGGCGAAGGAAAAGGCCATACAACAAAGCAGTGCTGAAATTTGCAACAGTTCAAACAGGAATGGACTGCAGAAAGAGAAGCGAAGAAGGCCATCAGACATACAAGTAACTATCGCGAAAACTGGTCTCAAGGGAACCCAATGTCACTGTACCCTTCGCACTCTGTCAATCACGTTGTCAACTACCCAAGAGAAGCTTCGCATCAGGCACAGCAACATGCCTACTCCCAACTTCAAAGCCTGGCAGCATTGCCACCGCCTCCAGAAATAAATCAGCAAAACAATGGAAGAAACACAGAAACAAGCTACACGTCTCAAAGACAAACCATCAACGCTATCTCCGGAGGGTCGACCCAGCAATTAGATTCAAGAAGGGCAAGAAAAGAATACATACGAAGGGTACATAACGTGTCATCAAGGGCTCCGTTTGTGAAAACCAAGTGGTCCCACGTCCACATCACCTTCGGAAAAGAAGACGCAAGGGACCTGGATCAACCTCACTCAGACCCATTGGTCATCAAGGCAAATATAAAAGGGTTCGACGTACTCAGAATACTTGTCGATGGGGGAAGTTCAGCTGATATCCTCTTCGCCTCTACATATAGAAAGATGAAGCTGGAAAACGAAACACTACAACCAGCAGGAATACCATTAATCGGCTTCACTGGAAAGGTTATCCAAACGCCGGGAAAAATTAACCTACCAGTAACCTTCGGCGAAGGAGACAACGCAAGAACTGAAGCTGTGACCTTCGATGTGGTTGACATTATTTATCCTTACAATGCAATCTTCGAAAGGGGGTCCATCAACAAGTTCGAAGCGGCCATACATCAGGGCTATCTATGCATGAAGATTCCTGGTCCCATCTCTGTGATCAACGTCCTCGGAGACCAACTCCAAGCAAGAAGTATTGAAGATGGCGAAACCCCTGGGAGGAAGAATGTCCATTTTATCCGAAGAAAGCAAAAGGCCCCATCGCCCAAGACCTTGGGACTAAAAAATTTGTCCTTGATATATCAGGGATACATGAGCCGTGTCTACCAAGAACATTTCTTCGGTAGCGCGCGCGTGTTGGTATTTCTTACGTCACAGATAAATCCGCAAGCGCACGGAATACCGTTGTAGCACTTCACCCGGGAGTATTCCAAGGTATTGTATTTGTTTTCCCCAAGGAACGGAGTTATTCTACCGCAGGGCAAGTTCTACCCAAGGACAACCAAGACAACTAGCAAACTAGGATCGAGAGGGTGATTAAATCTAGTTATCCTAGAGGATAGACGAACTCAAGCTCTACTTGTCTACTTCGGGCGCCGGCTTAGGCCTGGTATGCCAAGCCACTCCGACCTGTAGCTCTACTATGTACCCGAACGTGGAGGGTTCCTTTGGACGGACAGGGCTGTCACTTCCTGCCGCCTACCTCTACAAACCGTGGAGCACACAGCAAACAAAGGTAACCTCTAGCCTAGACACCACGTCTATGCCGTTGATTACCACTCTAACCTCGGCCCAAAGCTGAATTTAGAAGGCTAGAGCACCCCTTGTGGAGCGATGATCCCGTAAACAAGTATAACAGGAATTACGCCTAGTAAAGTAATATTGCTCGCTAGATAAATAATCACCACGTATAAATCACAAAGAGTGTTTACACGCCAAGGGAAAGAAATAGAACTAAACCTCCACCAAAGTGGAAGGAATATTCCCTTCTCTCCCTTGCCCTCTCTCCTATTCTACTAGTGTACAAAAGGGCTCTCAGCCTAAGGATTGGAGTGGAGCTCTATTGGAGAGTCTTGCGTCTTGTGATCTGTGTTGAGAGGGAGGGGTGCCCCTTTATTTATAGCCTTGGAAGGTCGGCAACTTTGAGACGGTTCCCGAGGTCGGTGACATTTAATGCAGGGGGAACCGACCTCCAGAAGTCGGTTGTAAACCGTCATAAAAAGATGGGCCAGTGGGGCCTCCCTGGCAGGTCGGCCGACCTGGCCAGAGGGGGTCGGCCGACCTGGCCTGGGCCCCACTGGGCCTGGTCCTCCTCTGGCTGCTTCCTTGGCCTGTGTACTTGCCTAAACCACGTGCATTGCTTGATCTTGAAGCCTGATTCTGTGGTTTTGGGCTTTTGGACTAAGTTCTTCAGTCCGGGGAAAATCCGTCGATTGCAAAGTCCATGTTTAGTGCATGTTTTCCCCTGTTTTTGTATGGATTGCACCTGTACTTCATAATTCACCAAGACTAGTGGAATTTGTTAGAAATAAACCCTATGTCTACACTTGG